>LPNX010719167.1:141192-175296 GCA_001517045.1 Pseudotsuga menziesii | reverse complement strand
TAGGTTGCCTACCTGATTGAAGGAGTGTGCTGGTACTGATGCTGATGTCAAGAAGTGTGTTGGTGTGTTGATGTTGATGTTAGTAATTCAAGTCAATACTTAGGATAAGTTAGCCTCCCTGATTGAAAGAGAAGCCTTAGGTTGCCTACCTGATTGAAGGAGTGTGCTGGTACTGATGCTGATGTCAAGAAGTGTGTTGGTGTGTTGATGTTGATGTTAGTAATTCAAGTCAATACTTAGGATAAGTGGGTAATTAGGCCAAATTGACCAAATAAAGATGTGTGGGTTGGATAATGACTCCAACTCCCCCCCCCTTAAGCTATACTCATGTGGAGGAGTAAAAATAAAATGCTAGGTCCCCGACCACAAAGGCCATAGGTCACCATGTACAAAAAGTAACTCTAAAATGCTCAAAATAATGCTAAGTGAGGAAAAAAGGGAAAACCCAGTGGGAACAAACCCCCCTACTCAAGATGAACACTAAAGAAGTAAATGGTCACCCTGATGAACTCACCCCCAATAGTGAACAAAGGTAAGTGAACTTTTTCTTAGGAAATTTCTTGGTGAAAATATCTGTAATCTGCTCATCTGTGGGGCAGTATTACAGAACAATTGTCCTGTCATGCACCAACTTCCTGATGTAGTGCATGTGGATCTCAACATGTTTGGTCCTCTACCTCTGAACTGGATCCATTGATATCTTGATAGAACTTTGGTTGTCAAAAAATATGACTGTGTATAAAGCACTACCAATCTCAAACTCGGACAAAATTCCTTGTAGCCAAACTGCCTGGATGCAAGCATTTACTGCTCCCCTGTACTAGGCCTCTACTAAAGAAAGTGCAATGACAACCTTCTTTTTGCTAGACTAGAAAATGGGGCCACCACCAAACATAAAAACATATGCAGAAGTGGACTTCCGATCTATGGTATCCCCTTCCCAATCTGATTATGTAAAACCAACCAACTCTAGCTCAAAATCTACAGCATAGTGAATGCCATAGGATCTAGTGCCCCGAATGTACTGAAGGATGCTCTTTGCTGCCTTCCAATGGAGCTCATGAGGCTTCTGCATATATCTTGATACAGAATTCATGACATAACAAATTTCATGCCTTAAATGTGTCAATTATAGAAATCTTCCGATCAACTGGCGGTAAATAGTGGAATCCATGGGTGGATTAGATTTTCCCTCTTCAAGACTGATTCCTGAGAGGAAAGGAAATGGTGTAGACTTGAAATGATCCATGTTAAAATTAATTAACATGTATGCAATATATTTTGACTGAGTTACCATTATCCCATCACAGTATTGATATATGTCAAGCCTGAGAAATTGTCTTAACAGGCCCAAAACGCTCATTTCAAAAGCATCATGAAGAGCAGTTTTTATAAAGGAAATCGAAGCAAGTGTGCTTCCTGTTATCAAAATATCATCAAAATATAATACTATGATCATAATATTACCCTCATACTACTGAAAATATACATTAGTATCATATTTTATTCTCTGGAAGTTCTGTGAGAGCAGAAAGGCATCCATTTTGGCATACCAAGATCTTGGGGCCTGTTTCAACCCATATAATGATTTCTGCAACTTACACACCAAGGAAATATATTATGTATATCCTTCACTCTGCTTCATTTGTATATACTCTTTCAGCTCTCGATGAATAAAATAACTCTTGACCTCCATGTGATGCTCCTCCCAGTGCTTGGATGCGGCAATGGCCAAAACTAGCCTTATGGAATCCATCCATTAGGGGAAATTTCAATTTAAAATGGGCCTTCCAAAAATAATACAAATTCCATGTCATTATGTATTAGCCAATCAAAATTATTTAAAATTAAAAAAGGGAGCACCTCTTAAACAATTTTTTAATATAAATTTGGGGATAGGTATCATAAAAAAAACTACTTTTTTTGTTCGTATTTTCGACATATCTCCCTGTGTTTTTACTCAAATTTCGATTAGGAGAGCTCATTCTATGTGGAATTAAATTCCACATCCAGCAAGTACCCACTCGGCATAATTTTGACGGGCCTCTCTACCCCAAAAACAAGAAATACCTGAAAAAAATGATGATGACATCATCATCACATTTTTTCAGGTATTTCTTGTTTTTGGGGTAGCGGGGCCCGTCAAAACTATGTCGAGTGGGTACTCGTTGGATGCATTCCGAATCCAACGAGATCTCTCGATCGAAATTTGAGTAAAAACACAGAGAGATATGTCGAAAATACGAACAAAAAGTAGTTTTTTCTCTTTTCTTCCTCTAAAATTAATAAATATTATTTTATTAATTTAACTAATATTTTATTAATTTACCTTAGGAGGCCCATTTTGAGTTGAAATTTCCTCTAATGTTTGCCACTGGTGCAAAGGTCTCATGATAGTCAACTCCTTGGACTTGGGAGAACCCTTTTGAAACCAGCTGTGCTTTTTACTTGTAGGTTGTGCCATCTACAGTAACCATTTTCCAATATACCCACTTGCATTGAACTAGTTTCCTCCCAGGTGGAAGGGAAACTAGCTCCCAAGTTGCAATTTTTCGAAGAGAGTTGAACTCTTCATCCATTGCAGCTTTCCATCTTGGATCTTTTCGAGCATGGTAGGAGGACTTTGGATCAGACCCAATCATCAAATAACAGGTCTGATACAATAAGGAATCATGACAAGAAAGAGAAATACCTGCTCTTTGAAAATATGACCAGGTTCTTCTTATATCAGTAAGATTTCCAATGTTTTTCCCAGCAGAAGTGAGTGTCTTTTTGGCCCATTTTGGGAGATGGGTGGGAACATTTGAATGTGATTTAGAGTCTGATATCTTATGTTCACTGATATCAGATATCAGATTTGAAATATCAAATCCTTCACTCCCATTTTCATCATCATAATGATCAGCAAAACATGAGGGAATTTCAACAGTTTCTTCCTCGACTAGATCTACCTCTTGGAGAGGTTCTTCAAAGAAGAAAATTCTATCAATGAATATATATTTGGTTTTGATATTTATAAGTTTGTATCCCTTTGATTCCTCTAGATATCCAATGAATACACACTCAATACTCTGCAGTTGAAAATCCTTCCTCTTGTCAAGTGGAATTCGAGCCCAAGCAGTGGACCCAAAAACTCTGAAATTGGACACAACTGGATTGTTCTCAAAGTATGCTTCAAAATGATTTTTTCCTTTCATGGAAGAGTGAGGTACCCTATTCTCAATGTAAGCAGCAAAATTCATTTCCTTAGCCCAAATATTTGCAGCCAAACCTTTGGCTTCCAGCATGCAGTAGTCATCTCTTTGAGGGCCCTGTTAGCACCTGGCTCACACCAGTTGCTAAGAATTTTGGAAGGGAACTGGCACATGGGAATAGTCTCATCCCAAGCTGAAAGACAACCAGTGGATAGGAAAGATACAAGGACAAATCTGAAAAATGAAATTAGACCCTATCGACCTTGAAAATCAACAACACAAGCGCGCAACTAGATAGATTGACGATGGGAGACCTTTCACCGAAAGGGAAAGGTGTGGTCCGCCAAACCATGGAGGATCGCAAAAGCCGTACCTCCACCGAAACACTGACGGTCAGGATCCTATGATTCTCATGATCAATGATGGGGAAACGATTTGTGGAGACAACATGCACGACTGTTACCAAAATGAAGCGATGCGAAGAGGTAGTAGGGCCTGCACATATGAACGACCGAGAGTCTGAGGGGGCACTTAATCTATGGTTCCAAGTGTTTTTACTGGATAAAATTGCATGGTGGTTAATGGAGAAAGTTGGAGCAACACGTTTAGGGCCCTACATTTCTCAACGGACGAGATCAAATGCGGTAAGGATCGATGACTGGGGATGGCTTCATCGCCAAAAGATGCAGGGAGGTTAACTCATATGACGAGTGTGAAATCATGCAAAAGGACACAATAAAAAATGGTATATCTCATCACAGGTGATATCTATGGTTAGAAACGAGGTCGTACGACACAAGATGCTCGAAGGAAAAGGGTTGGCATGAATGCGACGGTCAATCGGAGTAAGGGAGGGATTCCAAGAAGTATCTTAATGCCTGAAAACTGAAACCATTAGAAAGAGCCATGCATTACCATCAGAGCAAGTGAAAGCATGACTCCCCTTCTACAATCACCATTTTAGGGTTGATGTGGCTGCTGCACTGTAAGGATAATTTCAGGCAAAGAATCATGGAAAACATGCCCCCTCAAGAAATGGTTGGGATTTGAAATGATGGCCCGATATTTGATTCCTGAATTTTGTAACAGAATTGGGCTCTGTTTCAGGGTTGGTCATGGGAGCCACGACATTATAAATAAGTCCTCATTTAGTGAGGCAGGGGTTGGAATTTTCATTCAGAAATAATTTTTTCTCTTGTGTTGTTTCTGTAACTCTCCTTGTATGGATAATGAGAAATATGATCTTGTGTTTCTAAGATTCATCACGATGGTTACATTCAGTCCATGTCTATTGTTTATCACTTTCATTATGTGTATTTCTGCTAATGTGCTCTATATTAGTATACATGGAATTCACTCTTAGTTAAGCACTCCTAGTATCAGGTGATGCATTTGTTACTGTGTTTTGATCAATGCTTTGGAATTCATCTCCTATGCTCCACTACATATATTAGCCTTTGTTTTTTATTCTACTAATGACAGTTTAAGAGATTCATCCACAGATAGGTGCCTCTTGCTTCGTTGGGATTTCCCTCTCCTTCTTCCTTCATCATTCTTGCAAAATATTTGACTGACTGTGCTACTTACTTTTCCTCAGAATACAAAGGACATTCTATTTCTCTTTATGCTATAATAGCCTTGATTGATTCAAGATTTGAGTCCATGGCCCAATGATTTTTTTGCATGTCAATTATGCCACTTGGTAAATCTATCAACGCCCTGCTACCTAAAAAAATCTAGCCTTCTGAGATCTGCCCAAATCTTTAAATATATGTGTTTCTTTCCTCTGTGACAAGAGAGAGTCGTCTCTGAGCGTATCAAATAGAAATATGGTCTAAAGCTGGTTGAAATGGTTACCCCTGTGAATTCTTGTAGCATCCACTGGAAATTTACAGGGTGCTAACATCTTGGCACCGTTGCTGGGGACCTAATTTCTATTATCTCCTCGAGAAAAATGACACAACTTCAGTTCTATGACCCGGTTGAGAAGTCGGTCCTAGACACACAATTGGTTGCACATTCTCTGGCGACTCCACAAAACTTGTGAAAGCGGCTCCAATAGGAAATACTAGTGACCAGAAGAACTCACACGAGAAGGAATCCCGACGCAGAGTCCTTCCAATAAGTTTTAAACCCTAAAATTTTGATCCAAAAAGCCAACAGGCTGCAAAGGTTAGTCAGGAATTTGTCTTTTCCAGCTGATAGTGCTATTTTTGTTGGCGATATTTTCAAACATTGTAATGAGGAATGTGGGTTATGTTATCACTGTGGGAAACTCCTCTAGGTTGCAGCTCAAGGATTCTTGGTAACTTAAATGTTTTTAGGGTTTTCTAAATGGATCAAGTCATGTAACCTATAGAACCTTACACTCTCAAGACATGCATGAAACTTAATCAAGGAAAAGGCTTCTAACTACCACTGTTCAGAGGTTTGATAATATGGTGCAAAGATGGAGAACTCATCATGCTAGCAGATTCATACATAAAACATATATATATAAATGGATAATCATAACAAGGAATGTAATTATAATTCAAATCATCAATATGCCAATAGGATGACAACTATCATACATCAATAAACCTGAATAAACCTGAATAACACATTCAAGCATAAGCACAGAATAGACAAAAAATGGAAGCTAAACATATGATAGAAAAAGAGCTTAAATTAGGTCATGAGCAATATGAGAAGCTTGAAAATAGTAATGGTCTACAAGTCCCCGAAGTTGAACCCTTTCAATAAAATAAGTCTTAGGATTTATAGCCTTTACAAAAATATCCAGATCCTGAAAAATTGGATCTGATTTACTAAAAGTAGACAAAATAATTGTTTTTGCATAATTAGGTAAAAAAACCCTAATTTAACTACTAGTCTAACTAACTGTAGAAATGGTTCACTGTTTGAACCTTTTGATAACTAAAGTAAGTAATGGAAATAACTGCCACTAGTCCTCTGCTGGATAAGTCACTGTTTTCACTTAGACAGTTAAGTGTTGGTGAACTTTTCTTCCTTTATGTCACAGCAAAACTGAAGCATACCTTCCCTGATGTTTTCTTCAGTGTCCTTCATCTTTATACTTCATCCCTGAGCTATTCATGTTTTCCCAAAACTGGTCCTTTATGTCAAAATTCGATCCTATGCCTCTTTCTGCTTTAGTTGGTTAAGAGGCCAAAATATCGGAACTGTTTGCTGCTGAAAGCGGTGCTTTCAGTGGTTAATGAACTGCCTCAGTGTCCTCCTAAGCCACTAAAATCCTTGTTCTTCAAAAATTCTTAAGCCACCTCAAAAATTGTTCTTTCAAGTTTGTTTGCTTCTCTTTCTTATTCAGCGGGCTCTATGTTAGGAAGGTTAATAGCAGCCTGGCTTGATTCTAGAGGCTGAAGGCTTACTGCAACTTCAGCTAGGGTTTCCAATGTGAGGTGAGTGCTAGGGTTTGGCTTGGCCTCCTTCATCTATAGCCTCTGAAGCCTAATCATTCTATACAACCTTGTGTTGTCTTTCAGGTATCTTTTGTTTAGTCTTTTTAGGAAAACATACCTTTCTCTCATCTCTAGGTAAGAGTTGTGCAGCAAATTGTTTCTCCTGGTCAATGTAGCATTGTTTTTCTTTATCTCTTTTTCTAAAATTTCCATCTCATACACTTTCCTTAGCAACTGATTTATCCTTTGTGTCTTGGGATTTCTAGAGGAAGCCTTCTCTTCTCATACATCTTGCTCTTTTGGTGTAGGTGATGGGAGTCCTTCAATCTTTGCTACAACTTGCAATGCTAGGTCAGCACCTTCCTCTTCTGAATAGGGTAGGTTCATAATGTTCCCACTATGTGATGTAACTTCCTAGCCCTTTCACTGAAATCCAAGTTTCTTTTGACCTTCTTGGCTTTGGAAGAGGAAGGAGGTTGTTCTGCTGTTGTTGGGGATATAACCCTTCTCTTCATTTTCCCACTCCTTGGTGTGCTAGACTTTTCAGAAGGAGACTTCCCGTTTTCTTCTGGCTATCGGACTATCTCAAAACCATTACAAAACAAGAAATAAGCCCATGCCATATTTCTCCTCTTCAGCAATTCTTGGATCAGGAGTTGGATAAGACCATGATGAGACAGTCTGTGAGCAATCTTGGTTGGTTGAGCCTTCACTTGGTGTGCCATTTTTGCCAAGCTCCTATGTAAGTAGAAAGGTAAATTCAGTGGGCTTTTCCATGTGAAGTGGTTCATCAATTTGAAATGGTAAATCATGGCCCTATGGTATCTCCCTTCACAAGTTATGTAGACCACAATGGCCTTCGGTAATTTCTGCCACCTCTCTTCTAGCCAGGAGGAGGGGACACTTTTCTTCCATACCACACCTCTATGTTCAGGGTTCAGATAAGACCTGAACTCTACAGCCTTTGGAATGGTGGTTTTAAACCACTTCTCCCCAATTCTAGGGGGTTCAATCACTTCAGCAATTAGGGTTTCATCTATAAAAAATTCTTCCTTACCTATAATTTCCTTGGAGCCATCGAAAGAGAGAGCAAATGCCTCAGCCACCTGCTGGTGTGAACCTTGAATTTTCTCACAAAACTTATAGCATCTAGCATCCTTGAAAAAATAAAATACTTCTGGATGTGCCTCCAAGTATCTGATGTCTCCCAACTCTTTCCTGAGAGCAGGCCCTCCCTTCTTCATTTGTTGAATGTTACTCCTGGGTACCTGCAAAAATCAATTCAATTTCTGTGGAAGAGTGTTTTTAGCAGGCTGACTCTCAGGGATGGTTTCTAGTGTTGAGAATTTCTATAATCGATGGTGGATTATAATAAAGGATTGGTTGCTGATTATGAGGGTTTTTAACTACATGAGTGATTCTTTGGTTAGAGGATGATGGCTTTGGTTGATGTTTTTGAGACCCCTTGCCCAACAATTATGTTTAAATCAACTTGGATACCGAGTGGATCATTCTGCAGTTCTTTGGACAGATGGATGCATTAGAGGAAATTTGAGGTCTAAAATGGGCCTCCTAAGGAAAATGATAAAATAATAGTTAAAATAATAAAATAATAGTTATTAATTTTGGAGGAAGAATGAAAAAAACTACTTTTTTTGTTCATATTTTCAACATATCTCTGTGTGTTTTCACTCAAATTTTGAGCGAGAGAGCTCATTAGATGCGGAATTTAATTCCACATCCAATGTGTACCCACATTGCATACTTTTGATGGACCCCTCTACCCCAAAAACAAGAAATGCCTGAAAAAACATGATGATGACATCATCATCATGTTTTCTCAGGTATTTCTTATTTTTGGGGTAGCGGGGTCCGTCAAAAGTATGCAGTGCGGGTACTCATTGGATGAGGAATTAGATTCCACATCCAATGAGCTCTCCCACCTGAAATTTGAGTAAAAACACAAGGAGATATGTCAAAAATACGAAGAAAAAAAGTTGTTTTCTTTTATGACAAATATGTCAATTCAACCATTATGGTTGACTCATTTTATTGAAATTCTATTGGTTCTTGAATTCCAACTCACAAAATTTATTGTTGGCACGTTTTCTTATAAGGCCCATTTTAGACCCAAAATTTCCTCTAATGGAGGGGTAGGGTTTCCAGTCACTTCGGTCCTCATCAGCTAAACAATGACCTCCTCAATCATTCACTTCCACTTTGATGCAGTCTCCTGTCTTTTCGGTGGTTTATCATGCCCTTTAATTATTTCTATTGTGCTGATGAGCCGTGATTTGATAGGTTTCTAACTGTTTTCTTCTTTTCACCTTTTCAGCAGAGAAGGGCCTTCAAGAAATTGTCTCCTAGCCGCTGAAAATAAGGCTTTCGGTGGCTAATGACATCCTGACCTAATTTCCTAAGCCACCGAAACCGATTTCCAAATGGAGCTGTAAAATTTGGCTTTCGACAGATTGTGGTCTCTCTAATATCTCCTTTTAACCGCTGAAAGATATTCCTTTCAGTGGCTAATGAACCATCAGAGCTTTCGCCTAAGCCACCGAAACCACTTTTTTCTTTTCACCTTTTACCCGGTTTCAGTGGTTAATACCCTCCTGTAAATGTTCACTAAGTTGCCGAAACCAAAGATAAAGCCTTTTTTAGAGTGCCCAAAATCCCCAAAAAATCATGTGGGTTGTGAAATCTAGTGTGCATCCGTAGATATCAACCTTGGGGCCAAATTAAGAGCATTAAAGGCCCAGAAATCCATGGGAAACCCATATTTGGAGGCCTCGAAAGTGAAATTCATGGTTGAATATTGTGTGGCTAGAAATTTAAATTTTTTTTATAAAGAAAATGGAAGTTAGAGAGAGATCACGGGTTGGAATTGCTCAATAACCCTGTAAAAGCAAGAAATTATGAAGGTATAGCAGCTTTGACCTTTCTATGCTCACCCTATAGAGCATTGGAGGGAAGGAACACCTGAGGGACTGTGTAGTAGAAAATGGGATCTTCCTTGTGTTGGGTATGGTAGGTAATGTGAGTGCCAAGGTTGGATGAGAACCATTGAGATGTATGTAGCTCTATTATTGAGCTCATTGGCTTAGCATTCTCCTTGCTTTTTTTTGGTGGATAATGAGCTGTTTGAAGGTCTCACCTAAGCCATTGAAAGTTCTTTTACCAACTAATCAACCGGGATAGATTTCGATGGTTAACCTTTATCCTGTGTTAAACTGTTAGCTTCCGAAACAAATATTTTCGGTGGCTAATGAGTTGTTAAGAACCCCGCCTAAGCCACTGAAAGCTAAAAGTTCCAATTTTCTCAAATATAGCAAAACCAGAGACCCTCAATTTGTTAGTCATCTTTAAATATTTCATAACATGACTCGAATTCTTCATCCTATCAAAATAAATTTATTCTGGGAGATAACATCTAGCTCCTACTTGGGGATGGGAACCTCCCTGTGAGGTCCCAATAACCCCAGACCAGAATTCCTTTGCTTGAAAACAACTAAAAAACTTAACACTATCATTTACTATTCCATTGGGCATGTAGTTTATTCTATAAGAAAAACCAACCTACTAACTACTAATTTACAATAACAAGGCCTCAAACCCTCAAATAAAATAGAGTTTTAGAAATTGCCCATTCATTAGGCCACCAAACACCTCTTCCCCTTCCATATTATGCAATTTGAAGGTGTTGTTCTTCTGTACCTGAGCTTTCACGAAAGGGCCAATCCATAGAGAGTCAAACTTTCGATGTTTTCCCTTGTCCTTCTTGAAAGTATCCCACTTGAGGACCCAATATCCAACCTGAAAGTTGTCCACTTTTTCCCTTTTGTCAAACATAACCTTGATATTCTATTAATGGGCTTCTGATTTTTCTATCACTTGTTCCCTGACTTGCTGCAACTCCACCAAATCCATCATCCTCCTTACCATATCATTTGGTTCATCTTCCTCCCCTTGAAATAATTTTTCCACTGGCAGAACCAGCTGAATGGTAAAAATGGCCTTAGTACCATAAACTAATTTGAATGGGGAAGTCCCGATAGATATTTTATCTATTACCCTATCATCCCATAAAGCAAACTTTAGCTTAGAATCCCAACTTTTCTGGTTTGTCTCCAATAGTTTTCTGATGATCTTGACTAGGATTTTGTTAGATGACTCAGCCAAGCCATTTCCTTGAGGATAATAGGATGTGGAATGCACCAGCTAAATTCCCATTGACTCACACATTTTAACCAATGCCCCGGATTTGAAAGTTGGTGCATTATCAATCACTAACCTTACTGGGCAGCCAAACCTGATAAAGATATTCTTATATAAACAATTCATGATGACCTAATGAGTTGCATTCCTGGTGGGTACTGCCTCTATCCACTTGGTAAAGTATTCTGTGGCTACTAGGATCCATTTATGCTGCCCACTCGATGAGGGGTTTATTTCACTTATGAAATCTAGACCCCATTGCTAGAAAGGCCCATTCACTACAATAGGCCTAAGGGGCAAGGCTCTGAGCTAGTGCTTCCCTATAAATATTGGGCATTGGTCACAGGCCTTTACAAAGGTACACACATTAGCAAAAAGGACTGGGCAATAGTACCCTACCCTCGTAATTTTGTGGGTTGTGGTGTTCCAATAATGATGGCCTCCACATGTGCTCGAATGAAAGTGATGCATGACCTGAACTGATTCTTCTTTATCTAGAAACCTCAACAAAACCCCAGATAGATATTTCCAATACAACAGTTTATCAATTATACAAAATTTAACAGACTTTAGTTTAAGAGCTCATGCTTGATTTGGAGTGAGACCAGGAGGAACTTCTAATTTTTGCAGAAAATGAATAATACCTGAGTACCACTCACATGAAGACAAATTTTCAGCACTTGTTGAATGTCATTCTTATCCTGAACTACTTCTGTTGCTACTACAGTTTGCAATTTTACTGAATTGACACAAGTGAAGTTTATCCCCATTAGTTCACAGTTTTCTTTAGCCATGAGTGTGGCCAGACCTTGGCCTCTTACTAGCTTGGTGGGATTTACCTCTATATCAAACTCAATGAGCTTGGAAATCCATTTAGCTCTCTTTCCATTAATGTCAGGCTGAGTCAAAACATCCTTCACAGCACCTAAAGGAACATAGGCAAGAACTTTTGCATGCAAAATATAAAATCTTGAAGGTTTTCAATGACTTAATGAGAGCATAAGCTTGTTTCTCAATGGGATCATACTTCAGCTCAGCATCCCTCAATGTCTTGCTGAAGAATGCAATTGGATGATCAAGGCCTTCATCATCTTTTTGTAATAGCACAGATGCCACTGTGTCATAGGATGAAAAGGAGAAGATGAAAAAACTCTTGGTGTAGTCCGGACTAATTAGGGTTGGGGATTCCATGATAGCCTTCTTAATGTCTTCGAAAGAGCTTCTTGCTTGGTCAGTCCATTTGATTTCTGCATCCTTTTTCAACATAGATGTTATGTGCTTTACCAGCTTAGAAAAGTTACGGATGAACCTCCTAACAAAATTGATCTTACCCAAAAAGGATTGAATATCCCTTTTTGACCTACGTATGGACAGCTTCTAGATTGCTTCAACCCTAACCGGATCAATATTCACACCTTCAGTTGAGACTATGTGACCTAGGAGTTTCCCCTCACTGAGTGCAAATTGGGACTTCTTAGGGTTGAGTGATATTCCAAACCTCCTGCATTTCAGAAATACCCTCCTCAAATGTTACAAATTTTCATGATGGTTGTGAGAGTAAACAGTTAGGTTATCCAGGTATATAAGCACAAATTTATTTTTCAATCCTACAAAATCTAAGTCCATGGCTCTCTGAAAAGTGGCCCCAGCATTCATTAGTCCAAATGGCATTTTGGCATACATGAAAGTGCCCTAGGGAGTGGTAAAATCAGTCTTCTATTGGTCATCAGGGTGCACAACAACTTGGTTGTATCCAGAGAAACCATCTAGAAATGACATGACACTAGCCCCTGAGACTCTTTGCAACAGGTGTTCCATCTTGGGTAGTGGATAGTTGTATTTTTTGGAGCACTTGTTCAAGTTTCTAAGGTCCATCTGAAGGGTTCCACCTAGCCTTTTACTCCATGATCGAGACAGTAAGAGACCAAATTTAGGAGGGATATCATCCACTACAATGTCCATCATGATGCTTTTTGAGGGTAGTTGAGATAGGTTTACAACAAGGTCTTTGATGAGGCCCAAGAACTTGACCTTTCTGGAGTCAAAGGAGAATAGATCATGGTAGGGTTTTGTAATGCTGAGACCAAGCTCATCCATCACAGCCTTTGGCATTAGGTTATGGGAAGCTACCGAGTCCAACAGACAGTTAAGAAGGACTTTATCATGGATATTCAAGGATATGTATAAAGGTGGGAAAGAATCCTTTTGATCTTCGATCATAGGGCCTAGGGCTACAATAGGTTTATCATCTTACAGTTTGACAAAGTCAGTATCAATATGTATCTTTGGCTGAAGAGAATTCAGTATGGAAGATTTGAATGCATCATTTTTCATTAGCTCTATTAATGGGAATGGGATCTTCAATTTCCTAATTCTTGACCCAATGTTGAAAGAATAATGCAGTCTATCAGGGAACATTACCTCATGTACTAGAGTAGTGAGTTGGACAGGATCAGGGCTTGATGAAGGTACTAGTTTTTGCAATGGTTTGGGAATGACAATCATTTTCTTTGGTAAAATAGTAGCCTTTTTAGCTGGTGCAGCAAGCTGCTTTACAGGAACAAAATTCTTCTTAGGGGGAGCAACCAACCTAGACCTCAGATTATACCCTCCTTGACCATCTTCCTGATATACTACTTCTTCACTTATTTGCTCATGAATGAGGGCTTCCTCAAATTCTTCCTGTCAGAAACGAATAGTCAACTTCATCCTCCATGCAGTGGATGTTGTCTTCAGCCTCTCCTTCTTCCTGAATGAACTCTGGTTCTTCTTCTAGTACAACATTCTAAAAAGGAGCTCTGATTCTATGATCTTCCCTTTGATTCCTTTCCCTTTTGAGGATTTGAACTGGGGGGTTGCCCCTTCTGTAAGGGACAAAATTAGGGTTTCGGGGAACAAAATCACTTGGCCCTTTACCCCTCACAGGTATTTTCCCTTGGTCCTTTAGCTTAGACATTTAAACAGTCAAGTTATCTAATAGTTTGGTCATTTTGTAAATCTTGTTCTATGATGAAGAATCCCCAAGAGGGTCTACTGGTTGCTTCTTCCTATCTATCTTTCCTTTGACCTTCTGAGATGCCACAATGTTAGATTCTACCTCTAGGGAAACATCCTGCATGAATGATAAGGAAGCAGACCTCCTCTCTCAAAGAAGTGGGTAGAAATCAGAGTCAAAGGAATTTTCATAAGTTATTCTAGCCGAGATATCAGTGGGGATCTTGCTGTACATATTGTTGAACCTCTTGGTGAATTTGGAGACAAACTCCCCATTCTCTCTTTTCAAGTTGCTAAACTTGGTGATATAATAGAGGTGGTCTCTTCTCTCTCCATAATGCTTTAGAAATATGTCATCTAGGGCTTCAATGCCTGCTACTGATCCAACAGGCAGTTCTTTGAACCATTTCCTAGCGTGACCATCTAGGCTTTACACAAAAACCTTAGTCCACACATCTTCCTGTTCTATATTGATGTTCTTAGCATAACCGTAGAATGCCTCTATATGTTCTTCAACTGTGAAATATCCCTCTCCTGTAAATTTAGGCATGTACTTGCGATAGTCTCCAGTGGGCATGGCTGAGAGGGCGTTAGGCAAATTTAGGGGGGCATACCTAGCTACCAGGATTCTTTCGATTTTAGTTAGAGGGGCAGCCATATTGGTGCCATATTGGAAATGGGTATGGAAAGGGTGGAGGAAGGTAGTACTGATGCAGGTAGTAGCTGAAAAGTTGATGGTGGTAAACTTATCCTAGTGGAGTCACTAGGGATTGGATCTTCACAAGTAGCAGTGCTTGAAGATACCCAAACCCTAAGATTTTTTGATGTATTTGTAAATTCCTAAAAATTAAATGTTTCAGCAGAAGAAATAACAACAGAAATATTTCTTGAAATACCTGATGTAGCTTCATTTGTAGAACTGCTGGTCTGTCTTAGTGAAGCCCTAGCTCTTCTCAAAATCTCTTCTAGATCTGAAACAGGTGTTGCCCATGGTCCTTGAGGGTTTTCTCTGGTACTTGGTCTTCTTGAATCCTCCTTATTTTAATGGAGTTGCCAGATAGATGATTACAACTAGAATAGTGTCCAGACTTTGTCTATCATCAAATCAGGATCTATGTTGTCTCCTAGGGAAGCTGAGCTTTAGTCTCCTCTCCATGGAAACAACGCCAATTTGTTATCACTCCAGGAAAATCCTCTAAGTTGCAGCTCGAGGATGCCTGGTAACTCAAATGTTTTTAGGTTTTTCTAAATGGATCAAGTCAGGTAACCTATAGAAACTCACACTCTCAAGACATGCATGAAACTCAATCAAGGATAAGGCTTCTAACTATCACTGTTCAAAGGTTTGATAATATGGTGCAGAGATGGAGAACTTATCATGCTGGCATAATCATACATAAAACATATATATATATAAATGGCTAATCACAACAAGGAAGGTACTTATAATTCAAATCATCAATATGCCAATAGGATGACATCTATCAGACATCACTAAACCTAAATAAACCTAAATAACACATTCAAGCATAAGCATAGAATAGACAAAAAATAGAAGCTGAACATATGATATCAAAAGAGCTTAAATTAGGTCATGACCAATATGAGAATCTCGACAATAGTAATGGTCTACAAGTCCCCAAAGTCAAACCCTTTCAATAAAATAAGTCTCAGGATTTATAGCCTTTACAAAAATATTCAGATCCTAAAAAATTGGATCTAATTTACTACAAAAAGACAAAATAATTGTTTTTGCATAATTAGGTCAAAAAACCCTAATTTAACTACTAGTCTAACTAACTGTAGAACTCATTCACTATTTGAACCTTCTAATAACTAAAGTAAGTACTGGAAATAATTGCCATTGGTCCTCTGCTGGATAAGTCATTGTTTTACTTAGACAGTTAAGTGTTGGTGACCTTTTCTTCCTTTATGTCACAGCAAAACTGAAGCATACCTTCCCTGATGTTTTCTTCAGTGTCCTTCATCTTTATAATTCCTCCCTGAGTTATTCATGTTTTCCAAAAACTAGTCCTTCGTGTCAAAATTTGATCCTATGCCTATTTTTGTTTTTGGTGGTTAAGAGGCAAAAATATCGGAACTGTTAGCTACTGAAAGCGGTGCTTTCAGTGGCTAATGAACTGCCTCAGCATCCACCTAAGCCACTGAAATCCCTGTTCTTCAAAAATTCTTAAGCCACCTACAAAATTTATCTTTCAAGTTTGTTTTCTTATGTTTCTTATTTAGCAGGCTCTATGTTAGGAAGGTTAACACCAGCCTGGCTTAATTCTGGAGGCTGAAGGCTTATCGCAGCTTCAGTAGGGTTTCCAATGTGAGGTGAGTGCTAGGGTTTGGCTTGGCCTTCTTCATCTGCAGTCTCTGAAGCCTAATCATTCTATACAGCCTTGTGTTGTCTTTCAGGTATCTTTTGTTTAGTATTTTTAGGAAAACATACCTTTATCTCATCTCTAGGTAAGAATTGTGCAGCAGCTTGTTCCTCCTGGTCAATGTAGGATTGTTTTTCTTTATCTCTCTTTCTAAAATTTCCATCTCATACACTTTCCTCAGCAACTGATTTATCCTTTGTGTCTTGGGCTTGCTAGAGGAAGCCTTCTCTGCTAGTTCATCTTGCTCTTTTGGTGTAGGTGATGGGAGTCCTTCAATATCTACTACAACTTGCAATGCTAGGTCAACAACTTCCTATTTTTCCTCTTCTGAATCTGAATAGGGAAGGTTTAGAATGTTCCCACTGTGTGATGTAACTTCCTGGCCCTTTTCACTAAAATTCAAGTTTCTTTTGACCCTCTTGGCTTCTGTTGTTGTTGGGGATATATCCCTTCTCTTCCTTTTCCCACTCCTTGATGTGATAGACTTTTTAGAAGGAGAATTCCCCTTTTCTTCTAGTTGTAGGCCTGTTTCAAAGCCATTCCAAAACAAGAAATAATCCCATGCCATATTTCCCCTCTTCAACAATTCTTGGATCAGGAGTTGGATAAGACGATGATGAGACTGTATTCCAACAATCTTGGTTGGCTGAGCCTTCACCTGGTGTGACATTTTTTCCAAGCTCCTGCGTAAGTAGAAAGGTAAATTCAGTGGGCTTTTCCCTGTGAAATGGTTCATCAATTTGAAATGGTAAATCATGGCCCTATTGTATCTCCCTTCACAAGTTATATAGACCACAATGGCCTTCAGTAATTGCTGCCACCTCTCTTCTACCCAGGAGGAGGGAACACTTTTCTTCCATACCACCCCTTTATGTTCAGGCTCTAGATAAGACCTGAAATCTACATCCTTTGGAATGGTGGTTTTAAACCACTTCTCCCTAGTGATAGGGAGTTTAGTCACTTCAACAACTAGGGATTCATCTATCATAAATTCTTCCTTACCTATAATTGCCTTGGAGCCATCGAAAGAGAGAGAAAATGCCTTAGCCACCTACTAGTGTGAACCTTGAATTTTCTCACAAAACTTATAGCATCCATCATCCTTGAAAAACTGAAAAAACTTCTGGATGTGCCTCCAGGTAGCTGGTGTCTCCCAACTCTTGCCTGAGAGCATGCCCTCCCTTCTTCATTTGCTGAATGTTACTCCTAGGTACCTACAAAAATCAATTCAAGTTCTATGGAAGAGTGTTTTTAGCAGGCTGACTCTCAGAGATGGTTTTTGGTGGTGGGAATTTCTATAATCGATGGTGGAGTGTACTGAAGGATTGGGTGCTGATTATGAGGGTTTTTAACTGCATGAGTGATTCTTAGGTCAGAGGATGATGGATTTGGTTGATTTTTTCGAGACCCCCTACCCAACAATTATGTTTAAATCAACCTAGATACCTAGTGGATCATTTTACCGTTCTTTGGATAGATGGATGGAGGGGTAGAGTTTCCAGTCACTTCGGTCTTCATCAGTGGAACAACGACCTCCTCAATCATTCACTTGCACCTTGATGCAGTATCCTGTATTTTCAGTGGTTTATCATGCTCTTTGATGATTTCTGTTGCGCTGATGAGCCATGATTTTATAGGTTTCTAATTGTTTTCTTTTTTTCACCTTTTCGGTAGTTAAGAGCCCTCAAGAAATTGTCTTCTAGCCACCAAAAACAAGGATTTCGATGGCTAATGAAATGCTGACCTAATCACCTAAGCTGCTGAAACCAATTTCTAAATGGTGATGTAAAATTTGTCTTTCGACGGATTGTGGTCTCTTTGATATCTCCTTTTAACCGCCGAAAGACGGCCCTTTCGATGGCTAATGAACCATTGAAGGTCTCACCTAAGCCACCAAAAGTGATTTTACCAACTAATCAATCGGGCCAACTTTCGGTGGTTAACCTTTATCCTGCGTTAAACTGTTAGCTTCTGAAACAAATCTTTTCGGTGGCTAATGAGCTATTAAGAACCCCACCTAAGCCACCGAAAGCTAAAACTTCCAATTTTCTCAAATATAGCAAAACCAGAGACCCTCAATTTGTTAGTCATCTTTAAATCTTTCACAACATGACTCAAATTATTCATCCTATCAAAATAAATTTATTCTGGGAGATAACAGGTTAGTCCTGCCCAGAACTAAATCTGAATCCTGTCTCTCTGATCTCGCATCAGACACCTTTGCATTTTACTTTCCCCACATCACCTAGTCACCTCAAACCTCCAAGTCTCTGGTCAGATTTTTCCCATACCTACCAAAATCCGAGTTTCTCACATTTTCCATTGATCAATCCCTATCGAGTCTTGATGGAATAAGGAAATTTCCATTCATACCTACATCTCCCGTCACTTTTGGACAAGGTTAGCCTTCATCCTTGAATTTCCTCATTCCCCACCACCTTTATGCACCTCATAGTTTATTGATTCCTATCACCCTGACCCTAACCCCTTTAACAAACCCAATTATACCCCCAAGAATGGCCAACAGGTCTAATCCCATATGCCTTCCTCTGGTTTTACACGACCTCCCCCTGGGATACTCCACCAGGATTAGGAAGTTTTATGGGGAAAGAGGATACTCGACTGAAGAACAATTGGGATGGTTCCCATACTGGGTCAACCTGGAAGAGGTGGACCACGATGATGTTAAGGTCAGGCTATTCGCCCAGACCCTTGCTGAAGAAGCAAGTAGATGGTATAAAAACCTCACAGATGACTCTATTCTGAGTTATCAAGACTTTGAGGATGCTTTCAAAGAAAAGTGGGAAGATCAAAAGAACCCCAAGTAGTATGTCTCTCAGTACCATTCCATGAGGAGGAAGGAGAGAGAATCCATCCAAGAATTCTCAGACAAGTCCATGAAAGTGTACAATTCTATCCCTTCTCAATTCAAACCTCCCATAGGTTCTGCCCAGCTCCAGTACACGGAATATTTTGATCGTGAGTTCTCCTTATGGCTAAGAGAAAGAAGAGCTACCTCCTTGGTGGCCATGATGAAAGATTCCATATAAGTGGAGGTTAACCTTGTCACTGCAAGACAGAAGAAAAGAGATGAGGGGGACTGGAGAAGAGAGGAAGGCGAGATAAAGGTGGACAAAGAGTTAGAACAACCCTCCACCTCGAGCTCTCAAGAGGCTAGAATTGACACAATGTTGAGGACCATGGAAAGAATGATGGAGAGGCTCTCAGTAGATGGAATACCCTCTCCTAGGGAAAACCAAGAAAAACAAATCAAGAATCTAAATGCCAGAAGGTCTCAAATTTCCCAAAATAGATAGAGGAATCTTCCCGACCCACCTGTCAGACCCTCATTCCAAGAGAATTTCGTGGACCAGGATGGGGAAAATAAAAATGATGAAGAAATTTTTCAACTGGATATTGAGTCCCCTACCACCTTCCTCACCAAGGAAGAACATGACAATTCCCTCCTGGAGAGAGGAGAGACACTTCCAGGAAAAATAGATGACTTCAGAAGAGGCTACCAGCTTGTTGTCTTGGACGCGTAGAGACAAATCAGCTTGAGGAATAGAGATGTACCGGTTGTGAAAAATAGAGAGGTAGGGAACAATTCCTCTTCCAGCAAGCCAAAAGTTGACCCACCCCCCAAATATAATCCCAAGGATGTTTCGAATCCTAGAGGGAAGGAATGAAGGGAAGATAATCCCTGAAACCTTAACTAGGGATAGGTTTCTTTCAACCTGGAGGGTGAAATTGAAAAGATTAAAATATCTATCCCCCCCACCGAACTGTTGAAGAAATCATAATGTCATTAAAAAATTGCTACGGTTTTGCAACCCCCAGGGGAAATCTATGCAGTATCAGACAGCCTGAATTTGCAAGATGATAGGCCCACCATCCTATTCGGCTCCCATGTATATGAGCCATCTAATGAAGAAGTTCCCCCTTTCTATGTTAACCTGAAAATTCACAATGCCATCCTACACAATGCCATGCTCGATTTAGGAGCCTCCCACAACCTGATTCCTAGAAGGATCATGGATCAACTAGGATTGGACATGACTAGGCCCTATAAGGATCTATTCTCTTTTTATTCTAATAAAGTCAAATGTCTGGGCCTCATCAAAGACTTGGTCATCTCTCTTTCTCAAATCCCATCTAAAATCATGGTCATGGATGTGGCGGTGGCTGACATTCCCCCAAAATTTTGGATGTTGTTATCTAGATCTTGGGAGGCCAAGCTCAAAGGCGCCCTCCAGATAAGCATGTTGTATGCCACTATTCCTATTTTTTGAATACAGAGAAGACTATTTCAAGAGAAAAAATTGGCCTATATGGTAACAAGTGCTGAAAGGCCACAAAAACACCCTATATACTCACTGGACACAGACATGGGGTTCCCTATTTTCTTCACAGGAGGGGATGAAGAAGGTTCACATTTATAGAATGTTTCCTTCGAACCTACTGAAGAGGAATTAAGCAGAATATGGGACATGGATTTTGATGGATGGACCTCTGGAGAAGGAGCAGGGGAAGGAATATGGATGAGATCCTCAGGAATCCATGCTTTAAGGTATTCCTAGAAGCTGGTTTTTACTATACAAATAACGAAGCAGAATATGAAGCAATGATATTGGAAATCCTAGCCTTGAAGAAGCTCCGATTCAGGAAGGTGGCCCTTATGTGGAGACTCTGAGATGGTAATAAAGCAAATGACTAGTGAATATCAGGCCAGGAATCCCTAGATAAGAAGCTATCGGAACACCATCCAGGACCTCATAGAAGGCTTCGAGGAATGAAATCTCAAGCTGATCCCTAGAGTACAAAATTACGTGGTGGATTCCCTGGCCACCTCGGCATCGACCTAAGAACCCTATAGGGAGGTATGAAATTTAAGTGAGGCATAGACCTTCTATCCCAGAAAATGTAAAAAAATGGTAAGTGTTCAAAGATGACAAACAAATACACCAGTTCCTCACTCTTACTGGGGAGTTCGAGGGAGCTGTTGCCGACAAAGAAAACAAATTTCAGGGGGAAGTAGCCCCCATTCAAGAATGTTTGCAAAACCAAATGGTGGATCTAAAGGAAGCAGTTCAGGAAGAGGAGCCCATTGTTGTGGATGAAAAAAAAGAAAGCAAGGAGGAGGGGGTTCAGGAGCCTGAGTTGTAGTATGGGTACGAAAATAATCTACGTGGAACATCAATTCTACAGCTAAAGGGAAATTCCATCCCCAAAGGTCTGATCCTTCTAGAGAAACTCTTCAATCTATATGATGTAGCGAGAGAGCCTCGATTGGTTCCAAATGTGAAGATATAAAGGAGGTAAATATTGGGACAAAAAAGCAACCTAAGATCATCAAAATAGCGAGAACTCTCTTCCCTGAAGCCAAACAGAGGTATATCTCATTGATGAAAGAATATTCAGATGTCTTCACCTCGAGTTACAAAGACCTCAATGCTTACGACACCAGTATCCTCCAACATACCATACCACTCAAGAAGGAGGATATTTCATTCAAACATAAGCTTAGAAGAATGAACCCCAAGATGTTTTCCCTAGTGGAAAAGGAGATCAAGAAGTTGTTCGAAGCCAAAATCATCGTAGCCCTCTATTTCTCATGTTGGCTGACGAATCTGGTCCTTGTCAGAAAAAAGGATGGGGAAATAAGAATCTGTATTGAATTTAGAAACTTGAATAGATTTTCTTTGAAGGACCATTACCCCCTTTACAAAATGGACCATATATTGCAGAAAATAGTAGGTTCTTAGAGGATCTCTACTTTGGATGGTTTCTCAGGTTATAACCATGTTGTGGTTCATCATGATGACTAAGAGAAGACGGCTCTCACCACCCCTTGGGGCACTTTCATGTATGCTAAAATGCTATTTCGACTGATGAATGCAGGAACAACATTCCAACAGGCCATGGACATAGCATTCACGGATGAAAATGATAAAATCCTAGTTATATATCTGGACGACATCATCATTTTCTCCAAATATGAGGAAGAACATGTCTCTCACCTGTTGAAAACATTCAAGAAGTGCAGAAAATTTGGCATCTCCCTGAATCCTAAAAGGTCATTCTTTGCTATGAAGGAAGGAAAGCTGCTCGTGTTATCAGGAATATTGCACCTTCTGTGGACAGAAGCTATTCCTCTGGTCTGAATGGTTCAGATCCAGAACAAATGAGTGAATGACAAAGGATGAAGACCTTCCCTAAATTTTGTAGACACCTGGAATACTGCTTCGATCATGAACCTGTGTACCTGCAAACATGTCAAACATACAAGCACATCAAAGCTACCAGAAAATCATCTACATATCCATACTAGTGACTAAGGAATCCAGTAATCATATACATGTGAAATCAAAACAACAGATATGTGGGACGAAAATCAGCTTTGCATTAAGAATGAATGAATAAGCTTACAACCATTGCCTTAGTGTTGAAAAAATCCTCCACAAGACAAACACTTCATCCCCAAAAGCTTCAACTTGCTCTCTATGCTCTCCAATGATTTAGACTAGGTAGTCAATTCAACAGCATAACAATACCATTCAGTTCTCCCCCTCAACTATGGATATGAGCTTGCATTTATAAGGCTCATGGATAGGGATAGTTGAGAGAATTGTGGGTGAGGTGGCTCCAAGATCCTACCAAGAGGCATCTCAAGCTCAAAATAACCCATATTGATAGGGATAAGGGAGGACATGAGGCTCATGATCTAGAAGCCTCGAGAAACTTCTCTTTTTCCCATTTTACCCAGGGTATTGCTTTTGTTCCCTTATGACAGAGCGGTTTAGGTGAGAACCAATTTAAGAATAAATCCTATAAGCAGTGGCACTGCTTCTCTATAACATGATACAGGCGGTGTTGAACAAGGTACCGCTCATCAGCCAAAGGGTAAGCGCGGTGCTAGGTTTTTTCAATTAGAATTGACAAACAGAGCAAGTTTCCACCCCAAGTTTTGGGATTAAGGGAAAACATAGGGGTTAAGGACCTCATCACATGATGGTGATAGGATTTAGGTATAACATAATTCCCCCCAAAGCATGAGGCTTAGAGGGATATGATAAGCGAGATATTTGAGAGAACAAGTTGTCACTTTGAGGTGAGAATGTCAGCTCGGTTGAAGAATGTCGTCAAGTAGGAATCTGTAGTACATCAATACTTTTGACTCATAGACAAATGTAACCAACTTATGGCTACGGAACAATACAAGGAAGATCCATTAGAGGAATAAACATGCATGTCTACTAGAATACGACATAGATCCATGTGATAGAGGACTCAAATTTGGACATAGCTACCGGATATACAACGTAGATCTATGTCATACATACGCAAATTTGAGCATAGCCATGACCATACAAATGTGGATCCATGCTTGATATACAAAAATCCATCGCAACCTAGGGAAAGCAGTGAGTGCTAAACAAGTACCCAGGGTCTTCATCTTGTTTTCCACAAAGTACAATTCTATCCATGTGATTACAATGTTCTGAAGTCGAACATGGTAGAAACCACTTGATTACCGACCAATGATGTGAACCGTTAACAAGTGCGAGGGAGATCACCATTGATGTCAATGATTCCCAAGGTACCCTAGTACAATCTACTGAGTGTTAATAGATGTCTTGATGTCGAATACCCAGTCAATTCTATAGATGAAAGCACAATGATGTGAACCTATGTCGAGAGCGAGAGAATATGTCATTGAGGCATACATATCTCAAGGTACTAAAATTGTTTCTAGGACTATTTCCTGGATGATGAGCTGATGTCAACAGGAATACTCTTATCGAAGGAGGGCCATGATGAATCCCACATTGATGACATGAAACTCAAAACAAAGTTCTGGAATGATGTGAATAAGGTAACCATAAGACTGACTGAAAAGTAATGACACAGTGACTGTTTTGACTGTAGAGGTAAAACTTCTTCAACTTCCCTTTGAACATCGGGCGACAAGACAAATGACTTGGAAGCATGAATAAACCAGACAAACACACAGTGTGATGGTGGACAATGTATTATTTTGAAATACTCAAAGGACTAACATGACTCATGAAAGTGGATCATCACAGAGATCAGCTGAATACCCAATTCACTGAAATGATATGCAGACAAGTGCCATGTTCAAAGGTAATGACAAACTATTGCCATTTATTTGCAAAATGATTCCCTTCCCATTTTCCCCATCATGGTTTATGAGTTCCTCTTTTTGGTTTTACGAGTTCAAAGAGGGTAACAAACACTCGTTATAGCTCATCTGGAGATTAGTCCAAACTCATATGTTTTACGAACCTGAGAGAGGATGGGTTCATTCCCAAAAGAGGGTCTCTCAATGTTTGATTTAACGAGTCCAATGAAAGTTAACTCAGTATCATTCATGTTTAGAGAGCCTGAACGACCATTGAAGAAGACTCCATAGGGTCCTTTTTCGTAAAATAGTTCACTTGAACCAAAAAAGTGATAACTTACCATCAGATGAATGACTCTTCAAGTGCTTTAACGAGCGTGAAGAAGACAAGATCACTTAACAATCTTTTCGTATTTAAAGAACCTGAAAATAGTTTAAAGAAGACTCCACTAGGTCTCTTTTCATGATGAGAGATTTTACGAGTTTGAAAAGGATCAGAAAAGGACTCGAACCTTTGTTGCTAAATTTGGAGAGCATGACAAAAGTGTCGCAATAAATTCTCAAAATACTTTTTCCGTTTTATGGTTGTATGAAAAAGTAAAAAACAAACTCCCAAAACTTTTACTGCTACTGCTCTTCTATCCTGCAACAACTTGAAAACAAGTGTTAAATTCTCCAATAACCTACATTAAAGGATTATGAATGATAGATTTTGAGTAATTAATGATTTTAAAACAAAACTAAAAGATGTCAAACCCTAAAATGTATATAAAAGTCATGAAAATAGTAAAAAATCAAAACATTTTACCATTTACCCATAGTGGAGAGCCTTTGGATCATTTTCTTGGCTATATTTTTAGTCGCTGATATCGGGAGCATCTACCTTCAGATTCATGTACTGTTAGTTCTAGGTAATAGCTTAGACCCTACTCTTTCACTTCATGCTTTCAATTTTTTGTTTTTGGTGGGGTTTTGGGCCTATTGGGTGATCCCTAAAACCATGGAAGTGGGCACCAATCTTATCCCTTGTAGGATAAGCGGTACCCCACTAGAACTGCACTGAAAACACTACACACAGGTGGTGCCACCGTCTGTCCTCAATGGGACACAGGTGCTGCCGGCCGTGGGTAAATAAAAAGGCATGCACAAGAAAAACTAGCTCATTTTTTAGGATTTGAATGATTAGGAATGTTTCTAATTGGTCTTGTGATGGTTTTTGACAGGGTCTTATTGATAAAAAATGGTAATATGGAAAGAGAGGCAACATGACAACAACGATGCCTTTGCCGAACGAAACGCGGGTTGTATATCCACGTTGAGAGACTACGGACTTCTAAAGTTTTTTCGCACACCTAGCATGGTATTGCATGAGTGACTACTAGAGCATATACTCCGGATGTGGAATCTAGAGCAATAGTATTTCAAGGTTGGTGCTCACATATTGACAATTGAAGTAGAGGACATCTACTTCCTGACAGGCATATCAAGACAGGGTGCTCCCATCTCTTTGATTGGTTCCCGCGGAGGGGACATTGCTACTCAAGAGTTGATAAACTGCCATTGCATTCTTGGGACCAGGACATTGGGGAAGAAATTCCCATAAAAAAAGTGGTGGATGTCCCTCTATATATAGTATTGTTTACCATGCACAGAGTGGCAGGAAGCCAAGGGGTACACCAGGCATCCAGAGTGCATATGCTCTATGCCATAGAGGCCATGGCACCCACAATTTTCAACTGGGCGGAAGCCTACTTCCGATCTTCAAGGATCAACTGACCAAGTTTCGGTAGGGGGAGGTGAAGCAATTCGGTTATGGTTCCATTCTAGCTTGTTTTTTTTCTAGCAGGTTCCATAGATGAGACCCTAGGTGGTATTTATAGAGTTAAGGGCATGGGACCCTCGAATGCAGAGGTGGGTTCGGATTATGGCTAGTACTGGAGCGAGTAGAGGCAAGGTAAAATTTGGTGACTCGTTCTTTCGATGGTTGAGAGATCAACTCCTCATGGTGGAGGACTATGCATATGCGGGCACAAAATTTAGTGGTAACCCTGATCTACTGCTCCCACCTGGTGGACAGTGGGGTGATATCGGTAAGAGACAAAAAACCCTAAAATGGAAATAGTGTTTTTATGTTTTATATTTTTTATGTTTAGTAACGAGACTTGAATGTTTTCATGCAGATGTCAGAGTAGCAAGACCTAGGGGAGCCTCCCCATTAGACAGGTGAGCCAGAGCCTATTTTGTACCACAGGGCGATGATGTGACAGGGGAGCTAGAGGAGAACCTTGAGAGGTTGAATCTAGACCTCCCAGATGCCTTGATCGATGACCTCCCATTGAGGTACCAGAGGCCTACAACGGGAGTACTAGGTCATTTCAGCAGACTGCTGCGTAGGGTAGCCCGGGAATTTATGTGTTACCATGAGAATCATTAGATGATGAGTGCATTATGTATTCACTGAAAGTTGATAGATAGCTTAAGGAATTTTGTATGATGATTTTTTACCTGAAATCCTACGCGCTTCAGATGAGGTCTCGTGACCTATTTTTTGTAGAACATGTTTATATATTACAGACTTCTACCTTGGTGTTTATATGTCTCAAATGGTGAATGTGTTTTATATGATTTTTATGTGTCTTTTAGTTTATTTACAGTGAACCATGTTTGATTTTCATGTCATGAATGGGCAATATGCTAGTCTAGGATGTAATTTTCCAATGAGTCAGCAACTGCATTATGTTCCCTAGGGATATTCCTATAGCTGATAGTTTGAAATGACCTTTCTAACAAACGTACCCTTTGGAAGAGATGGAGAACCAAAGGATTCCTAATGGTATAGACATGGTTTAGATGACAAACCGAAAGTTGCGAGTCCATCAAGACTACTAAGTTGCGAACATATTGGGAGGCATCTTCAGTCAGAAGACCTATGACTGCTTGATACTCGATGATATTGTTGGTAGCAGGACCAATACAAACTGCTCCTGAATTGACCAAATCATAAGCTAGGGAATAGAGAACCCAAGCAGCTGAGGCAAGATTCAAGGTGTGGCGGCAAGCACCATCAGCAAATCCATAGAAAGACATTTGCTCTGCACTACCAAAACATGGTATAAATAGATACAGACACTAAAATCAAAACCATTGAAAATACTTAAGCACACTAAAATTCAAGTAATATACATATATACAAGATACTATCCAAGAGAGATCTAGGCATAGTACCTCTTCAGGCACAACCCATTGCAAGGTTTTCCTAAGGGGATTTCGTCATAGTCCATGAGCTCATAGGCCCCTTTCTCTAAAAATTTGGAAATGATGAAAGGATCATACCACATGGATTCGAAATTCCCTTTCCCTAGTTTTTCATATCTCTGATCATAAGTCAAAACTAGGTCACCATTGTTAAAGGCACGAGGTTGGACAAACTTTCCAGACTGCGCCTTGATGCATTTCTTGTGTACCTCATTAGCTAAGGCAGCATCTCTTCTAGTTTCGTCAAGTTTATTCAAGTATAGAAATATCTATTCCTCTGTGGAAGTGTCTGGGAGAAGTTCGATGACAAGTTTCAGGGATGGAATTTGACATTGAATTGGTAAGACAACTTCTAGTCCACAGACAAGCTGGAAAGGTGTGAAACTAGTAGTTGTTTTCACTGAAGTCCTATAGGCCCAAATAGCGGAAATAATGATATGGTGCTAGTTGGATTTATGGTCTCCAACCATCCGACAAAGCATCGTTTTCAAAACTTTGTTAATGGCCTCGACCTGACCATTAGCTTGCGGATAATAGGGTGTAGAGTTTTCATGACGAAAACCTAGCTTGGCACTTAGTTCCTCCATCATTTGTTTATGGAAATGTGATCTGTGATCAATAAATATGGACTACGGGACTCTGAATCTTGCTATCACATGATTGAATAGGAAGAGAGAAACAATCTTACCATCCTCTGCATATGTAGGTATGGCCTCAGCCGATTTTGTAAAATAGTCAACGGCTACGATGATGTAACCATGCCCCCCAGCTGAGGTAGGATTACAATGTATATAATAAATCCCCCATTTGGCGAAAGAGCCAATGACAATGATGGGGTGTAATGGAGCAGGATGAGTGCACTTTTTCGGATAAAAATGTCAACAAGGTGGGAATTTCTTAATAGCCTCGTGACAATCTTTAAAGACTGAAGTCCAGAAATAGCCACTGTGAAGAATTTTCTAGGCTGTAGCCATCCCAGATAAATGACCGCCACATGCTCCAGAGTGGCAATCATTCAAAACTTGTTCAGCTTCCACGTGGGTAAGGCATGGTCAGATATTAGAATTGATACCACGTTGATAGAAAGTGTCATTCAAGATGAGGTAGTATTTTACATGGTGACGGATATAGTGGCGATCGTCATGGGATAGAGTTGGATAAAATATTTGTGTCTGGAGATAAATGAGCAAATATCCATACCATGGGTCAGTAGTGCTTATTAGGAACATGAATTCATCCAGGAATGAATCACTAGGCTCAGATTCTATCAAAGCACAGGGAAGATCACACATGAGCTCAGCAAATACCAAGGATTTCTTTGATGTAGCTTTGGCAAATTCCAGATCAAACTCTTGTAGTATGACTATCCATCAACAGTACTTTCCCCTAATCACCTGACGAGTCAGGATGTAATACATAGGGTTCTGGTCTGCCAATACGGTGGTTGTGCGGAGCAAAATGTAGTGACAAAATTTTTGAACAGAAAAGACCATTGCCAATGCTAATTTCTCCATGCATGAATATCGAGTTTCAGAATCCATCAAATTATTACTAGCATAGTAGATCACGTGCTCCTGACCATTGGGATTCTCCTGCACTAAAACCATAGTGATGGTAGTGGTGGAGGCAACAATGTATAGGAGAAAATCCTTTGAATAATCTGGGGGGTGTATCACGGGTGAATGAGTCAGAGCGTGTTTGAGATTATCAAAGGCGCATTGGGATTGGTCATCCCAAAAGAACGGAGTGTCCTTCTTAAGGAGACGCATATAACCGTGTGTTTTCTCTGCAAAATTGCACATGATATGGCGGAGAAATTTTTCCTTCCCTTGCAAAATTTGGAGTTCTAGAAGGTTGGTTGGGGTTGGTAGAGCTAGAATAGTGACAGTTTTCAATGGATCTATCTGAATGCCATCTTTAGAAACCACGAAACCTAACAGGCGTCCCGTCTCAACGGAAAAAACACATTTATGAGGATTGAGCCGTATGTTATAATGACAACATCTCAGGAAAATGTCTCTAAGATGACCAGGGTGGTCCTCCTATCGCTGTGAATGATCTGGGAGGTCTTCAAGGTATGGTTCAACAATATGTTTTATATCATGAAATGTGTAGGACATAGCATGCTGGAAAGTGGCTCCAACATTTTTAAAGCCAAATGGTAACTTCCTATATGCAAAGGTTCTCCATGGGAAAATGAATGTTGTCTTGTGCTGATTGGTGGGTAAAATATCAATCTGATTATAACCTGAAAAGCCATCCATAAATGAAAAGATGACGCTTTCGGCACAGTTGTTGATATTGTCAACACACCAGATTATCGAGTGGGAAAGTTGTCTTTGGGACAAGCTTTGTTCAAATATCTGAAATTGATGCAGAATCTAATGGTGCCTTGCTTTTTATTGATAGGGATGATGTTCGATACCCATTTCGTCAGCGGTACGGGATAAATAAACCTTGCTTTGAAATGTTTCTCTATTTCAGCTTTGATAGTTGCAGCTTTCCATGGATGGACTTGCCTTAGTTTTTCCTGACAGGTTTTGCAGTGGGATAGGTTTTTATTTCATGGACCACAATGGATGGGTCTATCCCCAGAATTTCTTCATCAGACCAGGAAAAAACATCGTGAAATTCTTTGAAAAGTGCTATGTATGCTTCAGATTCTTCTGCTGAGCAGTTCTTCCCACCATGAACATGCTCAAGGGTACCAGGCTTTGATGATATGTCAATTGGATTTGTTTGAGTAATTCTACATAGGTTTCCTTCAAAATATATGTCTTGCAACAATATAGGAGTTTGAGGTGTGTTGACAATATCAGTGGAAAAAAGAGATGCAAAATCATGGTCTACTGAACTGGTGTTGGGGAGGAAAGAGGATCTATGATGATGATCCTCCCATATAGGCTCATTCGTACTCATGATCTCCATAATGGACTCATCAGAAGGAAAATTTTGGGAGAGATAATCCATAATAGGAAGAGAGGGTTCTAACCAGTAGGGTAGGTGGTAAGGGTCCGAAGTCACCAGATGAAGCTCATCAGTGTGGTCATCAAAAAGGGTTTCGATAATGTTGTACATTTCTTCATGAGGACTCAATGAGGTGGACTCAACAATTTGTTTTCCATTTGGATCATAATTAAATGAGGAAATCATATTTACTGTCACCATGTCTGTGTTAGGAGGGTTTGAGGGAAAAATCCCCATAAGGGACGAATCCTTCAGCATGCCTACCCCAATCGACTGATAAGGAGGAGGGGACTAACCAAACATAGGGATGCTATTAGCTGTAGAGGTAGTAACATCTGGTGTATAGAAATCGAGTTGGTCAATAGTGAAAATTCTCCCTAGATGCAAAACTTGGACAGTTCGAAATACCGTAGAAGCGACAGTAGTCATGGTGTAAAATCAATTTCTTCCTAAAAGGAGGTTGTATTCTAGTGGGGAGTCTACTACTTCCAATTGAATAGAAACAAATTTTCCCCCAAGCTCGACTGAAATAGCTGGTATGAGACCATGGGGCTCGAAACCTTGTCCATTAAAGGATTTCAGAGTCGTAGGTGATGTTACAAGCTTAGGAGAGGCAATAGCTTTCCAACAAGAAAGGGACAAAACCAAAGTTGAAGCTCCTTCGTCTAAGAAATTTCTAAAGACCTTCTTTCTGACTACTTTCACTATGATTTGGAAAGAGATTTTGTGAGGTAGTCTAGACTTATAGTTCTCAACATTGAAATGAATCAAATTAGAATTGTTCGGGTCTAAAGCTCCTAACGCAGTTAACAAGTTTTTGCGCTGTGTAGGACAACTTTGGAGTATTTCCAAGGTAGACATTGTACATGGTTCCTAAGCAAGATCTTCCACTACGTTATAAAATTGAGCGGCTCAGGAATTAAGGTTAAAAATAGCCTTCCTAAGAGTACTCTTGGGTGGATGCAAAACCATTTCGAGATTAGGTTTCTTGATGGTTAGGGGAACAGTAGATGAGGACTTGGGAGAACCAGTAGAGGGAGATTTTCCTGAAGAAGAATTGTCTTCTTTCTTGTCTGTGGGCTTGTCATATCTCTGACTTCGAGTCTGCAAACTAATAGTTTTTGAAGACATCATGCGAATTTCCTTTGAAGAACTAGAATTTCCCTGATTAGAAATGTGGTCTATATGTTTTTGTTGAGAGGGAAAAGGATCCGTGAGAACTATGGGTGCATGATTAGTTTTCAAGAATTGGGTGATTTCGTCATGATGAGGACACTCTTTCATGAAATGGTCACCTCCACATAGTAAACATGGATATTTCTCTTTTCTTTTGCCTTTATTGTTTTCGTTGGTGGTTGGTTTTGGATTCTCCTATTGGTTTCTAGGTTTTTTGTTTTTAGATTTACCTTTATTTTTATTGTTACCGGGCATTTGAATACTCTGAATGGAATTGAACTTGGTGGAAACCTTGGGATTTGAAGGATTAGGGGTGGAAGTCTAGGGTTGCTTGGTAGGTTTTGCTGTCGACGGGGACTGTATTGAACCAACAATCCCATCAATAGGGGTTTCTATTGGTGGCTTGGAAGGATCGGTGCTTGGGTGAGGAGCTTGAGGGATCAAGTCATACAATGTTTCAGACTAGGAATAGACAAGTCCATATATTGGGCTCGACTAATGGCTTGCTCTTCAATAAAAGCACCGCCCATTGCCACATCTCAGGTGATTGGAGGCAACAAAGATTTAGTAAACCAATCAGCTAGCAACTGATCCGGGATAGGAGCCTTAATAAGTCTTCCCTTCCTTCTCCACTCATGGATATGATCGGATATGTGGGTGGAGGTGTTCTGCTACAGAGAAGTTAAGAGATATGTACACGTTTCATAATGGATAGGAAGCTAAAAGTGTGTAAGAAACACCATTTCCAATGAGCCAAAATCCAAAAATGAATGTTGCGGAAGTTCAATGTACCATTTCACGGCGGTATCGGTCAAATTTCGCTGGAAGAGTCTTAAACGAACTGAATCATCCATAAGGGAGTTTGAATAAAACCATAGATGGAATGTCATGACATGGTTTTTTGGATCATCTCCCTGCTTCCCATCGAATTTTGGAATGTCCGATGGTAACTTTACTGGAATGGGAGGCCACGAGGGGTTATGTCAAATGGGATCATTAATCAACTTGGACAAATCAGGAAAGTCCAAAGTTGCTAGGAAAGATAAATGGAGATTAGATTACACATACTGGTAGTATTGATATGGCATATAAGTACTAGTAGGACCATAAGTAGACTGATAGACAAGTTGTTATGATGAAGAACCGCTAGAAGATCCGCTCGTGGGGGGTTGATTTAAGGGATCAGGATCGTTAGGACCGCTGGAGCCTCTGGGAGGAGGACCACCAGGGCCTATGGGACCACCAGGATCATTGGGACCACCAGGACCACCTAGACGACTAGGAGGAGGACCACCATACCCTCCGAAACTTTTGGGAGGTAAACCTCTGGAGCCTCCAGAACCACTAGGAGGAGGGCCACCAGACCCTCGAGGACCATTAGGAGGGAAGCCACCAGGCCCCCCAAGACCACCAGGACCATTAGGACCATAAGGAGGAAATCCACCAGGCCCTCTAGGACCATTAGGCCCCCTAGGGGGAGGACCTCCATAAGGTGTCCATCTGGCCTCCCCTGCAGTATGTATAGGTATCCCTCCCATAGCTGGCACGTAGGACCAGTTAGGTTGCCCCCATGGTGTGAAAGTATTACTAGGATATGAAATTCCAGCATAAGGCATTCCTGTAGGGTTGGGTTGGTAATTAATGTTTCCTACATGTACTTGATTTGCTGTGTAACCATACCCCCAAGAGGTTTGATTGGTTACAGGTTGTGCCCCCAAGGGATGACCTAGACTGGATGGGGGGTTAACCACATTCGTGTGGGTAGGAGGGACATAAACTGTAGATTTCTCTATACTAAAGGTCCGCCTATGACTAGATACAATTATAGTGACAGATAATGTAGGTCATGTCGGGGGTTGCCCCCCGGCACTAGAAGGTATTGATGAAACAGGAATTGAATGTTGAGCCTCAGGTGCGGAAGACCTAGGAGGATTTGGAACAGACATAATATGGGAGGTGGTGGGGTTGGTAGTTTGACCTGGATTATGTGGAGTCCCAGTGTGATCTAGAATATGTTCAATGGGTCTCATAGAATCAACAAGTGAGAGATATCCCATAGGAAAAATTGTTGAACGAGGTGGTGGTGTGCCCAATATGTTATCTATTTTCTTCTCAATTTCTTGTGCACGAAGAATAGTTGCCTGGTATTTTCTATGTTCTTATTCATTTGGTGAAACTTCTTCAGAAGAGTTTAAACGGGTTCCAAATGAGGTAATGGCTTGTCCTATAGAGGTATNGTGCACGAAGAATAGTTGCCTGGTATTTTCTATGTTCTTATTCATTTGGTGAAACTTCTTCAGAAGAGTTTAAACGGGTTCCAAATGAGGTAATGGCTTGTCCTATAGAGGGAT
>LPNX010719167.1:129170-141138 GCA_001517045.1 Pseudotsuga menziesii | reverse complement strand
CCCAAAATGGAGCATTGGGACCATAATCTGGATGGGTAGTATCATCAACATGAACTTATATGGGAGAATGGAACGAAGTATTTACCTGAGAAGGTTGTTGGACCAAGGGAGGCACATGCGAAGGATATGGATCTCTGCTTTCTGCAACCAAATTTTCTCCCACTTGGGAGTTGGTAGTGGCTCCTTGGTCGATATCTTCCATAGGATTTTCTCCTGAAATAGGAATAAAATCAGGTTGAAAGCCCCGTACTCTTCTGGACTGTCTTAATTCAGTTATTTTGGACAGTTCCTATCTAACCTAGGGTCTAAAAACTAGAAAACATACCAAAAATTTCCCTACTCAAGTTATAGGCCAAACAAGCAAAGTTAAATGACAGGAGGTGTTCAGATAGTCAGGTCTCTCACCAGGATTGTTAAGAAGGTTCCACTCGCAATATACCTCAAGGGTACATGCGTAGTAATCTCACTGAATGTTGTTTTCGGTGTATGGATCCAAGCAATATGGCTAAAGGGTTTTTCTCAGATAGATAAGGTATCCTAGTGGGGTCTCCCGATATACACAAGGTACGTGGGATCTCAAATTGGTAATAGTGCTATCTAATGCATAACCGTTCACAAGGGGCCTTCCTATATACAATTGAGTACGTGAAGTACCTTTCTATATACCTCAAGGGTACAAGAAAGGTTGTTCGATATACCGACGGTATGTGGAAGAACCGCGCGAGTCCTGGGATGTAATGCGGATGAGTAAAGACAACTCCTACATTTAACGACACTCGAACACGTCTCTAGCCTATCACTCAAATTTCTATGTAAATTTTACCCTATAACTACCATTAATTTCAAAGTGGATGGTTAGGTGAATGCATGGAATTTTGACAGAAAAAGTAAAACCATGCAAAATGTAGATTCAAATATTTCACTTTACCATTTGTGGTATGTCTACCTATGGGAGAGAAAGAGAGTATTTTCTTTTCTTTTTGAAAACCAAAATATCCCAAAAAACTACTTTGAACAAATAAAATACAAAGACAAGCGACACATTCCAAACTCAATTTTCTTTTCGAAAGCAATCAAAAGGGGCCAGAGTCTCTTTTCCTAAAAGAAAAAAAAACAAGCACTCTACATGCATATGCACTCTATTTTTTCAATTTTTCTTTTAAACATAGATAGGTCTAACTTAAAACTACAATATTTTTCTTTTGATGAGATAGTACTAATGAAAGAGAGACAAAAGAACAAAGAGAACCTGAAAGCTTGTGAGGCTAATCATAGATCCAATGCCCTATGCTTAGTAATGATAATGACCTAATCTCTATTGAAAAATTTTCTTTTTAAAAGCAAAAAGAAGTCCTTTATGGAAAAAATGAAATTAAGATGATAAGCAAATGGTTTTCCTTTCAGTCTTTATAAAAGATACGAAAACAGAACTAACTGAAACCTAAGGTTTCAAAAATTCCTTTCAAAATCACAACCAACAAGCATGAAAGAAAATGAATAATCAACAAGCCTAATATAGATTTTAAATTCTTCAATCAAACCAATTTTTACCACAAAATTTTCAACCATGAGCATACAGATTCTAACACACAAGGCTGACAGTGCAGGGTTGAAAGCAAAAAAAATCCAACTTTTTGCAAAAATTGACAAAAAACTAGTTTTGGAACAAGTCCTACCTAGCATTGCGCTGGAGTGGTCTTGGCAGAGCAGTTCTAGATGAGCACCGCTTCTAGATAAAGGGACTCAGGCGGTGGCACCACTTATGGCTAACAGAGTTCAGGTGGTGGCACTGCTTGTTTCCAACAGCACATGTCTGGTTCCCTGAATAGATCCAAAACACAAGGAGAATGAGAAATCAAGTTAAAAATTGATCAAATTAAGGTAAATATTGATGAATTGACAGTTAAAAAGAGCATATAAAGTCAAAATAGTTTATATCTAAATAGATATGAAAGTTTCAAACCAAAATTCACTAATTCAGATGGCAGATTTGATTGAAGAGAGTTGGAGATGGAGCCTGGATTCGGACAAGGGTTCAAGGACTAAGGAAGATTAGATCAACTGAAATTTGCTTTTCTCCCCAACAGAGTCGCCAGATTTGTTATCAGGAATATTGCACCTTCTGCAGACAGAAGTTGTTCCTTTGGTCTGAATGGTTCAGATCCAGAACAAATGAGTGAACGGAAAAGGATGAAGACCTTCCCTAAATGCTGTAGACACCTGGAATACTGCTTCGATCATGAAATTGTGTACCTACAAACATGTCAAACATACAAGCACATCAAAGCTACTAGAAAATCATCTACATATCCATACTAGTGACTAAGGAATACAGTAATCATATACATGTGAAATCAAAACAACAGATATGTGGGACGAAAATCAGCTTTGCATTAAGAATGAATGAATAAGCTTACAACCATTGTCTTAGTGTTGATAAACTCCTCCACAAGACAAACACTGCATCCCCAAAAGCTCCAACTTTCTCTCTATGCTCTCCAATGATTTGGACTAGTTAGTCAATTCAATAACATAACAATACCATTCAGTTCTCCCCCTCAACTATGGATATGAGCTTGTATTTATAAGGCTCAATGGATAGGGATAGTTGAGAGAATTATGGCTGAGGTGGATCCAAGATCCTACCAAGGGGGATCTCAATCTCAAACTAACCCATATTGATAGGGATAAGGGACGACACGAGGCTCATGATCTAGAAGCCTCGAGAAACTTCTCTTTTTCCCATTTTACCCAGGGTACCGCTTTTGTTCCCTTATGACATAACGGTTTAGGTGAGAACCGCTTTAAGAACAAAGCCTATAGGAGTTGGCACCACTTCTCTATAATATGATACATGAGGTACTAAACAAGGTACCGCTCATCAGCCAAAGTGTAATCACGGTGCTAGGTTTTTTCAAGTAGAATTAACAAACAGAGCAAGTTTACACTCCAAGTTTTGGGATTAAGGGAAAACATAGGGGTTAAGGATCTCATCACATGATGGTGATAGGATTTAGGTATAACTAAACTTAGCTAAACTTATGACTGAGTATAACTACGACACCCTCATCCTACACATGATTGCTAAGTTTTCAATTGAAGAGTTGGATCCTCAGGGACAATCGGTCCCCCCAATAGGTGAGCACTTTCTATCATCACCTTGGTATGCTGACATTATTTTCATCCTACAAAATTTGCAGGATCCACTAGGCATGGATAAAACTAGATCCATATTTCTCAAATAGAAAGCAACAAGGTATTGTATCCTGAACGAGAAGTTGTACTGGAAAGAGCCTGGGGGAATTCTCCTGAATTACATGGACGAACACGAGGCCGAAAGACTCATTGATTAATTTCACGTAGGAGAACGTGGAAGGAATCACTAGTGGAAAACCACGGTCAACCAAATTATGCGGGACAAATTCTATTGGCCTACAATATTCTCTGACACCGACAAGAAGGTAGCGACCTTCCATAAATGTCATATTTTTGAAGGCAAATAGAAATTGGCACCATTTCCTTTGAAGCCCCTTTCCAGAATTGGGGACTGGATTTTATTGGAGAAATAAACCCTCACTCTTCAGGGAAACACCGGTGGATCCTGACTGCCACTGATTACTTCACGAAATGGATTGAGGACATCCCCATATGACAGGACACCAGAATAGTAATCATACAGTTTTTGGAGGAGCATATCCTGTCTAGGTTTGGTGTCCCCAAGAAAATAATTACTGATAATGCCCCAGCCTTTAATTCCAAGTTGGATTGCTGTTAGCACCTGGATCACACCAGTTGCTAAGAATTTTGGAAGGGAACTAGCACATGGGATCGGTCTCATCCCAAGATGAAATACCACCAGTGGATAGGAAATATCCAAGGACAAATCCCAAAAATGCAATTAGATCCCATCGACCTTGAAAATAAACAACACAAGTGGGTAGCTAGACAGATCGATGGCGAGAGACCTTTCGTAGAAAGGGAAAGGCGTGGTCCACCAAACCATGGAGGATTGCAAAAGCCGTCCCTCTTCCCAAACACCGATGATCATTGGGTGAAAGTGCACTATGGTTAAGGAAGAAAGATGGCACGACACATTTAGGGTCCTACATTTCTCAACGGCCGAGATCGGATGAGGTCCAAATCGACATCGCAAGACGACTTCGTCGCCAAAACATGTAGGGAGGTTAACTCGGATGACAAGTGTGAAATCGCTTAAAAGGCCACAATAAAAAATGGTGGATCTCAACACAAGTGAGATCTACGGTCAGAAATGAGGTCACATGACACAAGGTGCTCAAAGGAAAATGGTCTGCACAAATGCGACGCTCAGCTAGAGTAAGGGAGGGATTCAGAGAAGTGTCTTAATGCATGAAAACTGAAACCATTAGAAAGAGTTGTGCATCACCATCATTGCAAGTGAGCATGCGCCTCCCCTTCTACAATTTCCGTTTGAGGGTCGGCATCGCTACTGCACTGTAAGGCTAATTTCAGGCAAAGAAACATGGAAAACATGCCCCCTTAAGAAATCGTTGGGATTTGAAATGATGGCCCGAGATTTGATTCCTAAATTTTCTAACATAATTGGGCTCTGTTTCGGGGTTGGTCCCAGGATCCACAAAATTATAAATAAGTCCTCATTTAGTGAGGCAGGAGTTGGAATTTTTGTTGTCAGGAATTCCACACCTTCTGTGGACAAAAGTTGTTCCTCTTGTCTGAATTGTTCAGATCCAGATCAAATAAGTTACAACAAGGCTGATAAACTTCTCCTAGAAACTATAGACACCTGGAATACAATCTTCAGAGATTGATGTGGTCCTTCACCTATGGAAAAATATCTCCAAGAAGATACCTGCAAACACACACCAAACACAAAAGGTCAAAGTACCAAAGTATTATCTATAGATCTATATCGGTGACTAAGGAATCCAATAATAAACATGCAAGATTATACAAGACAAGTTATATGGGAAGAAAACCAACTTTTCATTAATGAATAGTGAAGAGTTACAACCTACGCCTTAGTGTTGAATGCACTCCTTCACAAAATCGATATCTTATCCCCGATAGCTCCAACTTGCTCTTCTATGCTTACTCTTGATGGATCAGGCCAGAATGTCAAAATGGCAGCATGACTTTGCTCTCTCCTCAACCATGGGGTATGAGCCTGTTTATATAGGCCTCAAATGGATAGGGATGGTTGATATTTTGGTCGGTGAGGTGGACATGAGATTCCCAAATCATGGATCTCTAGCTCAACTGACCCAGGTGAATAGGGATAACGACTGTCATGAAGATTTTGATCTAGAAGCTTCGTGAAGCTTCTCTTTTTCACTTTTTACCAAGGTCACCGCTCCTGCTTCTTGATGATAAAGTGGTGCTAGGGAAGATCTGCTCTTCAAACAAAGGGTAAAGGTGGTGCCACCACCTGTCTTCAACACTACTTAGGTGGTGCTAAAGAAGGTACCGCTTCTCAATTTAAGGGTAAAAGAGGTGCTTGGTTTTTATGTGAAAGTTTGACATTTGGATCAGGGTTTTGACTTCAAGATTTGGGAATGAGGGAAAACATAGATGTTTAGGATCTTATCACATGTTGATGATGAGATTTAGGTGTAACAGAATGCCCCCCAAATCATGAGGCTAGAGGGATACGATAGGCGAGATATTTGATAGAGCAAGTTATCACTTTGAGGAAAGAATCATCTTGATCGGAAATCATATTCAATCAGTCATCTGCAATACATCAATACTTTTGACTCATGAGCAAATATGTCTTCACCATGGTTGCAGACCAATACAAGGTAGATCCATGGGAGATATAAACAAGCATTACTACTATAATTCAACGTAGATCCATGTGATAGAAGAATCAAACTTGGACATAGCTACCAAACATACAACATAGATCTATGTCATATAGATGGAAATTTGAGCATAGCCACAACCATACAAATGTGGATCCATGCTGGTACTTCATACAATATACTCCATCGCAACCTAGGGAGAAATTTATGAGTGCTTTTAAACAGATACCCAGGGTCTTCGTCTCATCTTCCACAAAGTACGATTCTATCCATGTGATTACAATGTTCTGAAGTCAAACATGGTAGAAACCACTTGATTACCGGCCAATGATGTGAACCATTAACAAGCGTGAGGGAGATCACCATTGATGTCAATGATTCCCAAGGTACCCTAGTACAATCTACTGAGTGTGAATAGATGTTTTGATGTTGAACACCCAGCATAATCTTTTGATCAAAGGTCAATGATGTGAACCTATGTCAAAAGAAAGAAAATATGTTATTGAGGCATACAAATCTCAAGGTACTAAATTTGTTTCTAAGACTATTTCTCAGAAAATGAGCTAATGTCGATAGGAATAGTCTCATTGAAGGAGGGCCATGATGAATCCCACATTGACGACAGGAAACTTGGAACAAATTTCTGGAATATTGTAGATAATCTAACCATAGGACTGACTCAAAATTATTGACGCAAAAGTTGTTTTAACTATAGAGGTAAACTTATTTTTTCCTTTGAACATCGGGTGGCATGACAAAAGACTTGGCAGCATGACTAGACCAGACGGACACACAATACGACTGTGGATAATGCATTCTTTTGAAAGGATTAAAGGAGTGACATGAATCATGAAAGTGGATCGACTTATAAGTTAGTTGAATACCCAATTGACTGAATAATATGTAGACAAGTTCCATGTTCAAAGGTGACAAATAACTGCCATTTATTTGCAAAATGATTCCCTTCCCTTAATTTCCCCATCATGATTGATGAGTTCCTCTTTTAATTTTTACGAGTCCAAAGAGGGTAACAAAAACTCGTTGTAGCTCATCCGAAGACAAGTCCATTCTCATATATTTCACAACCTGAGAAAGGAGGGGTTCATTCCCAAAAAAGGGTCTTTCAATGTTTAATTTAATGAGTCCAATGAAAGAAAACTCAGTGTAGTTCGTCTTTAGAGAGTTTGAACAAACTAAAGAAAACTCCAAAGGGTCCTTTTTTGTATGATTTAGTCCCTAGGGACCAAAAAAGTATAAAATAATACCTTAGAGAACTCTTCCAGTCATGATCGTCTGGAGTGTACATTTTTCGTAAGTAGTGCCCCCTTGTCCGAAAAGGGGTAAACTATCACTAGGAAGATGCCTCTTCAAGTACTTTTACGAGCATGAAGAAGACAAGCTCACTTGACAATCTTTTCACATTTTAAGAGTCCAAAAAGAGCTTAAAGAAGACTCTATTAACCTTTTTCATGTTTGAATCTAGAGCATGAAAAAGTAATAAACTAAGCTCAAACCAGTTTTCATGTTTTAACCAGAACATGAAAAATGAAAAGTAAGCTCGACACCATCTTACTATTTTTAACGAGCTCGAATATCAGTTGGAAGAATGCTCAAAGATTGGTTTCATTTTTACACAAGCTCAAAACCAATGGGTAAAATATGCTTGGAAAATCCCATTAACATGATATCCAGAAGTTGGAATCTTGCCCCCAGCATGATTGCTAGTGAAGCTTACCCCTAGCATGGTTGCTAGTGGCTTGAGATGCCCCCCAAGATTTGTTTCATCTGATGATTCTTCTTCCATACCCAACCTAAAAACCCGGTTACTAATGTGAAAATGTTCACCAAGGGGGTAGGAAGAATGAGAATTAGGTAGGTGAAAAGAAGGTTCAAGTTATAACACTGAAGTGAAGACTTGACTCAAGGGAAGGGGATTTGTTTCATTTTTACACAAGCTTGAAATAGAAGGTAACTCTGCTCGGAGAAAAATGACATGATGGTCAAAACCTAACATGATGTTCAGGTGATGTTTCATTTTTAAACGAGCTTGACATAGGAGAAGAACTATGCTATCAGACATGGTTTCATTTTTATGCAAGCTTGAAACCAAAAGGGTAAACTTTGCTTGAAACAACCTATTTTATTTTTTACCGATATTGAAATAGAATATAAACTATGCTCAAGGAAATCCATTTCATTTTTTAACAAGCTTGACATAGGATGGGAACTTTGCTCAAGGGTATCTATTTCATTTTTTAAGGAGCTTGACATAGAATGGGAACTATGCTCACTCTTAATGGATCAGGCCAGAATGTCAAAATGGGAGCATGATTTTTCTCTCTCCTCAACCATGGGGTATGAGCCTCTTTATATAGGCCTCAAATGGATAGGGATGGTTTATATTTTAGTGGGTGGGGTGGACATGAGATCCCCAAAGCATGGATCTCAAGCTCAACTGACCCAGGTGAATAGGGATAAGGACTTCCATGAAGCTTTTGATCTAGAAGCTTCGTGAAGCTTCTCTTTTTCACTTTTTACCAAGGGCACCATTCCTACTCCTTGATGACAGAGCGGCGCTAGAGTAGAACCGCTCTTCAAATAAAGGGTAAAGGCGGTGCTACCGCCTGTCTTCAACACTACTCAGGCGGTGCTGAAGAAGGTGCCTCTTCTCAGCTTAAGGGTAAAATCGGTGCTTGGTTTTTATGTGCAAGTTTGACATTTTGATAAGGGTTTTCACTTCAGGATTTGGGAATGAGGGAAAACATATATGTTTAGGATCTTATCACATGTTGGTGACGAGATTTAGGTGTAAAAATTTTCATTCATAAATGATTTTTTCTCTCGTGTTGTTTCTGTAACTTTCTTGTTCTAGACAATGAGAAATAAGCTCTTGCGTTTCTGAGATTCATCACGGTGGTTACATTCAGTCTGTGTCTCCTGTTTATCACTTTCATTATGTGTATTTATGCTAATGCGCTCTAGATTAGTATACATGGAATTCACTCTTAGTTAAGCACTCCTAATATCAGACACTGCATTTTTTACTGTGTTTAGGTAAATGCTTTGGCAAATCATCTCTTATGCTCCACTGCAGATATCAGCCTTTGTTGTTTATTCTACTAAATATGGTGAAAGATATTCATCCATAGATAGGTACCTCTTGCTTCGTTGGGCTTTCCCTCTCCTTCTTCATTCATCATTCTTGCAAAATATTTGACTGACTGTGCTGCTTACTTTTCATTAGAATACAAAAAAAATTCCCTTTCTCTTTATGTTGTAATATACTTGATTGATTTGGGATTTGAATCCATGGCCCAATTATTTTTCTACATGTCCGTTCTGCCACTTGGTAAATCTATCAACGCCCTTCTACCTACATAAATCTAGCCTTCTGTGAGCTGTCCAAATCTTTAAATATATGTGTTTCTTTCCTCTATGGCAAGAGAGATCCCTCTATGACCATATTGGATAGAAATATGGTCTAAATATGGTTTAAATGGTTACTCCTATGACTTCTTGTAGCAGCCATTGGAAATTTATTGGGATTTAACAGGCCCGATTTTCCCTTTAAGCTACACCATTCGGTTGGGGTGTGTAGGGAATGGAGTGCTGGATTTGGATTCCATATTTAGCTAATATTTGTCTTTATCTTCCTCCCAGAGGCATTTTCCACGGATGGCTTGAATTCAATGAATCTTTCAAGAACCTCATATTTTTTCTTTAGGAAGAAAAACCAATTGAATATGGATAATTCATCAATAAAGGTGAGCACATACCTTGAACCACTCATGGAGGTTGTAGGCATGGGTCGTCTTATGTTAGAGTGGGTCATCCCCAAAATACTTGTTGCATGACTTTCCTTTCCCCAATCAAATTTGTGCTCAGGGTGTTTTCCGACAATGCAACCTTTACAAATTCCACTAGAAGTTTTGATGGCTGGGATTCCTTCGACCATGGAATGTTTTTGAAGTTGCTGCAAATATTTGAAGTTCAAATGACCAAATATCTCATGCCAAATACTACTGAACTCATTCCCATGAGTCAGAAGAGCAGCGGGCTTTGCATCTGGAAAAAACTTTGAAAAATCATAGGTCTTATCATGATGGTTTGCTAGACCTATTGCAATGAGTTTCCCAGATGCAATCTCTGAGATCTCAACACCATTTGGGCTGAAACAAAATCACTTGGGCACTCCTATGTGTGTCATTTGATATACACTCAACAGATTGGAGGCCAAGGAGGGTACATACAGAACATCAAAAAAGATGCCATTTTCAAGTTCTACAGTACCTTTGCCTTTCGAAATGATCTAAGAATGATCTCCCATATGGATGGGAATTCTTTTATCAGAGTCCAGAAATGAAAAAGATTCTTTGCTTGCCACCATATGGTTTGAAGCACCAGAGTCTATAAGGAGATCTCTAGGCTTCGAAGTACTTGCCATGAGGGCATGTCCTCTTTCTTGCTGGATGCCTCGATCATGATTATCTCTCTTTTGAACACTCTCAGGAATATTGATATTGTTCCTCTCAAGGAGAAGATTCATTTCATCAAGATTTTTCTTCATGTAGGCATGTTTAGGGTGAAATCCCTTCCCGCAATAGGAACACTTGACTTTTTATTTTCCTTGGTTTCCTTTGTTCTTGTGCTTCTTTGAGCTATAAGGCTCACCTTTCTGTTGGTTTTGTGGAAATTGAACCCAGGTGTTAGAATAATTACACTCACAAAAATTGCCAATTACACATGCAAATTAGACACAAAGGAGACTGAATATGGAGCATAACACTAATCTGTATTGAATAAGTGTACAATAGACAACCTTATGAAGTCATAGGATTCCACAATAAATAATTACATTAGGTATTTGAATGCATTGGGATGCCATTCGAATTAGTCAAAAGCAGGCTTACTAAATCTAGTCAAATCCCCCATAGGTGCATAAAGCATTTTTCAAATCTACCTAGGAGCTCACGAACTGGAAAAATAATAGGGGATGGAAGGACAAATCATACATGCTTTTATTAGGAGAAAAGAGAGGAGGATGATGAGGGCAAAAAACAAGTCAACTTCACCTAGTCATACTTTCCCAATTGCCTTAAAAATCAGTAAAAGTAGTAATAAAGTAGAAAAAGCAGATATCCGCTAGGGAGGTTCAGGAATAAAGTAAAATTGATTCCAAGAGGTTTCCCAAGTGCTCCATGACTTATTTTTCGCAATTTTTACCATCTAGGACATGTGGAGGACAACTTGCATAGAGTGGAATATGGAAACTAGGCAGATAAGACAAAAATGGATTAATTAATGTCTAAGGTAGCTAACTATGGGTTGATTATTCTAACACCCCCCCTTATTCCTGAATTATGAGTAAAATATCAGAAAATTATAGGGCCTAGCAACAAGGAATAGTCACCCTTTACTTACTGCATGTCCATTTAAAGAAGGAAAGATGCAAAAACCCAGTTGGAAAAATCCTCCCTTAAACATGGACAATAAAAAAAAATTTGAAATCTTGTCATCAATCATGCTTCACAGCATGATCAGCAATCCCCAACAGTGATTTGAGATTGCTGAAAGTATTCTCACAAAAAACTTTGGTGAAGATGTCTGCTACTTGTTCTGAAGATGAACAGAAGAGTAGGTGAATGGTGCCATCATGCACAAGCTGTCTGATATAGTGCATATGGATCTCAATGTGTTTGGCTCTCTATATCTAAACTGGATCATTACAGATTTGAATGGTACTATGATTATCAAAATATATAGTAGTTGAGTATTCTGATTCAAAGCCACACACACCAAGTTACCCCTGCAACCATAAACATTGAGTTGCTCCATTTACAACTCCTCTGTACTCTGCTTCTGTAGATGAGAGTGTAATGGCACTCTGTTTCTTGCTTTACCAACTGATTGGTCCTTCAACAAGCATGAACACATATCCTTATGTTTACTTTCGATCTATGTTTTCACTTGCCCAATCACTGTTAGTAAACCCAATCAAATCAAGATGAGATTTAGCTTTGTAGAAGATCCCATGAATCCTTGTTCCCTTAACAAAGTTAAGGATCCTTTTGGATGCTCTCCAATGTATCTCATGAGGCTGATCCATGCATATTGAAGCCACACTTACTGCATAAGAAATATCAGGTCGACTATGTGTAAGGTACAAC
>LPNX010719167.1:55547-125948 GCA_001517045.1 Pseudotsuga menziesii | reverse complement strand
GTCAATCCATCAAGATGGAAAAGGAGGTCTCTGGATATGCTCAGACACAAGAGACCATAGGCCTCATCCCTCCTGTTGTGCCATTTAATTTTCTCTGTAGCTACATTGGGATATGCTTCTATTTCCATAGTCACTATGTAGAGGCATTTCACTCTCAATAGTATCTCCATCTCTGCTTTCCATTCAAAGAAATTAAATGGAGTCAAGATGATCTTCTGAGATTGATCCATAGCTCAGAAATTGTCCCTTCAGTCAGCAAAATGCTCCCAGTCAATGATGTTGAACTTGCAATAACAATATGTAAGGAGAGAAATTGATCTACAAAGGCTATGATACCATTTGGAAATTGAACCCAGGTGTTAGAACAATTACACTCACAAAAATTTCCAATTACACATGTAAATTACACACAAAGGAGACTGAATATGGAGCAGAACACTAATCTGTATTGAATAAGTGTACAATAGCCAACCTTGTAAAGTCATAGGCTGCCACAACAAATAATTACATGAAAGATTCGAATGCATTGGTATGCCATTCGAATTAGTCAAAAGCAAGATTACTAAATCTAGTCAAATCCCCCATAAGTGCATAAAGCAGTTTCTAAATCTACCTAGGAGCTCATGAATGGGAAAAATCAATAAGGAAAGATAATAGGTGATGGAAGGAAAACTCATACATTCTTTTATTAGGAGAAAAGAGAGGAGGATTTTTATGGAGAGAAATTCCTATGGCTTGGGGTACCACAACAGACAGCTTGACTCCAAAAATCAATCCTTTCCAATATGCAATAGAAATTAAATATCTAACACTAAAGGATCAGACCTCGTACCTTATTCCAGACGATTGAAGTAGATCCCCGTTGAGCTTTCCAACTTCAGGTTGTATTGATTAATCACTTCCTCAACAACAATTAAACAAGACAAGCATAATATATATATTGGTGTTAGATCTATTCTAGCATATATAATCAACGATGTATAAGCATTTGAAAACATCCATGGATAAAATATTCATTCAAACATACATTATTGGACAGGAAAAGACATTTATATTAATATAAAATCAGAGATTACAATGGATACAACCTTTGTCGGCACGTTTGTGAATCAGAGAAACTGAATCCCCCACTTGGGCCTCCACCACCTCAATCCTCCATCTCTCGATAGCAAGCTCACAAGCAAAAGGAAAGCTTGGGAAGAACACAAAAGTGCTCCAAGGGACAAAGGGATGGAGACTCAAGCACAAGTTCTGGCAACAATGGACTATAGTTTCTTTGCTCTCAATTCTCTCATATTCCTTCAATGTACCATAGAGTTCCTTATATAGCTTTTCAAAGGGGTAATGAAAGGTCGAATCCGAGCGATCTCAAGGCATAGGGAAGGCCGGGAGTCAAGTGAGTCGGATCCATGTCAAGGAAAACTCCAAAAGGATTTGGATTATGCACACATCCCGATGTACATGGTTTTAGGTGTCAAACCTGCGTATATACGCGATTATAGGTTTAAAAGTCACGTGTATTAATTTTCACATGTTTTTAGGGATGGTCAAGGAAACATCAAAGGACAAAAAATGGTCCAAGGGGTCTAAGAAGTCTGCAGAGGGACAGGGGAAGTCCATACAAGTGTGATTCACCTGGAGTGGTAAAATCATCTATAACAGATGCCCCCTAATGTGTGAGGTTAGAGGGGTCATACGATGGCCGAAATACATTATAAGTCCATCCCAGGAGTGAAGTGATGAAGGATCCCAAATGGAAGACCAACCATCCAATAAACATAGCACAATGATACAACTCTGCACATACTGCAAATACATATAGCAGTCCCGGATACATAAGAGTATAATGGCCATGAATAGGCATGATACAAGATATCACATAAGTGGTCATCGCCACATACAATATACATAGATCAGAATCTCCATGATGAAGATATACAAAGGACCATGATCTCCATAATGTCTGAAGATATATAATGGATCAAGATCTCCATAATGGCTGGAAATGTCTGACATATACTGGAATCAAGTCACGAGAGCTGAAATCTCATGAACACTGGCATGATCAAGGAGGTAGCATATAAGAGATGCCACTAGTCTGGAAGGTCTTCTACACAAACCACTACAAGTACATGTCCTACTATGTGAATAGAGGTGTCGAGGTCGAACATAGTAGTCCATCGTCTAATTACCGGTCATTTGAGGTTTCTAGGCCAATCTAAAAAAAGGCGCTGTAGCCCATGCAGAAATTGAGGGTTTTTCCATGTATAGGGCTGGATATATGCAGAAAATTCCTTCACAGTCACGTACATACGTGGCTGTTTGGCAAACAGTCGCGTATGTGGCCACGCATGAGATTTTTTGAGTATTCTAATGGGAAAACTTGCATTTTTTTGTGCAGGATGGTCCTAGAATGGAGAGAACATGAACATGGTGATGTATAGGAGGCAGTAAGGGCTGATCTAATGGATCAAAAAGCGCTACATGCATGCGGTCTCTACAAATTTTGGTGTCTTGGTGGCCTGAGGGCCAAACCAAGACTATTGCAAATGTTGGTGTATTACTGGGATCCAGACTCTGAGTCCTTCCAGATAGATGGGATGTCCCTCACCATAGATGTGGAGGACATATACTTTATTACTAGACTTTCCCAATGGGGGGAAGTAGTGAACCTTCGTTCTCATGGGCCCGGAGGTGGCCTAACTATAGATGAGTACATTGCAGTGTATTGCTATCCAGACACGGAGAAGGTGGGGAGTCAGATCCCAACCAACTCTATACAGGTTCTAGGCCTAAAGGCCATCCTACTGACATTGGGTAGAATAGTAGGCTTGGCTTCACTCCATCAGGCCTCATGGCCTCTGATGTTCTATGCAGTGGAGTGCATGAGACCCACGGTCTATGACTGGAGCACTACACTACTGAGCAACATGAAACATTGGCTCAGTGAGTGTAAGATGGGTAGAGTGTAAAAATTCAGTTTCAGCAGCATGTTGAGCACGTTTTTCTTTGAGCGTGTTCCAGGATTGAGCCCCAGAGTTAACGTTCCTCTACACGGGGTTCAAGATCCGGCCCAACAGCGTTGGGTGGATGCGATACGCAGACTGGGGGGAGGTAGGGTGTCCAACCCCTATCCAGATGAGTTCTTTCCGTGGTGGCGATGATAGATAGTTGACATCGATGACTACCCCTATGCATGGATTGATTTCCGAGGGGACCTGGACATGCCGCTACTACCAAGATCGGCATATGGTGACATAGGTAATGAATCTCGATCCTCTCTTTAAATTTTTGAGTTTTTTTTTTTTTTTGCTTTCTGATTATATGGAATCAAAAGACATATTTTTGGGTGACAATACATAGTGACATCTACCATATGCATGCAGATGTGGGACCACGTCGGCCTGAAGGCTTCCGTCATCACAGATGGACGGGAAGAGGAGATGATATCACGGGTGTGGATGCGGAGCAGACGCTCCATAGCATTCATACCAACTTTATGAGGCTGACACACAGAGTTCCCATGGCGCAAGTCAAGGACTTTCCTAAGGCTATGCAGCACCAGGTGGTGGGTGTACCATGAGCATGGGTACGATTATTCCGACGGCTAGCTAGAGCCGTAGTGACCTTCCATGATCACAAACCCCCTCCTCCTCCACAGGCTTAGATATCTGGGAGTTATACATTTTGTATTACCGTGTATTATATTTTGGTGGCTCAAGAGCCCCATTTTTGTATCATGACACTATGTATTACCACATTTTGGATGTTATATAAATTTTTTATGATGATCGATTTATTTATTTACATGCATAAAAATTTGTGTGTGTGATGAATTTATTGTGTATGAAACAAATGCCAATCTAACACGTAGTTAGAATATGAGTCAGCAACTTGATTATTAATTCTTGGAATATGTATGTATGTTATATTGTCAAATTGCCATTCTAATAATCTCACACGTAAGAATCTTCTTAATAACGTCGGATCTCTAACATGGTACAAACCATTAAGCTGTGACACTACTAACTCTGAATCAAGATGTACCTCAAGAGAGAGAACACCATGTGAAATGGCATCTCAAAGAAGCTCAATAACGTCACTATATTCAGCAATGAAGATGGTCATAAACATACGCTTCTTGAAGATAGTACCTGACCCATAGGAGTATAAATTACCCAAGTAGCAGAGGATGAGTTTTGAGTGTGGCTCAAACCATCCACTAATCCTATGTAGGTGGAAGATTCCATTGACATCTGCCAAAATAAATGGAAACTAATCACAAACCCGATCACTATAAGAAAAAGACCTAACTATGCAAAACTGTACAATAATATACAATACCAGCCTTGGCTGAAAATCATGCATAGTACTTCTTGAGATAGAGCCCATTTCTAGGCTCTACCAAGGTCATTTCCTCATAATAAACTAACTCATAAGCGCCCTTCTCTAACACAGGTTTGACGATGTAAGGACCACGCCACATGGGGTTAGACTTTCCTTCCCCCAAGGGTTCTTTCGGTTGATCCCACAAAAGGACCAAGTCTCCCTCACTAAACCTCCTTCGATGGACAAACTTATTGTACTAGACCTTTACACAATGTTTATTTACTTCTAGAGCCACCAAGGAATCTTGATGATGCTCATCCAGTTGCTCAAGGTGGACCAAACGCTCCTCCAATGGTGAAGTGTCTGGTAAGAGTTCTATAGCTAGCTTCAAATAAGGAATCTCGCATTCAACCAGAAATATTGACTCCAATCCATATACAGGTTGATAAGGAGAAAAACCTGTGGCGGTCTTAACAGCGGTTCTATACGCCCACAAAGCAGGATATAACATGATGTGCCAATTATTCTTTCTTTGTGTGATGGTTCATTGGAGAATGGATTTGAGTGACTTGTTCATTGCTTCTACCTGTCCATTCACTTGAGGGTAGTAATAGGAGGAATTCTCTTGCTTGTACCCTAACTTTGATGCCAATTCTTCCATCATACGATTCTGAAAGTGTGAGCCATGGTCAGTGACAAGCTCTTTCAGAATCCCGAACTGAGTAATAATCTAGTTGAATATGAAATGCGTGGCTGTATCACCATCAAATTTAACTGTAGGCATAGCCTCAGCCCATTTATTGAAGTAATCAACAACCACTATGATATGATGATGCCCCCCAGCTGAAGCTGGGTTGCAATCCATAAAATCAAGCCCCCACTTAGTGAAGGGACCGACGGTGATGATGGGAAGTAATGGGGTAGGCTTCGAGCGCATATTATGTGCAAACACATGGCAAGGGTGGCACCTCTTGACCGCATCAACACAATCCTTAAATATCAACGGCCAGAAATAACCCGCTCTTAAGATTTTTTGGGTTGTAGAAAGCCCAGATAAATGATCACCACACGCCCCTCCATGGCAATCATTCAGCACTACCTCAGCCTCTTCATGAGTTAAACAACGTCATAAAATGGAATTTACCCCATGGTGGTACAAAGTGTTATCCACTATGAGGTAATTGTTAGACACGGTGGTACCATGGGTCTAAAGTTGAGATTAAGAAGATGTGTTTATCGATAAACATATCTTCACAAACCAACTCCTCAGCCTCACTTGGGAAATCCAATATAAGCTTTGCAAAAAATTAATGACTTCTTTGATTTTGCCGAAACAAACTCGAGATAGAACTCTTGCAGGATGACAATCCATTTATTATATTTTCCCCCAATCATCCTTTAAGTGAGGATGAATTGAAACGGATTGACATGGGCTACAACCAAGGTTTGGCGAAGGATAATATAATGTCTCAACCATTGAACCGCATGTACGGTATCTAAAGCGAGCTTCTCAACATGAGAATAACGAATCTCTGTGTCAATAAGGTTCTAGCTCAGATAGTATATGACATTCTCTTGAAGCTCCTCATCCTCCTGAACCAAAAACATACCAATCGTCTCCATGGACGCATCCAAATAAAGTAGAAAATCATGGCTATAGTCTGGAGGAATAATCACTGGGGCCAATGCTAGGGCTTGCTTGAGCGCATCAAAGGACTCCTGGGCTTTCTCATCCCAACAAAAGGTGGTGTCCTTCTTCAAAAGATGCGTGAAGCCTCTAGTCAAATTGGCAAAATTGACAACAAATCTCCATAAGAAGTTTGCCATGCCTTGCAAACATTGAAGAAGACGAATATTTTTCAGGGGAGACAACTGAAGTATTGCCTCTACCTTCAAAGGGTCGACTCTTATACCCTCTTTAGAAATGATGAATCCTAACAAGCGACCTGACTTCACATAAAAGATGCACTTGTGAGGATTTAACCTGACCAAATAATGGCGACATCTTTCGAATACCAATCTCAAATGATAGTAATTACGCATTCTCATATGAGAATGAGCAGCAAGGTCATCCAAAAATACTTCGATAATCGATTTGAGATCATGGAATATTAAGGTCATGGCCAACTGAAAAGTAGCTCCAGCATTCTTAAGGCCAAAAGGAATTTTTTGATATGCAAAATTTCCCCAAGGACAAATAAATGCAATCTTATGTTGGTCCTCAGGTTTAATTTGTATCTGATTATATCCACAAAAGCCGTCCATGAAGGAAAAAACCTCGCTACCCGCACACTCGTCCAAAATCTGATCAATAAATGGTGTGGGGAAATTGTCCTTGGGAAAGGCGCGATTCAAATCATGGAAATCAGTACATATGCGGATCACTCCCTGCTTCTTATCCACCGAAACAGGGTTTGAAACCCACTCCATCAAGGGAATGGGATAGATAAAACTGGCTTTCAACAGTTTCTCTATCTCTGCCTTAATCGCAGGTGCTTTCCTTGGATTCACTGCATGCAAGCATTGTCGAACATTCTTAGCATTGGGATAAGTATTAATATCGTGTTCGAAAATATGAGGGTCAATACCTGGCATTTCATCGTAATACCAAGCAAAGATATCACATAATTTTTTAAACAACTCGGTGTATTCTTGAATCTCAGCATGGGAACATTCTGCCCCAATATAGACATTCTCTATCCTGCTAGGATTGCGAGAGATATTGATAAGAATTGTTGAATATATGTTTTCCATGTTTCCATTAGCCATTGGAATAGGAGAGCTTAATGGAACCATAGGACTACCAATTCTCTCACTAAGAACCGCCCTAAAGTCCTCATGCTCCAAGTGGTCAAGCTCAGGAAGAAAGTAAGATGTATGATGGAGTTCTTCCCATGGTGGCTCAATTCCCGACATGGCTTCAATAATCACTTCATAGGAAGGGAAAACACTATCAAGGTAGTCGTGTGCATGAGAAGACTATACTTCCCATGCAGGCAACACATAAGGGTCCTCCTCCTCCATCCGTGGAGAGGAAGAACTAGGATCTGCAACACTCTCGAGATTAGCTTGATAAGCTACCATAGTTGCACGAAATGGTACACCCATCATGATGGGCTCACTCAGAGTACTCAGTGTAGGAATAATCCAAGGATCTTCCATATGACTCGTGCAAAAAGACACCAATCTCATAGATTTCTAAACCTCACCGAAACTAGACCCTATCATAAGGATCGGTGTAGGACAACTAAAGCTTCCCATGAGGGATGGGTACATGCCTACACCCACACTCCTAGTTTCCGGCTGAGAGTGCTCAATGATCAGGATTGAAGCTCTCGAAGATGCGGTAACTGACATATTCTTGAATGACGTTTGATCAATCATGACTATCGTCCCATTAAATGGAAAGCATACAATGCAAAATAGGGAAGAAGCTACGGCTTTCATACTGTACATCCAATTCCTACCTAGTAAAAGATTGTAGCCAAGGGGCGCATCAACCACCTCGAACTCTATCGCAATGGTCTTCCATCCCAAATGGACCTTAAGGGAAGGAAGGATCTCGTGCAGCCTAAACGATCTCCCATTGAACGCAGTTAACATGGTCACTGATTTAGACAACTCAAGGGAGCCTAAACCCTTCTAACATGATAAAGACATCACAGAATCAGCAGTGGCTTCTTCAATCACAGTGCGCTTGACGGTTATGTTAAGACATTCTACGTGAATCAAAAGAGACATATAGTAAGGCAAGTGAGGATGAAGTCCTGCGATTTCAAATTTAATCACGGAGGAAGAGTTATCATCATTCACACCAAGGGCAGAAAGCAAATCCTTCCTTTGCAAAGGACAACTCTGAAGCACTTCCAGTGCAAACATCGTCCAAGGAGTGTGGCCCAAATCCTCAACAACATAATAGTTTTGGGCGGCTCGGGCATTAGGATTGTGCCCTGAATGCTTAAGGACTCCCTTAGGAATGCAAGGTGCAGCTTCAGGTTTATCCACAGGTTTCTCAATACGCAAAGGAGTCCCTGGTGGATGAGGTTCATTTCCTGGGCTGGGTTGTGATGAACCATAGTTTTTTCACACAGGTCACAACTTTTGTAGCACTTACCATGTTAATGCAACTACGACCACTACCCTTAGATGGATCTTGATCACCACTAGACTGATCATGGGTCCTTGACTTCATATTTTGATTGTGAGGTAAAGGGTTAGTTAGCACAGCTGGGCCCTGTGCCAAGAATCTCGAGGCTTCGTCGATACGAGGGTACAAGTAAGTGAGGTGATCGTCCTTACACAACTTGCAAGGGAATTTAACCTTACATTTATCTTGCTTGTCCCCCCTAGCATTACGGGATTTCTTGTCATTATTAGCATTCTTTTTCCTATTCCCACCCTTATGATTATTCTTACCCTTATTTTTATTTCGTTCGGGCTGTTGGTTACCCTTTTGGTCCGACAATTGCACCGAAAGTACACTCATCATTTGGGCGGTTTGAGATGAAGCCATGGCTTGTCCCGAAGTAGATTGGTTGATTGACAATTGATTGACTTGTTTTGCAACCGAATCCACAGGTTTAGCACTCGAACAACCAACAATGCCATTGGCATGTGGTCCAGGTTTGACTTTGGGGTCGAAACTAGAATGTGGAGCATTGGGAATAATCTCATATAACAAACCAGACTGAGCATAAAACAAGTCGAGTTCATGCACCTTTAAAATGGCTTATTCCTCATTTTTCACTCCGTATGTAGAAACATCCTTCGCTATATACGGAAATAACGACTTAAGGAACCATTTGAGGAGGAATTCTAGAGGTATAAATGCTTTAATTAATCTCTTCCATCTACACCACTCTTTGATATGATCCGAGATATGTGTGGCTTTATCCTGCCGAAATGTTGACAAGAGTTCAGTACCAACGTCATAACGCATTGGTAGCTGGAAGTGGTTAAGAAAAGTCATCGCTAGGTCATCGAACAAAGTGAATGCCCCCTAGGTAGCTCTATATACCATTTCGCGGCAGGACCTATAAGGGTGCGTTGAAAAATACTTAAACGGATGGAGTCCTAGTGTAAGGAATTTGAAGAGCACCATAGGTGAAAGGTAGTAACATGTTCGCTTGGATCCTCTCCCGGTTTGCCCTCAAATTTGGGTATGTCCGAGGGAAGCTTAGTAGGGACAGCCGACCAAGATGGGTCATGAGCTACAGGATCATTTGTCAATCTCAAAAAGTCAGGAATATTGAGCGTTGCGAGGAAAGGGAGCCTAGGATGATGAGGTCGATGGACCACTCCCTAATAGTTCTGATTCACATAGGTCTGATTACCACCATGGCCTTGGCCATAGTGCCCTCCTCCCATTTGACCTGTATAGGGTGGCATGGAAGCACCATAGTGTGGTGTACCTTGACTATTCGGAGATACAAAGCCATAATTTGGAGAGTAAACAGGTTGTTGATACCCCCCCATAAGGTGAAGAACCCTGTCCATACTGCGTCCCATAATAGGGTCCATAAGTCATCGCATGAGATGTCCCATGAGACACTCCATAAGTAGGAACATACACTCCGGAAGTAGGAATATGCATTTCAGAAGTAGGAATGTGACCTCTAGAAGTATGGACATGACCTCCTGAAACAACGGGTGGTGCATGAAGCTGAGACACAACCAGTCTAGTAAAGACATTACGGACATAAATCATAGCAATGTTCCATCCCGAAGGACCATGTGAATGAGGTGGAGGGTGAACATTCAAAGAACTAGGGATAGAGGATGAAGGGATCTGTGTAATTATGTACGTATTATTCCCTATAGTCACTCGTCTCGGATCTGCTATCCTAATAGGATAACTAACCCTAGACCTAGGAGGAATATGTGATGTAGCTTCCACTGTTGGGATGGAAGGTGCAATGTGATTAGTGCTCCCAAACCTCTCCACATGATAAGGAATGAGAGTGCCCCCAGGCATAGTTTTAGAACTCATATTTGACACGAAATGCCAAATCATGTGTGCGAAAGCCAGACATACCATAACTACCATAACTAGTGCTTGTGGGTTCAAAATGAGTCTCATCATCCTTCGGCATTCCATATCGATGATGCATCAATGGGGAATCAACCCTAGAGTAAGTAGGTCTATCATGAAAGGTTCCTATCTTAGAAATCACAGGACCTAACTCAGTCAAATTGGGTGAAGGATCATAGTTAGGAGTAAACTCCCCATCTTCCACATGAATGGGAGAAGGTGATTCAGGAATACCTTCTATATGGTCTCCCATGGTGTGTGAATCAATGTGCAAAGTAGTCCACCTGGACTGTCTATTTCTCTCTCCCAAAGGAGGAGGAGATGTAGAAGGCAGAAGTCCTGCTAAACGACGAGAATGGCGAGGAGTCGCACCCAAATCCACAATGACTCAAAAAATATAAAAGACTCTCTATCTATGCAAACCCTAGGCAAGCTATCCTGCATAGAGCAATCACCAATAAAATATAAATCCAAACACAAGCAATCAAAGGTAGGATAAGTGAGCTCCTGAATGAAGCAGGTATGTCTCGCCTAGGAGAGGCTTGAGACTCCCATACACAACAAGCGAAGGTACATAACCAATTATTGTGGCCCTCAGCTTCAACATGTAAAGCAACTATGCTGTCCGACCCCAACCTGGCCGGGACACTTGTAGAATAACCCCTACAAAGTACCCCCTCGATATCATAGGTAAGGTCACTAAGGTCACCTCAATATAATCAATGCTCAGGCGGACAGTCGCAAGCGGGATTGACCGTATGGGCAGGGTAGCAAAGCCTGAAACTCTCGAAAGAGCCCCCAGATACGAATACAATCCTGGAAATATCTTCGGTGCTACTCAGTTATGACTAGGGGTCATCCCAATAAATAATCGCCCACACTGCCTCGTGCTTAACTCCCTTTTGAGAGGAGGATCCTGAGAAACATTGGTTATACCAAGGAATTTCACACACTCACCTGGACAGACACATACATGTTTTTTTTTAGTGGTCTTGGAGAATTAACTCACAATGAACTATTCCAAGACCCTAAAACCTAATCTTGTTGGTGAACCCTATCAAATAAAATAGTGTAGTTCATTTTAATTAAGCGTTGATTTTAATTGGCTTTATTACTCAAAAGAGGTATATGTCCGTGCATGAAGTAAAATGCACACCTAACAATCAATGAAAATGCATTGTGTCCATGAAAAATAGGGTATGCTACTACGTGAAATGCACAATTTTCTTCAAATGATAAATGCAATATTTCCTATATGAAATCATGACTAATACTCCAAAGCAAATCTAGTGCAAGTGCTATGAAAAATCCAAAATGCAATGCATGATGATAAGCAAATATTTTTGGATTTTTTGAAATAAAATGAGATATAAAAGCAAAAGAATGATTCTACAACCCCCAGACTCTACAAGCACACTCAAGCAAAGTACTAAGGTAAAATAAGTCTAATGCACTAATCCCAAAACAAAAAATCAAAAATGTAATGACAAGAACATTCTTAAAAAATAAATTTACCCTAAAAAAAAAACGTCTCTCGTCAGAAACAGAGGTGTATACAGATTCTGGCAGTATCAAAGGAGACTCAACAATCATCAAAATTCACCCAGCAACCATTCAACTTCCTCTAAAAGGAAAGACTAAGGGCATACATGACTGTTCACAGTAAACCTGCGTGTATACATGGAAATAGTGGAGAAACTTGCGTATATACGCGACTGTGAGTTAAAAACTCACGTACAGGAAGAAAGATGCATAAAACTAAAGGAAAATAGACAAGCTGAGACAAACTTCACACCAATCGGACACTACCAGGAAAACATGCCCCCATACCCGACACAGAAACAAGAGAAAAAGAGCAATTCAAAGTCATTGAATGTCGATAGAAAAACCCCAAAGGACAACTACTAGGAACTCACTAGCGGAGTTACCAATTCTGTTATGAAGAGAAATTCCTATGGCTTGGGGTACCACAACATACAAATTGAATCCAGAAATCAATCCTTTCCAATATGCAATAGAAATTAAATATCTAACAGTAAAGGATCAGACCTTGTACCTTATTCCGAACGGTTGAAGTAGATCCTTGTTAAGCTTTCCAACTTCAGCTTGTATTGATTAATCACTTCCTCAACAACAAGTAAACAAGAAAATCATACTATATATATTGGTGTTATATCTATTCTAGCATATATAATCAACAATGTATAAGCATTTGAAAACATCCATGGATAAAATATTCGTTCAAACATACATTATTGGACAGAAAAAGATATTTCTATTAATATAAAATCAAAGATTACAATGGATACAACCTCTGCCATCATGTCTGTGAATCGGAGAAACTGAATCCCCCACTTGGGCCTCCATTGCCTCAATCCTCCATCTCTCGATAGCAAGCTCACAAGCAAAAGGCAAGCTTGGGAAGAACACAAAAGTGCTCCAAGGGACAAAGGGATGCAAACTCAAGCACAAGTTCCGACAACAATGGACTATAGTTTCTTTGCTCTCAATTTTCTCATATGCCTTCAATCTATGATAGAGTTCCTTATATAGCTTTTCAAGGGGGTAATGAAAGGTCGAATCCGAGCGATCTCAAAGCATAGGGAAGGCCAGGAGGCAAGTGAGTCGGATCCATGTCAAGGAAAACTCCAAAAGGATTTGGATTATGCACACATCCTGATGTACACGGTTTTAGGGGTCAAACCCACATATATATGCGATTATAGGTTTAAAAGTCGTGTGTATTAATTTTCACATGTTTTTAGGGATGGTCAAGGAAACATAAAAGGACAAAAAATGGTCCAAGGGGTCTAAGGAGTCTGCAGAGGGATAGGGGAAGGCCATACAAGTGTGATTCACCTGGAGTGGTAAAATCAGCTATAACAAGGATGATGAGGGAAAAAAACAAGTCAACTTCACCTAGTCATACTTTCCCAATTTCCTTAAAACTCAGTAAAAGCAACAATAAAGCAGAAAAAATAGATATGCACTAGGGAGGTTTAGGAATAAAGCAGAATTGATTCCAAGAGGTTTCCCAAGTTCTCTATGACTCATTTTTAGCAAGTTTTACCATCTAGTACATGTGGAGGACAACTTACATAGAGTGGAATATGGAAACTAGGAAAATAAGACAAAAATGGATTAATTAAGGTCTAAGGTAGCTAACTATGGGTTGATTATTCTAACAGGTTCTTCTCCTTTGGCTTCAGAGCATCAAACTTAGTCTTTTGATTCTTTTTATTTCCCTTACACTTCATATCTTTGGGCCCTGAATAAAAAAGTGCTTGATCTTCGGAGGATCTAATGATCCCCATCTGCACAAGCTTGTCATGCTCATTTGTGAGGGACTCAATGAAGGAATTGAGATAAGGAATTTTCCAATTTTGGGTTGTTATATTCCTGGTATGGAATGTGGAAACAAATACTGAGTAATTTGGTCAAAGTTTGGAGAGAATGGAGATAATGAGCTGATCATCCTCTTTCTCCACTTCACACTACTTCAACTGGAGCTCTAGGTGCTTGAATTTGGTGAAGAATTCATTGAGAGTTTAGAAATTGGTTGGGTAAAGAGAAATCAAATCATTCTCTAGTCAATAAATCCTCATGTCATATTTCTTATCAAAGACATCAGAATGTTTATCCCAAATTTACTTTGGATTCTTCAAACTAGTGACATGGAAGTGAAGATAGTTGGAAATCGACAGGCGCAGAAACCCAAAATATTCATCCATCTTATTCTAGTATATTTCTTTGTCTACAATGTGGTTTGGATCTATCTCAATGTCCATTGTGAATCTATAGAGTCCCTTGGCATGAAATTGAATCTCCATGTCCCCCTTCCATTGGTGGTAATTGAAAGGAGTAAGAGGATCCACCGAAGAAGCCATTTTTATGTTGTAGCGAATGCAGTAGAAGTCTTCCAAAAAAACCTACAAAAACACAAAAAGGGCACCATAAGGCCAAAAAACCTGCACTTTTCAGGTTTGCATCACACCCAGCTTAGTTAATCAATATAGCTTGATCAACAATTCCTTTTCTTAGGATTTATGTCATAAACCTTCGAATTCTAGTGCAGTACTGGAATTTTTGAGCTTTTTGCTCAAAATTGCATCATAGATCCATCAAGGAATCTGTTTAAGAAGCAAATCCTTGTCCCACTGTGCCTTTGATACCATGTGAAAATTGAGTCACAGTAATCTGGGATCAAGGAAAAACTCATAGAGGTTCAGAATCAATTACACAAGAAATTTGACATGAAACGTACTGCAATTAGGAGTTGCAGCTGTAAGAATGTATTCAATAATCAAAAGTAGAGATACAATGTGATACACTTGCATGAATTGCAATACAATTCGAATCCCAAGGAGGTCATTTGAATTGGTAACATGAGGGTGCCTTAGTTGTCAGCTAGCCACACTAAACACATAAGTTAACCACTAATCACAACCATAATTGACTCTAACTAAGCCCTAACTAAATCAAATCCAGTAATGACTGAGTCTAACTGGATAGAACCCAACTACATGCCAATCAGAAGGTGGGGGTTCATATCTAACTCAAGTCATCTCTGATGAAGTGAACCAAACTCAACTAAGTCACCAGAAGTTGTTGGAGGGGCCTTAAATCACTCCAGTTAACTCAAATCGGCCTAAAATAGACAAATAGATGAGGATGGCACCTTTTCAACTTCGCTTAATTTATTGTTAGGTGAAACAACACTCAGTTAACTAATTGGTGCACTTATGACAATAAGATCACCCCAAATTTTCTCCTTGATTGAAGGATGGATCCTAGTTAGCCTCCATGATTGAATAAGAAGGCTTAGTTGGCCTCCCTGATTGAAGGAGTGTACTGGCACTGATGCTGATGTCAAGAAGTGTGCTGGTGTGCTAATGCTGATGTCAATAATTCGAGTCGATACTTAGGATAAGTGGGTAATTAGGCCAAATTGACCAAATAAAGATGTGTGGGTTGGATAATGACTCCTAAACCTTTATGTGCGATGGTGAAAATGCTACAACCATGGATAATTTTAAGGGATATATATAGCCCATGGGATATATTAATGGGGTTACAAAAATTTAGTGGGGTATTTTCCTATATGGAAAGGGTCTTTTTAGCTGAAATATATTCGCACAATATTTATTAGAAAAAAAATTAATCCAAAATGAATAGCCTCCCATATACTAATGAGGAAAATGAAATAACTATTTTCTCCCTAGAATAATCCCCCTCCAATCTATCTTTCACCCCCAATTTCTAGAGAAAATCTAGTGAAATCACTCTTTCGTCCCTAATTTTCAATAATGGAGGCTCGCAAGGGTCATTTGCCCCTCATTTTTTCTCTTAATTTAGGCATATGGTTACATTTTATTGTATTTTTAGTCAATTTCATGTGATACCTTCTTTCAACCCATGATTTCTAGTATTGGATGGAAAATCAAGGGCTATTTTATTATATATAAAAGCTACAGTGATTCATGGTTCACCTACATCACATTGCGCTTTCAAGTTGAAGGTTTTGGTTGATGCGATTCCACTTTTCAATCTTATTTTTCTTGACATCTTAATCTTCACATAACATCTCCATTGTCGAAATAACAATTCTTGAAGGGGCATGCCACACATGCAATTTAACAAAGAATACAAACTCACATCACACTTTTCATCCAATAATTAAAATGGTATGCCTGTTATCAAAATTTCTATGCTTTTTATCCACATCTACAATAGATTATTATATTGTAAATTTACCTTTTATCATGATTTTTATCATGGATTCTTTTTGAGGCCTGTTGAATTCTAGGGAACTCTTGATTGTTAGGGCTCATTTGGTGTTATTAGGTTTTTATTATATCCTAGGAGTATTGGTTCTATGAAAGTGTTATAGATATCAAAAGGTATGATTTATTTTATGCCTTGTCATTTTTAAACTATCGATTGACATTTATATGTTGTTAGTGGATGTTACTCTTTATGGATAAATACCACATGGTTTTTATATATTCAAATTAAATTTGACCCAATTGTTTAAAAATTTGCTTTTATTAGGATCTTGCTCTGCAATTATTATTGGATCTAACGAATTAATGAGATTGTATATGTTCATATTTTATTGTTGACGTTTGGGGTGTTTGTAATATAAATGAATGCACATTGATTATAATTGTGGGGATACAGTGGAATGTGTGGAAATTGAACCCAGGTGTTAGAACAATTACACTCACAAAAATTGCCAATTACACATGCAGATTACTCACGAAGGAGACCGAATATGGACCAGAACACTAATCTATATTGAATAAGTGTACCATAGCCAACCCTGTGAAGTCATAGGCTACCACAATAAATAATTACATGATAGATTTGAATGCATAAGGATTCCATTCGAATTTGGTCAAAAGCAGGCTTACTAAAATAAAGCGAATCCCCCATAGGTGCATAAAGCAATTTCCAAAACTGTCTAGGAGCTCACGAATTGGCAAAATCAATTAGGCAAGATAATAGGTGATGGAAGGAAAACTCATACACGATTTTCTTAGGAGAAAAGGGTGGAGGATGATGAGGACAAAAAACAAGTTAACTTCACCTAGTCAAACTTTCCCAATTGCCTTAAAACTCAGAAAAAGCAAGCAATAAAGCAGAGAAAGCAGACATGCGCTAGGAAGGCTAGGAATAAAGTAGATTTGATTCCAAGTGGTTTCCCAAGCACTCCATGACTCAAATTTAGCAATTTTGACCACTTTGGATGTGTGGAGGACAACTTGCATAAGGTGGAATATGGAAACTAGGCAAATAAGACAAAAATTGGATTAATTAATGTCTAAGGTAGCTAACTATGGGTTGATTATTCTAACACCCCCCCTTAAGCCTGAATTATGAGTAAAATATCAGAAAAATATAGGGCCTAGCAACAAGGCTTAGTCACCCTTTACATACTGCATGTACATTTAACCAAGGAAAGAGGCAAAAACCCAGTGGGAAAAATCCTCCCTTAAACATGGACAACAAAAAAAAAAAATGAAAATCTTGTCATCACTCATGCTTCACAGCATGATCAGAAATCCCTAGCAGTGATTTGAGATTTCTGAATGTCTTCTCACAAAAAACTTTGGTGAAGATATCTGCTACTTGTTCTGAAGATGAACAGAAGAGTAGGTGAATGGTGCCATCATGCACAAGCTGTCTGATGTAGTGCATATGGATTTCAATGTATTTGGTTCTCTATTTCTGAACTGGATCATTGCATATTCGAATGGTACTCTGATTATCACAATATATAGTAGTTGAGTATTCTGATTCGAAGCCACACTCACCAAGTAACCCCTGCAACCATAAACATTGAGTTGCTGCATTTACAACTCCTCTGTACTCTGCTTCTGTAGATGAGAGTGAAATGGCACTCTATTTCTTGCTTGACCAGCTGATTGGCCCTTCAACAAGCATGAACACATATCCTGATGTTGAATTTTGATCTGTGTTGTCACCTGCCAATCACTGTCAGTAAACCCAATCAAATCAAGATTAGATTTATCTTTGTAGAAGATCCCATGAGTCCTTGTTCCCTGAACAAAGTTAAGGATCCTTTTGGATGCTCTCCAATGGATCTCATGAGGCTGATAAATGTATCTTGAAGCCACACTTACTGCATAATAAATATCAGGTCGATTATGTGCAAGATACAACAAACATCCAATCAATTGCCTATACAGTGTATTGTTTATGATAGGTGAAGAATCGACTTCTTCAAGCTTAAATCCTGAAAGGAAAGGAGTCCTGCTTGGCTTGCAATCCTTCATGTTGAATTTGTTCAGAAAATCCAAGGCATACTTGGACTGATGTACTTTGATTCCATATTTGGTTTGAGCAATCTCAAGCCCCAAGAATTGGCTCAATAAGCCCAAATCAGTCATTGAGAAGGCATGGTTCATTGCATCCTTCAAGGAGTCAATTTCATCCTTTGAGCTTCCTGTAATGAGAAGGTCATCAAAATACAAAAAAATGATCATTAATGAACCATGAATTAGTTTCAAATACACATTTGTATATGACTTGCATCGAACAAAATTCAGTGATAGCAGAAAGCTATCAATCTTGGCATACCAAGCCCTGGGGGCTTGCTTAAGCCCATACAATGACATCTTTAGCCTGCACACAAGATATGGATTAGTAGAAAATCCTTGAGGCTGCTGCATGTAAATATCTTCAGTGATATCTCCATTCAGGAAAGCACACTTCACATCCATGTGATGTACCTCCCACTGCTTTGAAGCTGCAATGGCTAAGGCTAGCCTGATGGAGTCCATCTTTGCCACTGGTGCAAAGGTCTCATTGTAGTCTATGCCATGTACCTGTGAGTATCCCTTGGATACCAATATAGCCTTGTATTTCATAGGTGAACCATCAGCAGCAAATTTGGTTTTGTAAACCCACTTACACTGAACTAGCTTCCTCCTTGGGGGAAGATCAACCAGCTCCCAAGTGTTGTTCTTCTGGAGTGAGCTGAACTCTTCTTTCATGGATGTTTTCCATCTTGGATCATTTTCTGCATCTTCATATGTCTATGGGTCTGATTCAACCATCAGATAGCATTTCTCTACAAACATAGGATCTTTCATGCACAGAGCACTCTCAAATTAAGATCTAGTCCTCCTAGGATCATCAGGATTTCCAGCTAGTTCTCCAGCTGCATGAATGGTCTTTGTTTCCCATTTTAATATTGTAGGACTGTTAGGATCTGAAATTAAATCATCATTATCAGACATATCAGAATCAGCAAGTTCAACTATCTCTTCACTTACATTCAAAGGTTCTGGTGGTGAAGAGGATTCTCCAACTTCCACTGTTGCTAGGGGCTCTTCTTGGAACTGAACACACCTTTCAATGAAGGCTTTGTTTGTGCTCAAATTGATCAGATTGTACCCTTTTGAATCTTTAGAGTACCCAAAAAATAGACACTCTTGGATTTGGGGCTGCAAATCCTTCCTCTTTTCTGTTGGAATTCTAGCCCAAGCCCTTGAGCCAAAAATCCTGAAATGGGTCACATCTGGCTTGTGCCCACTCCATGCTTCGAAAGGAGTCATACCATCAAGTTGTTTATGAGGCACCCTATTCTATATATATGCTGCATATTTTATAGCTTCGGCCCAAAACTTTGGTGACAAGGTCTTAGCCTCCATCATGTAGGTTGCCATCTCTTTCAGTGATCTGTTCTTCCTCTCAGCAACACCATTTTACTGTTCTTTCTCCCAGTACAATTGGTGGACCTTTCGACATGTCAAGTGAGGTGAATGCCTCCTTGGTTGAAACCATATGTCTTGAAGCTCCAGAATCAATGATGAAACTAGGTGAGCTTGATGTGCCAGGAACCAATGCATGAACTCTCTCTTTGTCTTCTGAATTTGATCCTCCTTCCCTCTTCTTTGAGATGTCTGGAAGGGAGATGCCATTTTTCCCCAGGAGTTGGGTCATCATGTTAATTTTCTTCTTCATGTAGGAGCTTTCATGATGATTTCCCTTACTGCAGTATGCACACTTTCTCATTTCTCCTTTGTTCTTCTTCTTTTGGAAGTTCTTCTTGGAACCTCGAGGCTCCTCTGGAGACTTGTTCTTGTCTCTCTTTTGCTCAGTTGGATTCTTAGATTTCTTCTTGATTTTTGAATCCACCCTCAAATCTCCAGCAACCAGAGCTTGGTCTTTGGAAGGTTTGATGGTGCCCATCATCACCAATTTATCTTGTTCTTGTGTGAGAGATTCCATGAAATTTGCAAGGCTAGGCATTTTCTAGGCTCGAGCTATCAACTTTGTGGCATAGAAGGTTGATACAAACACTAAATAGTCAGGGCCAAGCTTTGAGAGTATGGCCAAAACTAGTTGCTCATCCTTCTTTTCGATTCCACATTGTTTTAGCTGCAAAACAAGGGCTTTAAACTTGGAAAAATAGAGTTGCAGGGATTCAAAGCTATTGGGACTCAGGGAGATCAATTCATTTTCAATTTAATGTCCCCTCATCTCATCTGTCTTACCAAAAATATCAACAATATTCTCCCATACTTCATTTGGTGATGCTAATCCATTAAGATGGAAAAGGAGGTCTCTGGATATGCTCAGACACAGGAGACCATAGGCCTCATCCCTCCTGTTGTGCCATTTAATCTTCTCTGCAGCTACATTGGGCTCTACTTCTATTGCCATAGTCACTCTCTAGAGGTATTTCGCTCTCAATAGTATCTCGATCTCTGCTTTCCATTCAAAGAAGTTAAATGGAGTCAAGATGATCTTCTGAGATTGATCCATAGCTCAGAAATTGTCCCTTCAGTCAACAGAATGCTCCCAGTCAATGATGTCGAACCTGAAATAAAAAATTGGAAGGAGAGAAATCAATCTACAAAGGATCTGATACCATGTGGAAATTGAACCCAGGTGTTAGAACAATTACACTCACAAAAATTGCCAATTACACTTGCAAATTACTCACAAAGGAGACTGAATATGGAGCAGAACACTAATCTGTATTGAATAAGTGTACAATAGCCAACCCTGTGAAGTCATAGGCTGCCACAATAAATAATTACATGAGAGATTTCAATGCATAAGGATTCCATTCGAATTTGGTCAAAAGTAGGCTTACTAAATCTAAGCATAGGTGCATAAAGCAGTTTCCAAAACTGTCTAGGAGCTCACGAATTGGAAAAATAAATTAGGCAAGCTCATAGGTGATGGAAGGACAACTCATACATGATTTTATTAGGAGAAAAGGGTGGAGGAGGATGAGGACAAAAAACAACTTAACTTCACCTAGTCAAACTTTCCCAATTGCCTTTAAACTCAGAAAAAACAGGCAATAAAGCAGAAAAAGCAGACATGCACTAGGAAGGCCAGGAATAAAGCAGATTTGATTCCAAGTGGTTTCCCAAGCACTCCATGACTCAAATTTATCAAGTTTGACCACTTTGGATGTGTGGAGGACAACTTGCATAAGGTGGAATATGGAAACTAGGCAAATAAGACAAAAATTGGATTAATTAATGTCTAAGGTAGCTAACTATGGGTTGATTATTCTAATAGAATGGTCATTATTTTGTATCTTGTAAGGGTCATTCAGAAGTAAAAAAAGTTTTGGTGATTTATTTTGATGTGTAATTTCTATCATCATCTAGAAATTGATTTAGGTAGGTATGATAAATATATGCTTTAGTTGGAACATGATACTTTATTTCCACCATGGTTGTATATAATATGTACAGGGCATGTTTGTCTTGATATGTAGACATTATGCTATTTGAAATTTAGTCTTTTGCATTTAATTAGGGTGATAAAACAATTTTACCACATTTTTCATCCTTCAAAAATTTCAAGGACATGGATACAAACACCTCCTTAGTTTATCTGAGAAAAAGTAGTCTTTAACAGAGTATTTATAATGATATGTGTGATGATGCATTAATGTGATTTCTATTCTTGTTAGTGTATGTTGTTATTTCTAAAAAGCATTGTAAGTTTCTAACTAAATCTAAAAATTATAAATCAAATGACATAATTCATATTTTGATTTTCAACAAAAGAAAGGAAAAAGTGGCATTCGTATCTATAAACATATAAGTAGGTTATTTTTTTTCTTAAAGGGTAGCTTAAAAATGAGAGATTTGGAAAATAATACAATTGGGAATTCATACGCTATATTAAAGTTGTGGGTCTCGATAATACTCCACATTGTAATACAGGTTCATGGGTGTTGTTATCACTCCACATTGTAAAGTGTTCAATTATATCAGTTTGTCTCTATGTCAATATTTGGGTCCCCGCATGTCTGTTGGACCATTAAGGGAGAAAATAAAAAGTGGAGTCCCCACTTTCCTTGAATCTAGTTAGTGTAGTTGTGTTTCACCAAAGTTACGAGTGACCCAATATTTCTTGTGAAATTTATAAATAAATCCATCCTATCGTCATTTATGCATTTGTTCATTTGATGGTCTAGGAGCTGAGATATTCAAGCTTTCGTATATGCTCTTCTATTGAAAAACCTTAGTAATCTACAAATTAAAAAGTCGAGTCTTCCTAGCAAAATATTCACCAAAACATTACAATATTTTATAATTTGATGAAAGATTTCCCAAGTTTTTACAATATTTTATAATTCAGTGAAATATTCGCCAATATTTTACAATATCTTATATTTATTGAAAGATTTGGTAATATTTTACAATATGCTATAATAGAATGAAATATTGGCCAATAAATTAGATATACATATTATATTATTAATAAAATAGGCTTCAAATTTTCCTATATATTAGGGAGATTCGCCCATTTATTATAGATATGAATTTTGGGGGTTTTCTTAAAATTATCCCTTGTAGGAACAAGAAGAATTAATGACATATAATTATTTACCCAACTCTATGGGAGTATGTAACTTCCATTGAGATTGTGACAGTTTTTACCCCTTTCCATATTATACATGGGATAGAGGCTATGTTACCAATCGCGTGTGAAATCATGTCATTGAAGCTAGCTATTGATCTCTTATCAGATTCAACCCAGTTAGAAGAATGTTTAGTACACTTGGAACAATTGGATGTGCACAAAAGAGATGCAACTATTGCTAATGAATCACACAAGGAACATGTGAAGGCTCAGTATGATAAGTTTGTCCATCCTCGTGTCTTCTCTAATGGATACATGGTGCTTGTCTATGACCAACAACATGACAATCTAGGGCCTGATAAATTCAAGTCAATGTGGCTTGGTCCTTAGAACGTAAATATGGTGTTAAATAAGGGATCCTATGAGATAGAAAATTTCATGGGGAACATTCAAGGGCCTATAAATGGGCTCTATTTGAATATATATTATGTTTAGACCCTTATGTCTTGGATGAATCGTCTTATCCATTTTATTATAACTATATTAGGTTGTTTTTACTTTTATTTGTTGGTTAATGTTGTTTGTCGGTCATTGTGTTTTGTACTCAATTGATATATTTCATCAGATGCACCTATGTTTATGGGATATGCAGATGGATCCTGTTTTCATACTCAAAACTTAACTTCCGTAGATTGGGTAATATTTGATCCCACATGCCAACTTGTTAGCTTTGGTGGAGTGTCTCTTGGTCCAACTACTAATAACATTATTGAGTTTAGTGTTTTGATCGAGTCATTGTGGGGGGGATTTCACTTGAGATTGGATAGTTAACTATTCACCTATGTTGTTAGGGAAAGTGTTCTTATGGATGGGGTGATACCACCAACATACTAGGGTTTATAGACATACATATAAGACCCTGCAAGTATAAATTTAAGCAAAAGTTTAAGGGTTAAGAGGATGTGTACCATACAAATAGAAAATTGATCCAAAATTGCACTTAAGCCCTCCTCTTTCTCTCCAAACAAGGAACTTGCAACCACTTCAAAACTTACTCAAACCAATTTGACCACATATAAAATATTGATATTCAAAAAACATGAAGCAATGATCTCATAAACATCAACATATAATAAAAAACTAAGATAAATCCATACACAATGATTTGGAAAGGGAAGAATGTCAAATATTTATCAATTGAATGAAACAAGTACAAGATATACCTTCTCATGAATCAAGGCACCTTATGAAACCTTCAATATGGATCTCTTGCTTCTCTCCTCCAAGAATCCGAACCTCTAAGTAATGCAGCTGAGGTAGATGGAAACTAGGACATAGGTAAGGGGGATGAAAGTCCAAAATTTTCTAGAATAACATTACTATAGGCTAGGCTAAGTGCCCTTCACGACCCCCTCTCCCTCTCTTATGTAGAAAATGGAAAAGATAGGGTCGACGAGGAAGCAGTTACAACTGAAGAGGAGCTTCCAAGACCACCCAAACCACCCAATTTTCATCTTCAATGTTCATATTCTCATAGAGATGGTAGATCCTTTCTACCCATGGTGATTTAGGAGCTTCTCGATGACCAGTTTCACTATGAAGTTCATGAGAGTTCGTTCTTATCTTGGCTATATTAATTTTTTTTTTGAACTAGTTAAAATTGAGAGATAATTTTGATCTTATAGAGTAGGGTTGATGACCTCATTATATTATCTTAACTTTTTTTTATCCTCTAAATCTCTCTGACACCACATTTTCTCCTTAAACTTAGAAGTGACAATAGTTTTAATGTTATTTATATTTTGCAATGCAACATTTTCGTCGATCTCCTAATGGTTTAACCAAGCCCTGGTATCTTTATACCAACCTCGCTAGAGCCTTAGGTGGTTATGAATGGAATTTAAAGCTAGTTTAGGAAGTCTATGGTCTCCCATGTTATTGATTTTGTGCTTGTACAACAAGATCCTGGTCATAGCTAGGCTCTCTATAGGAGAAAGACCCACTTCTACAAGGAGAATAGGGTAGGGTGTATTGCTTTTAATTTTGAGGTTATATGTTATAAAATGCTTATGTATTTTCTCAATATTTCTCTAGGATTCTCTAGAGATGCTACAACCCAAAACCTCACACCCATACAAGATAACAAGAGTGACTAAATTTTCAAAGAGGAGCTTCTTTTTATCCCACATCACAAGGTTTGCTACTTTACAATTATTTTCAAGACCAAAATAAGCTTTCCACCCTCCATTAATCCTTTTCTTAGTGCTATAGTTCCAGTTGAGTTTGCAATGAATATCAATTCCTAGGTATTTGTAAGAAGACACTTCCTCCAGATTTCTATTGTTATACACAAAAGTAGCGTAAGTGTCCTTCTTGGATTTGATAATCATAATTTTTGTTTTGTCAGTGTTAACAGTGATACCCATGGTAGAGAAAAAATCCTTAATAAGTCTTAGTTGCTTATCAAGGTCAGATGGACACCTTTCTAGAAGAACAATATCGTCAGCATAGAGAAGAAGGATGATTACTATTCTAGCTAAGGATCGTTCCAGCATAGCCTGCTTCCTCTAAACAACCTTCTAGCTTATCAATGTAAATGCCAAAAAAGGTGGGGGAGAGGGGGAAACCTTGTTTAACTTCGCTATTACACTTAATATTTTTTTACCACCCCTCATTGGTATTAATCTTGGCAATGGAATTCTCGTATAACCTTATTGCGGAGTCTCTAAACTTGAAAGGAACCTTTAGTTTTTCTAATCTATTCCATAGGTTATTTCTAGGTATTGTATCGAAAGATTTTATAAAGTCCACAAAGCAAAAAAAGAGATTGGATTTATCATTACGACACTCCTCCACAATTATCATAAGCATAATGAGATGGTTCGTTGTTGAGTGTTGGCTTCTAAAACCCGCTTGGCCTTTAGCCCTGTCACGTCCCCAACCCTTACTCGGCGGAGAGGGTGTGACAACATCTATCAAACCGGGCAATCTAAGCCCCGTGAACATAATATAAAAATGCATTTAGCTTAAGCATATAAATAAAGAATTCATAAGTATAAACAAATGTATAATGGAATGTACATGATATATACAGCAGAAGAAAATCATTCATTCAACACATTCATGCATTCAACATGTTCATGATAATTTCATAATAATTCATAAGCAAATACAGTTGTATAACTTAAATACACAAGAATACTTATCTTTGAAAGAAGCTCATCCCGCAACCAGCTATGTCACTGCAACATTCCACCCAACCATAGGCCAGCGTGCTCTTTAATCTCTCAGGAACACTGCCACCCCTGAGCTGGGCATGGTCTTTCCCAAGGAATAAGGAACACTAGTAGACATAGTTGGGTTTATTAGAATTACACAAGCAGTGGTTTACACTTAGCCAAGTTCACATGAGACACAACCAAGCCAACAGATGGGTTTATCAGGATACCATCTAATCCATCCTTCCAGTTGAGTATATCAAGCTGTCAAGGAGGTAGACAGACTGACTGCTAAGCTAGCGAGCTCAACCCTAGAGCTATGAACACCCACACTGGATCTAGCCTAATTTATAAACAATTACACACCCAACAAAAGGAATAATTCCCTTCTCTGCTACATAATGCCTGAGGCCATGCCTTCCCTTCCATTGTTATTCAGGGCATGCAAAGAAGAAAACCAGCCTTCTAGATTGGTCTGTGAGGTTCTTTCACATATTAGGTTTATCAAGCAAGTATAGACTCTATTTCCATTCCTTCAATCAATTCAAATGCCAAACGTGGATGCACACACAAAGATATCAGTCCTGGGATTTATCAAAATGTAGCAGACGCTAGGGATTACATACACACACTCGAATTTATGAATTTATGAACATTTCCGGTGGCATATTGACTACTGCAAAAATACCAAAACTAACATATTGCCAATATTTCAATACAAAGTCACCAAATCAGATTCAGGGCAATTGTATTTAGGAAAAAAACTAGAATACAGGAGAAAACGGGAGAGAGAACAAAATTGCCGAGCAGGGGAAAAATCATAACAAAAAAACCAGAAACCTGAAGGATTCAGATCACCAGATAGGATAAATTTCTGAAAGGTTCAAACTCATAATCCTTTTTTCTTGCTTCCTACTGCATGAATGCCCAATTGGTTTTCTAAAAATAATTTTTACATTCCCAATCGTGAGGGAAGGTGTAACGCTTCCACATGAGGGAAAGGTGGTTTTTTTTGGTGTTTTCTTGCCCAAGAAATTCAAAAAATGTTTTTCCCAAAGTGGGGCTCTGCCCAATTCGAATTTCCCCACACTTCCAATCCCCCACTCCCTCATCCTTAGGAAAAATCATTCCCCCATCTCATTTAGTTGCGTTGACATAGTCGGCTATGGGTTTTAATTCAAAATTGCAATTTAGCATGATGTCCATCTTTCTAATGTTTAGCTAGCATAAAAAATTACTATCGACCACACCTTAATTGTCGAAAAATAAATACTAAATCGATGGTGGGGATTTTTCCTTGCTCCACACCATGATTATTTACATAATTTTATTTAAATGCAAACGGGATCGAAATCGGGGTGTTACAAGCGTGCTTACCTTCACTTTTAAGCCAAATGCTGATCTTCCTTCCCAAAATAATACCGTACAACTTGGCTAAGAGAGGGCTAATCATAATTGTAAGGTAATTAGAGGGGTTGTTTGTATCCTCGCTTTTAAAAATAGGGATAATGAGGCTTTGAGTCCAAGTTTTAGGGAACCCTTACTTGACCGCTTGATTGAAAATATTGTGGATGTGAGGGTTGAGGACATGACCTCCAATTTTTAAGATTTCTGCTTAGTAACCTTCGATGTCCTTAGCTTTTCCATTTTCAAGATGCTTAACTAAAAAATCTATGTCTTATGATGAGAAAAATTCTTCCGTTGTGAACAGGGTTTCAAAGTTATCTATTCCATTCGGGGATTCATAAAGCTTTATAAGATAGGAAATCTAGTTATGTAATGAAATTCTATTATTATCTTTTGTTTTTCTAGTTAGAATCTGCCTCCAAAATTTCTTAGGAGCCACCTTAGAGAGGTTTAAGATATTTTCTTGTCTTTTACGAATATGTTGCATTTCCCCCCTTTTTCCCCTTGTATATTTTTATCTTGTCAGTTTTAAGAGACTCATCAAGAGATTCCTTTCCTCGTACTTTCACAATATTTATCATACCAAGGGTTGGTTTTTCTATTTCTTTTATTACTTGAAACTTCAATTGAGAACTTTTTAATAGAATATGAGAGGATTGTGGTAAAATTGTGATAGAGGTCTTGTATATTGTCTATACTTGATAAAGGAAGCATATCCGCTTTTAATTCATTTAGAAAAAGATTAATTTTATTTCTATCAAAGATCAAGTTTTTTTAACTATGAGGATTATCTTCTATAGAATCTCTATGCATGACAAAATTGAGAGTTACAATTAAAGGTCTATGATATGAGTCAGGCTCGTGGTTGTTTAATATGTCAAAATTTATTATTTTGTTGTATAAAGGGATATCGAAAATAACATAGTCCACCATGTTGCTACCAATCCCATGGATACAAGTCATCTAGCTAGAATTGGGCCACTTCTTTAGACTGTTGCAAATAATGAGATCTTGAGCACTCCAAAGCTTGACTAGATCAAACCCAAACAAATTATCCCTTAGATCTTCAGAGATTCTTTTGTACCTTCCAACTAGAGTGAGGTATTAGTCTAACCAAAGAGGATTAGGGTTGGAATGATTACTTAGAAGAATATATTGGTTGCTTGAAGTTCGAGCATTAAAGGCACCCTTTAAGAGGATATTACCTTCATTACTTAGGCTAGAAATATCATTCTCTAAACCATTGTAAGGACAATTTTTATCTAAATTGTTTTTCTTATATAAGTTATAATTAATAGGGGCAAAATAACAGATTGCTATGTGGGTATTTTTATCATTAATTTCCATAATCTCTATCCAAACATACTGGTTGTAAGGGTATTTTTTATAAACCCTGACATGGGGGGAGATGTTCTTCCTAATGTAGCAAGCTATACCCCCAATGCCTCTATGGTAGGATCACTTGTTCCATATTGACCATAGTACAAAGCCATCTATGTTAGGGACCTTAGATTCTTCGTGCTCCCAATTTTCAACTAACAACATAATATAAACTTCATTTGAGATCCAACTTAGCTTGGGGCCTTTGTTCCATGGAAAGCCTCGACAATTCCAAGAAATAATCCAAAGCATGTTGAATTGCTATTTATTATTATCTTTTTGGTTTCTATCTTGAATAACGACTTTTATATTTCTTATTATTTCCCATTTTCCTTCCTTCCTAGCTTCTTTTACCTTTTGAACCTCCTTTCTTAATTCTGCTTGATCTTCTGGAATGAGATCTTCATTTATAAATATTCCTGTTTCTTTTAGACTTGAGGTTTTACTAAGTATGTCATACTTATTGTTAGTAGATCTCACCTTTATCCGGATCAGCTTTGCTTTGTTCTCATTTAATTTTCCCAACCTTGTTGCTTCTGTGAGACATTTTGTTTCAATTTGTAATCTATTGTGTAATTCTATCTGGACTATGGCTAAATGTATCCTTGTCTACCTCCTCTTTCACACTGAAGATTACAAGGTTCAAAGCCCTTTTGTTACGCTTTATATATATATATATGTGTGTGTGTGTGTGTGTGTGTGTGTGTGTGTGTGTGTGTTTATATTTATATATTTAGGCATTTTTGAGGCACACACTAATGGAACAAAGGAAAGTAGCATGTCATAGGATAGTGGAGAACTATCGACAATTATGTGCAAGGTAAAAAAACGCTAGTGAACCATGTGCAAGGGGTGTTTTTTTGGAAAAATGCCATTTTTAGGGCTTTTCTATGGGTTTTTAGGAGGTTATTTGGTCTGCAGACTTGTTTATCATCTTCCTATCAATGAAATGAAAAAATAAATAGGTACAAGAATCCTACAAAAGTCCCAAATTTGTCTCTTCCATCCATAAATTTCCTTTGGGTGAGCGACAATGACCTTCATGAAGTGTCATCATGCGACCAAACATGTAAGTGTCATCATAGATGGAGAAGTGTCAAATTTGGCTATAACAACCTAGACTTAGAACTGGTTGTGTCGTAGTTGAATGGTGTTTACTCTATCCATCATCCTACGTCACTATGAAAATTTATGAGGGTGTGTATTCTTAAACACCACTTTTAATTTATTAAATATGTTCACATGCCAGGAATATTTCATTTGGTTTCTAATACATTAGATAATTATGTCTTAGATAGGCATTTGTCACACAACTGAAAGTAAACACATTAAAATAATAAGAGCATGTACACACTATATATATTCCTGATAAAAAGAGTCTTTCATTAATATAAAGGTAGTGTTATTAAGTACAAAAACCATGAGTCATAGTACAAAATAGGGTCTCCTGGCCTTCAATGGTTCATATATACATCGAATAGATAGAAAATTTCCATTATGGAAAAAAATAAAGATATTATTGGATTCAGCTCTGCATTTCTATTGCATCTTTGTAACATAGGACACATGTAGCCACTTGCGTAAACAACCTGATCTATCGAGCATGCAACCCTACCACCTGCCATTGCATAGCCTATGACAAGTGCTCAATCTAGGTACCAGGAATGGCAAGTATAAGGCCTCAGAGGTTTTATAATGCAGATGCTAGAGTATCTTCCACCCCCTCCTCTTCCCAGTGCTCATTTTGTCATAATTAAGGGTGACCAATAGGTTGCTCTAGTCCAATGTATGCACCATAGAAAAATTTCGTCATTAGGCTCCTATACTAAAATTGTTTCTCTTCAAAATTTAAATATTTAAAAATACAAAAAATGAAATATATAAGAATGTATAAATCATTAATCCTGCCCCATGCAGAGCTGAGAGGAAGCCCTAGGTATGGATATGCTCTAAAGTTGAGAAATACATACGAGAATTCCTCATAGGATGGGAGATTCTTGCTCCACCACTCAAGGAACTCATCATCAAAGATAGAAAGGGAAAAAACTCATCCCAGTAAAAGCATAAGATCAGTCCACCAACACATTCGAAGTTCCCCGGGGTCTAGTGATGGGGATGATATGTTTAGGTTCATGCAGGGAAGCGTCTCAAATAAAAATAATAGTAAGATGCTTTTGTAACAGAATTTATTATTCTTTCCAATCTTGTAGTTGGTGAGTTGACTCTTCATTTTATTCAACAAACTAGTACACTAGTCAGATAGTGTGGATCAAAGGCACTCAACCTCAATATGCATGAAAGCTCATGAGGCCAAGTGTAACGTAGCATATCCCACCACTTTGGTGATCATGGTAAAAAAAATCACAAAAGGAAGCTATAAGTGTAGGAGATAAACACCTATGTACATGAATTTGGGTTCTTGGAACACAAAATGTGTTAACATGCAATTGCATTGTGAGGGAACTCTCTCCTCAGACTGAACCTTTAATTTTATCTAGGGCCCCTTTCCATGAAAGTCCAATAAAAAAGTAGATGTCATCTACCATGATCTCCAAAACCTCTCCCTTGATGATGAGTGCACCCTGATCAGGGTCCCAATAGTAGGTTAAAACTTGAAACAATTCGTTTTGGGCCCTCATATAGGAAACTCAACAAAATTTAAGAAATCGACATTGATGAAGGGAAATTAGAGTCAAATATATCCTATAGCATTATTGTCAAGGTATTCATTCTCTTACTCCTTGCATACAACAACCATCTACACAAGAAAGTGATTTTTTAGCAAAGGCACTGGTTTTTCCACATTTTACCATCCATTCACACCCTATGTTCTAGACAGATGCGACCATTAACACTGAATGAATTGAACATGTGCAAATATATGGGTCATTGGTGCTCCACAAGATCATTGGGAGTGAATACACAGTTTGAGATGTAAAATTAGGTTAAAAACCAAAATCATGGACTAAAATTTATAAAAACAATGGATGGACATGAAGGGTGATAGATGAGGGAAATACCTGGAGCTGATAGATTCTAAATTGGTGTATTGATGATTCTGTAATCAACAACTAAAAAAATAGGGCACAAAATCTCCAAATGGGTAAAAAACAAAGGTAAAAATGAATATGATTTATTTTTACCATATTATTTGTTTAAATGAAATTTTTAGGCTCTTTTAAATAGTTTTGACCCTATTTGTTGCAACTAAAGACTAATACTAACGGCCCTTTACCTAGTTTTTGAATAATTTGGATATGAGTATGAGAATGGAGGATCATTTTTTTTTCAATTGGTGGTGCGATTAAAAGGCCCATGTCCTAAACTAGAATATATGGTAGATCATATCCATAAGGTAGGATTTGCATCATCCTTGCCATCAATTTTATAAGGTCATAACACATGAAATTGTGACAATAACCATCTGTCCTAAGAAAAATTGTAATTTTCATGTTAGAGTTGGAAAATTCATGGGTACCCTAGTTAGAGCCCTATATTTTTCTAGTTCCCATGTTGAAGTTTGTGTTAGGATCGAGAGTCCCTAATTAGCCCTTCCATTCCATCACGATGACTCTGATTTTTTTTCATTTTGTGTTATTGCATTTGCATACAATTGCTTGTGCTTTTGATCCTAATGCTCACTAAAGTTTTCCATTTGTTGTTTACCACCAATTAATTCTCCTAATACCTCTCATGTTTGCTACTTATTGCAGTTAAATATTTCTACCATAAATAGAGAAGACATGCTTCAAGAGAGTACACATATTGCACATCCTTTTTTTGAATTTTTGCATAGGTATGTTCCATTCAGTTGGAATGTCACTGCATGCCATGAAACACTCTTTTTCTCCAATGTACTATATCATTCATTTATTCATTTTCAGGATTTATAATATGAAAAAAGACACTAAAAATCAAATATTATAAAAGGAGAGAGGGATTAAAGATCTCAAATGTCTATTATTTTGTGGCAGCATGTCAAGTCATCCTTAAACATAACACTAGTATTGAGTCTCCTAGAAAGATGGATTCTAGTTTTCAGCCTTAGGATTTAAGCCTTGATCTTAGAGTTACTTACTCTGGTTGGTTACTCTTCAAATCATATGCATAATATTCCAATGTATCGTACATCGCAGGTTTATATCATTGGTCCCTTTGTGTCAAAATATTCCCAAGTCACTACTTGTTGTTCATGGATTCTACCTTATGACATAGGGTCTGGGGGTCACCAACATACAAATGTTTAACTTGGAGACATACAGCAAAACATAAAAAATTATTAAGGAAATAGGATAGAAATGATATGTACCTTGTGATCGAAGGTTGATCCTATCTTTAAGCCTTTCTCCAAATGCTCCAGAAGCTCCAAGGTCTTCAACACCTGTAAAAAACATTGATATCTTTTCCACAAAGATCTTAATTGTTATATAAATATGAATGAAACATTACAATTGGATATAAAGGTAAATGAAAATATATTTCATAAATAATAAAACATAAGAATAGTGATGCACCAATTGTTGAATAAAATCACTCTTTATTTATAAGTAACAGGGAATGATACAACCTCTATCTGAGACAAGCCTCCTCTGCTGACCAAGGACTGAGTTATCTTGCTCCAATCTCCAATGATTCCTCTAGCATAAGCTTGCTCCTATAAGATCCTTTTTCATCCTCTACCGTTTCCCTCTATTTATACTTGATGATCAAGGGGAGTTACGAAGGTTAGGATGGTTAGGGAGGTTGGGGACGTTATGATTTTGACCCCAAATATCCCAAACTAATCATGTTTTAATTTTTTAATTTTTGTCTTAATGTAACCATGGGTGCATATACTAGAAAGTCATGAATGGATTGTGACTCATGTGAAGGAAACCAACAAATAAATATTGTGATCATCTAACCGTAGGTTTCATATGGAGCTACCCGTGAATGACTCGCAACATGCAATGGCAAGAGTCATGATTGCAAGACAAGCTCATTAAGAAACATCGGCAAGACTAGGAGGAATAATGTGTATCAAGGAATATATCCATCTGTATATTTTAGGAAAATTCAATCCATAATGTACTTTTGTGTATCGACATGCTCATTGTCAGTACTCATACAAAGAAGTTCCATTTCACAGTATAGAAGATTCCCCCTAATGTATGAGGTCAGAGGGAAGTGATGGCCAAAATACAATACAAATATTTTATCTTGGAGAAACTAAGTTACCAAGGTCCTAGAGAGGTACCTAAAATAGACAGATCAAGTTCATGTAGAAAATAATTACTGAAGATTCCATGTTCAATAAAGTGGAATGCTAGCTCATTTACAATATTGATTACATCATATAGTACGGGAAACAGGGTCACGCATGTTTTACAATGGTGGATTAAAGGCACAATTTACAATGATGAGTCTTCAATATCTAGAGGTAGTGTCAGAGAACATAACACAATCTTGTGCAACTTAGGTTATAGAGGTTGTAACCTAAGGTCTTTGTCCAAATCCATAGCAAGTAGTATGAGTCCTACCATGCAAATATATGAGTTGAAGTCGAACATGGAATTAATCCATCAGAGTGTCTGTGAAGGAGTGATGTTGACAAATGATGCAAAGGATTCCACCAATATGAGTAGTGAATCCTAAGGTACCATTGGAGGAAATTTCAACTCAAAATGGGCCTTTTAACTCTAATTCAAATTCCATGTCATCATGTGTTAGCCAATGAAATTGCTTTAAATTTGAAATACCGTATAGGTCTTAAACACTTTTTAATATAAATTTGGGGATAGGTATCATAAAAAAACTACCTTTTTTGTTTGTATTTTCGACATATCTCCCCGTGTTTTTATTCAAATTTCGATTGGGAGAGCTCGTTGGATGCGGAATTAAATTCTGCATCCAATGAGTACCCGCTCGGCATACTTTTGATGGACCCTGCTGCCCAAAAAACAAGAAATACATGAAAAAACATGATGATGGGCAGCGGGGTTCGTCAAAAGTATGTCGAGTGGGTATTCGTTGGATGCAGAATTTAGTTCCACATCCAACAAGCTCTCCCGATCAAAATTTGAGTAAAACAACGGGGAGATATGTCAAAAATACAAACAAAAAAGTAGTTTTTTTCTTTTCTTCCTCCAAAATTAATAAATATTATTTTATTATTTTAACTACTATTTTATTAATTTTTTTTAGGAGGCGCATTTTGAGGTTAAATTTCCTCTAATGCATCTTCGAAACTCTAGGTATTCTTCTTCACGAGGTACTGATTGGAAACCATAGTGCGAGGAGGAAGGAAACAAATCCTTCAACATATCACAAGAGTAACTGGAAGAGTGGATAAGGGAAGGTAGACACAAGGAAATCTCAGGAATGAAAACGATAGGGATCAGGAGAATTAGACAGAGGTGAGGATCCTTGAACAGTGAGCACGACACATAGATGAACCAAGGAATCTTTAGACTTTTAGATGTCACAACTAAACTTATCTATCATGTAGGAGACATGAATAGATTCTGCATGTATCAAGGACAATTGGAGGAGTAATAACTTGAAGTGATAGTTGAACTAAGAGGTGAAAAACAAATATTTGAGTATCGAGAGTTTCAAAAAGTTCTTTGTTCAAGGATGACATGTTGCCAACATACTTATAACCCAAAGAGTGAAATTCTTCCTTTGCTTTTTTGTTAATTTTTAATGAGTCCAATAAAGTCAACTCAAGTCTCTCTTCTTTACAAGATTGAAGAGGAGAGAGAATAATACTTGATATGTCACAGCTCCATGGATTTCATGAGCCCAAATCAGAAAATGCTCGTTGGTGCTTTCATAGTTTTGAGAGTATGAAAACTCTAAAGAAGACTCTAGGGGGGCATTTTTTTGTAAATTTGGTCTCTTGAGTCTGAAAAAGTATAAAAAAATCCACAGGAGAAGGGGTAAACTATCACCCATCCGACGCACCTTCAAAAGAAGCAAGTAGCCTTAATTTAACGAGTGTGAATGAAGGAAAGATCACTCAAAAAGTTCCATTTATTTACGAGAATGGGACTGAAAACAATAAACTCGATGCTTTGTTAATCTTAAAGTTTAGCAAGCATGAAAAATACATAAGGTACGCTCAGAATATTTTTCATGGTTAGGTCTAGAGCACGAAAAAGAGAAAATTAAGCTCGAACATGTTTCTTTTTCGTAAGTTTAGTCCTCCATGTCTGGAAAAGAGATAAACCTATTCATGAAGATAATTTTCTAGATTCCAAATAAAATAGAGTATTCCTTCTTCGTAAGTAATCCACATGGTCCGAAAAAGCAATAACCTACCACCGATGTGGATGATCATTCAATTACTTTAACGAGTTTGAAATAACAAGTAACTCGACTATCCAGACAATTTTAAGGAGTCATACCAGGGCTTAAAGAGAAATTCATAAAGGAAGTGAGCCTTATAACAAATGGTATCTTGGTAAAAATATGAAAAATGAGGTTCATTTTGACATGAAAAATGAATACAAAGGATCCCGCAACCTAGCACAACTGCAAAATGGGTACCAAAATGACAATAAAATGTTCTAACTAGGGTTTCCCATGTAAAGGAGACCCGAACCACAGAAGAACAATGATGTTTGCAAGGTAAAGAGTGGTTATACATTGTAGTCCATGGATGAAAAAAGATCCTAGGGTTAAACGAAGGATGAGGTATAAGTGTAAAGTATGCAGTGGAGACGAGATCCTATCCTAAATGCAAAGGAAATCATATTTTGGATCATCCAAGACCTATAACAGTTAGGTAAAAACACATGGTATTAGTTCAGATAATATAAAAATGACTTTAACTATACAAAGTGAGTAAAAATTACAAAATTTTACTATAAATAGTTAAAACTCAAATTAAAACATACCGTTTGCATTTTTTACCAAATTCATCCATTTTACCTCCTTATTTTGATCGTTCATTGTGAGAAATCTGGTGGACGATTTTCGATTGCACGAAGTGCTGGTAAATTCTATCTCCCTCTTATTTAAATTTATGCTTTCAATTTTTAAATTTCATGGTCCATTTTGGATTTTAGGCCAGACTTAAGGCACCATGCTGTAATCATGGGAAGCCTTATTTGCAACCACGGTTTCGTGTTTGATTCGTGATTGATAGTATAAAAACCCATGAATGGATCATGTTGTGCCCACTACACAGTCGTGGTTACTATGGGATATGAATTTTAATGCAAATCTAATGCTAAAAATGTGTTTTGGGTAGGTCACCACGGTGTTGGAATGAAGAGAAATAGAACGTGAAGATATGGATCTCCTTGCAATGGCCGATCCCATGACATTCAATGCTTTGCGAAGGTGCGGGTTACTTTAGTTTTACTGCATGTCAAACATGCATGCACAAGTCCAATTGCTTGAAACATTAGTGAGATTATGGGTCCATGACCTTGGGTTTTTTGACCTCCAAGGGGAAACCTTAGACCTTACGACAAAAAGCATATACTTCATCACAATTTTATCGCACAAGGGAGCACCTATGAAAATGGAGGGTACTGGTCGAGGCCGTGACCCTCTAAGTGTCCAAGACTATATCAACAATTATTACTTACTGGGGTCTTAGAAATTGGGGACTCAAATCTCGATTGGATAGGTAACTAGCTTTCCTTTGAAATTTATAGTGAGAATCGTAGTCAGAGTAGAGGGATCATCCACTCTTCATTTAGCTGCGTCGACACACATGCGCATAAAGGTAGAGTGCTTGCGAGGAGTACTGTATGATTGGTGTTTGTGACTAGTCCCAATCATGAAGAGACAACTCTATGATTGCAAGAGAGGTAGGAAGAATAACTTCAGGTATGTGAGTATATTGGTATAATTCTTCTTTGATAGAGTTCTTGCTCTTAGTTTTTTAGTTACACTACCACCATGCCCACCCCGTGAGCCTAGACTTACGTGGTGGGGTGACATATTTCTCTAACAAGGTGGTGGAGGTGGAGTTGAGAGTGGGTAGGATGATGAATTATACTCCTAGTGGAGGAGACAGGTTCCTGTATTAGAGCAGTTCCCTTATGCAGGTTTGGATTTCTGAGGCGATCCAGAGCTCATCCTTCCTCCTAGAGGAGCATGGGAGACATGGGTATGTCTTTTTAGTTTTTTAAATATTTGATTTTTATGAATTTTTTTTCATAAAGTTTGTATATACATATGTACTTGAGTTTGATATACTTTTGATTGATATGCAGATATAGGACCAGTTTGACCTTATGAAAACCCCAGGAACTTTGTTCGAGCAGTGGAGATTGGAGGTGATGAAGTTATGATTCATGCAGTAGAGGGGAAGCTAGCCAGGATTACCCATGATGTCCCCATTCTTAGGATGGAGAGGATTCCAATGGCGATGCAACAACATGTTGTTGGAGTTCCCCCATCCTGGTTACGCCTTCTTCGAAGGGTAACCCAAGATGTTCTTTGCTATCGGGAGGCTATAGAGGCACCCACAATCAAGGAGGCCGAGGAGCACCCATAGATATAGGAATATGATGGATTTTGATCCTATTTTTTTATTTTGATGTATTTAAGACATTATATTTGGATAAAAATCGATGTATATAAACATATTTTACACACACACACACGCATATATATATTTACCTGGTTATTTACATGTGCTCCAAATGCATCTGTGTAATTTAATTTTATAATGTATGTGTCAAATTCCAGTCGAGTATATAGTTTGAAAATGCATCAGTGATTGTATTTTGATTCCTTGAAATGTGATTATATGAAATGTGTTCAAAATTCCTTTCAAGTAACATTACTCTTAAAAAATGTCGTAATAAAGTAGGGTGCCTCACCTGATAATATCCATGAAGCTGAGAGACAACTAACTAGGAATCAAGCCTAACTTCGAGGCAAGTAATACCGCGAAACACAGCATCCCAAAGCAGCTCAATAACCACACTATATTCATCCATATTATAAGTTGCAGGACCTAGGAAGGCACCACCTAAGGAAACTAGTTGTCCTGAGGGTGCATAAATGACCCAGGCAGCTAAAGCCAAATTATAAGTGTGATGGTTGGCGCTGTCAACTAACCCTACGCACCACTCCGAATACATATGAAACGACAGAATACGTAATAAACAATAACCACTAATGACCTATTATGCATAAATATACAATAATAATACACGAACAAGAATTGTTCCTAAGCATAATACTTTTTCAGGTAGAGCACATTTCTAGGCTCTAATAGCTTGTTACCATTGTAATCAGTTAACTCATAAGATTCCTTCTTTAGGACTTTCAACATGACATACGAGCCTAACCACATGGATTTAAAATTTCCTTCCCCCAGTGGTTCCTTATCTTGATCCCAAATAAAGACAAGTTATCCCTCAGAGAAAATTACCCTTGGTTTTACGGCTTTATCATACTGGTTTTTCATCTGGTTCTTATGAGCCTCGTTTACAGTGAGCACATCTCTATGTTGCTCATATAGATTCTTTAAATGAAGAAAAATTTATTCAATATTGAAAGTGTTGGGAAGCACATGAATAACAATTTTTCAGAGATGGTATCTTGCACTCAACTGGTGTGACTGCTTCCACCCCCTGAACAAGCTGGAAAGGCAAGAAACCTGTGGCAGTGTTTACATTCGTCATGTAATCCCAAAGTGCTTGATACCTCATGATGTGCCAATTTGACCTACTCGCATTTTGTTGGCTCAACCCTCAACCAACAAAACCCAATATATAGGGGTCCCACTCTATTGACACTCGACTCACCGTGATCTCCCTGAGCATCAGCCTAGATAGGCTTCACCCTGTCTAGCAACACCCGCAGAGAGGATGAGCTCTCACCTGAGATGTTCAAGGGAGGGATGATGAAACCAAGTTTCTCCAGTATAGAGGAGGACTAGGGAATTGACGATCTATCATATTAACAATAAGAATAGATCGAATTCTCTAATAGAACTGTTCATCATTGCACATCATTCATTCATAATTGTAATAGATCGACCAGTGCGGAACATATCTAAAAGATAACATTATTCATAAATAGTAAAACATCACATCATAAATCCATATTTTAGAGTCACTTAGCATGTATCATCAATTTTGCAGGAACAAAAAGAAAGAAAAAGAGAAGATAACAATGATTAAAGTCAACATCCATCTTATCATGTTACGTCTACCCAACCACATATCAAAAAAGATAATAATTTATCTCTTCTTTCAGACCAAAAACATACCCCAAAAATAGTCTATGATCAACTTGATCTCTATCACAGTCATCTATCGATCTATATCCACATTCACAATTATTATTTATATATATAGGCTTGTGCCTTTACATTCATGGTCCACTTCTAACTTAACTCCTAGCTGATTTAACCCTACTAATGACCAATATCCACGAAAAGTGGTCAACAAGTTCAAAAAGTGACACAAAATAATCAAAAGTAGTCTATATTCCGCCTATCACACTATCTTNATCACACTATCTTCATCTTGTGCAGTGTCTTCTGATCTTGCACAACATCTATTATGCTGCGCAACTTCCCCCACCCCCTTGCCAACAGGCCCCCAACACAGTCTTGTGGCTCGTCCTCGAGCCACATCAAGAAGACTTAGTGTACTCATTGATCTTAATATTGAAGTCTTCATATTGCTGAGAAATTTTTGTGACTTTTGTTTTGAATTTATCATCAACATCCTAACATGTAAGGTGATCCTACTTCAATGGGTGGTCCACCTTCTCGGGATTAACCTCTCTCTTGCCATCCTACATAGGCTGCAGTGTAGCGACTTATTTTCTTGACAACTGTGCTCCAATCTCCTGGAACTCATCGAGCTTGCCACTTCATTTTTGTTGTCACTCTTGTGCTTTTGCAACTCGCTGCTGGATTTCCTTTAGTTCTGTAGATTGTGTGATTGACACAATTGGTGGCATTGTCCTTAGCATCATCTTCAATGTTTCCAACTGGGCCTAGGATTCCTGGAATTACTTGGTGAGTTGATCTAGCTTCTCATCTTGAATGACACTACCCCAAAATTTTGTCGTTTCATCTATGAACTTCTTTTCATATTTCTCCATTTCATCAAACTACACCACAATCTCTTCAATGACACTCTTCTATTCTACAACCCGCTCGGGTGGGGTGTCTGGGTAAACCATAGCATTCAATAGACTGTTGTCCAATTGGAGTCGCGTGATGAATTCTCCAAGTCGCTTGGCCTTGGTGACTACATCCAGCTCTATTGTGCTTTCATGGATGTACTAACAGGAATTTGTAATGGCCTCTTCTACATGCCCCTAACATGTGAACAATTGCACCTTATCAATAACAAGGAGGTCAGTTTCCTTTTTCGATTCAATAATTTCTGCAGGAGTCTTTCACTGCAGTTCCTCCTGCAATGTCTTAAATGTTGCAATCTCCTACACTTTTTCTTCTACTAGCTGCTCCCGTACTCGTCGCAATTCCTCAAGTTCCTTCTTCAGTATATGACCGTAAGTACTGGTCACTGATATCCTTTTGTCTATTTCCAACTCCTGGTTGGTGACCTGCTGCATGTGTACTAGCATCTGATTCGATAGCTTAATGATGTCCAACGCAATGCTATATAGCTGTGACAGTGAGGAGTTGACATCCTGTCATCCAACGTCGATTGCAGATGGGGGAACCTGAACGTTCCTGGCCCATAGATCAGTGCTAATTGACGTGAAATCCTACAGAATTGTACTTTCGGGTCCTCTTCTTGCTACAACATTATATATAGAATCTAACTTGGTGCGTACCTCAGAAAAACCTTCCTGGGTAGAAGTCTGAATTTATTTTATGGCAACAATAGATGAGTCCGTGATAGCCTTAATGAGCCTCTATAATTGTGCCTCCAATGCAGATCTGGTACTATTGTTGTCATCCTGTTCCATTTGTCTCTTCAACCTTATCTCTTTAATGATACATTGCACATCTTGGTCCATAGGAGTTTCTGTTGGTGATTCTACATCTGAATCATGATGAATCTGTTCCTTTTGCATAGGCTCTTCAGGGGCATCCGCTGGTGGTCCTGACAATACTTATTCTACACTTAATTGTTTGCATCATTCGGCAGGCCAATCCTAGACTGCTATGTCGAATTCCTCATATGTCAGCTTATAGCGCATCAGTAGCCATTTATTTTCAGGGTCATGCCTATCCTGGATCTGAATAGTATGTGGCCCGATGGAAAATTGGATAATCCATTGATATTTCACTGCTGTTGTGTCTAATAATCTTGGAACTTTAACTGGTGCTTCTTGTAACGCCTCCCAGTAGACCCAAAAGTGGATCACACAATCTGCTTGTCGACTGGGCTCTTTTATCCACCACAAGTTTTGATATCGGGTGCCTTTGCACACCTCCATGGCTTCAACCGTCATTCTTTGGTAATCCTCTGGCTCCATCCAAGCCACCAATGCAATTAATATCAAGAGCCAACTATAAGTGAAGGGATTCTCCCCGGCCTGAACTGCGATGGCATCCTCAATCAATTGGTTCAACGAAAAGAGGGACCAGTTCATTTAGACTCCCTTGGCACATTTCTGCACACATGCAATCACTGCAAAAGTGCACTAAATAGGGTGATTATTCTTGACAATCTTACTTGACAAAATATGTGTGCCAATACGCACCGCTCTGTCCTTAATGTTGTTGATGCAATAGGCTCTACCATTGCGCTGCAAATCATACCTCTCCTTCAACTGTTCCTATAGTCACTTATCATTATCTCAACCTTTGAAATTGTAGAAATAATAGGTCAATTTTATGAGCAATGATGCTAAGAAGAATCATAGGAAATAGATCTTGCTACTAATAATTCTCACAAGCATACACAGGAAAAATAGAGAGAAGAAAAGAGACTGAATCATATGAATGAAGAGATGAATATTGGTGTGTATCCTTCCATTGAATAATGATGAATATTAGTGTACATAAATAGTACATCCCTCATAGGAAAATCAATTTGTATGGAGACAACTCATAAAGCTCAAAAATACTGACTTACCAAAATATAGCAAACCCCCATAGGTGGCTAAAGCACTTCCCAAATCTATCAAGGATATCACAAATTGGAAAACACATGAGTGAGTTGTCAAGGAGATGGAAAAAGCATGATAATCCTAGAAAATGGAGGAAAATTCATGAAGGATGGGTTGGAAACAAAAGCACCATGTTTCTTAGTTTGACTAGCTTTACCTTATCCATAGAAAAGCAAAAAAAGCAGAAAAAGTAGAATCTGCTGTAAAGTGTTGTATACTAAATTTGTATGGTCAAAAGGTGGTCAAGATCAAACCAGAATTAGAAATAAATAATTCCTAGGATATAGATGGCATGTATTGACTTTGAGGTGGAAGTGGATGCTAACTAATTAAGTTAGTGGGTGAATAATTAATCAAATAATGATTAATTATTTTATCCTAAGTTATGAGTGGATTTAATATATTCCAACAGAAATACTGCGATGGATCTAGCCCATCCTTTGGTAACCCCGTAATGTCAAAAATAAAATCAACAGTGAGTTTGATTGGTGTGTCCAACCACAACGTTCCTCCATGGAAGCACACCAATAACTATTTGACACACGCATTGGATTCATTCAACCACCCAAAATATGGCATGTTGATGAGTCCCAGCAATCCAAACTTATCCATCCCATGGCTAAGGAATGCGCACGACCGGTCCTCCTAGGACCAAAGGAAATGACTCATAGGGCTCATCTGCTACATCCTTCCACGGTAACAAATCATGATCTTCGTACTTCATCTTCATCAATGCAAGGACAATGTCAGTGGTGCACTTCATCCCTTTCGACAGTGGCGGAATTTTTGGCTGATACTTCTGATTTTTGGTCAAGCGTCGAGGCTTCGCACTAGGTGAGGTGGGTGCAATGTACCATGGAATATCCTTCACATAAACCCTAGTGTGAACCATTGATTCGAAATCTCCAAAGCTAGATGGCCCTGTTTGGGCAGTGCCTTCCCCTTGTGCTTGGATGGTAGTTCTCATCTGCCTCTTCTGTGGTGGTGTGGAGCTTGGCTTCTGGTCCTTCCACTTTCCCCTCAGAATTAATGCTGATCCAACTGGAATTCTCATTATTTCTTCAATAATGGCAGTGGGTTGAGCCAGTGATTCCCGCTCACTCAAAATATCCACAGTGTCGGGGTTTCTCAACATGCCGCACCAATGCACCTCACTAGTCTAGCTATCACACACCCTTTGCTTCACTTTGCAACTTGCACACCACCCTTAATAGTAGCTCTACTCTCTGCAATTCAACTCAACACAACTCAATGGTGCTTTCAACCTCCATTGAGCACCTTATTATAGCAGGTGGGCGATCCATCCTTCATCATTAATAAACCAGCCATGGTCATCATGACTAAATCTCACATTAATTACCCAAATCCACCATCGATTTTTCTAACCCAACGGTTGGATCATCCATAAATGTGTGTCATTTCAACAAGCACCATCAGCTAACTGCTTTTAAATAACTGTATTTATTACTAATTTGACTAAATTGCAGCCCTGTGGTTTTCGCGGGATGGCTACCTAATTGTGCTAATGACCCCTATTCTTACGCAAACCCTTCCTTCTGGCATGCCATTCCTCGTTCTATCTATCCTTAGGCATTGCGTGGTTATTTTCCTATCCAATAGGGATTCAAACAGCTTCCATTCACAAGCTTTGGACGCATCGCCCCATTTAGCTGCTACAATTGAACTGCACCCCCAGAGGTAATAAAATTAACAAGATAAGGACCTAACCAGTGAATCTGTAACTTACCTAGATGCTTCAAGAACTTGCTTTCATAGAGAAGCACTAAATCTCCTTGCTGAAACTATTTATTTTTTATATGGAGATCATGCCATGCCTTCTGTCTATCCTTCTTGACACGCTGATGGAATCCTACAATAACATGGTCTTCTTCAGGCTGCATCAACTGTGTTGTGCGCTCTTCCAATGTTGCATCATCATCCATGCCATTTTCTGCTACAATGCATAGACTGGGAATAATTTACTCCATAGGCATGACTGCCTCTTTCCCATATACCAATTTGAAAGATGTTTTCCCTGTCAGCCTTTTTCATGTTGTGCGATACACCCAGAACATGGCTGGAATTTTCAAATCCCAGTCATCTCGGTTAGCATTACATACCTTTGTAAGTGCATGCTCCAATATTTTGTTGAATTCTTCTACAGTCCCATTTTCCTGTGGATGGTATGGTGTAATTTTCTTGTGATGTATTTTTTTTTCCTCCGTTAGTGCTCGTACTGTGTGATTGATAAAATGGCTACCTTGGTCACTCATCAATATCTCAGGACATCTTAACTGTGTCACAATGTCATCAAATAGAAATTGTGTTGTTGTCAAAGCAGTGTAGTCCATAACTAGGGAAGCCTTCGCCCATCTTGTCAAGTAGTCTGTTGCTGTGATTATGTACCGCGCACCAGTTCTTTTCCCGGGTGGGTTGATTGGACCCAAAAAATCCACAATCCATTTATCGAAAGGTTTCAAAGTCATATGTAGTACTAGCAGCATCTCATCTTGTCATGATGGTTTTCGAGTGCGTTGACAGACATTGCAGTTTTGCGCATAATCTTCCACATCATTATGTACAGTGGGCCACCAAAGTCCTGCACGAAGCACCTTCCTTGATGTTGCATGACCCCCATAGTGCCCCCCGATGACTCCTGCATGTTCCTTTGCTAAGATCTACCCTTGTTCATGTGGTAGGACACATCTTCGCAAGATTTTATTTGGTCCCAACTTATACAGATGTCCGGTAATCACCTAATAATCAGAAGCTTTAACCACCAACTACTTCTTTTGACCTATGGAAAGTTCTTCTGGTGCGACTCTTGTCACCAAAAACTGGATTATTGGGGCATAATGGTCATCGAACATGTCAACTTGAAATAACTACGCATTGGGAATTCCATCTTTGATATTAGTAGGCTCTTTTCCTGTCTCAATTCTGGACAAATGATCAGGGCCAGCATTCAGGCGACCTAGTTTTATAATTATTTCAAAATGAATTCCTAAAAGAGAAGTGACCAGCGGCATATATCCCCCCCTAACATAGACTTATTGACTAGATACTTCAAAGTAGAGTGGTCAGTAAACATCTTGAAGTGGCCACCTAAAAGGTAGTTCCTAAATTTTTGCAGTGCATAGACCATCGCCAGACCTTCACACTCTGTGGTCGTATAATTATTCTCAGCAAATGACAACTTCTGACTAGCGAAAGATATTGGGTTTTCTAGATCTCCTTCTCCTGGCTGTATGAGCACTACTCCCAGTGCAACATAAGATGCATCAACATGCACGTGGAACTCTTTGTTCCAATATGGGAATACAAGTATTGGTGCTAAAGCCATCTTGGCCTTCAGCGTGTTGAAAATAATTTGAAATTATGGACTCCATATAAAGAAAACATCCTTCTTCAATAGTTTCTCCATCGGGGCAGTGATTGTAGCGTACTGTCTAATAAATTTGTGATAGTACCCCATTTTCCCCAGCGTCGCCCTGACTATCTTTACATTGGTCAGTGGTGGCAAGCTCAAATTGAGCGCTATCATTGTAGGATCAACTAGTAATCCTTGCTTGCACACAATGTGACCCAACAATATCCCAAATGGTGCACAAAAAATGCACTTCTTGGAGTTCAGCGTGATCTAATGCTATCGACACCTTTCCAACATTAGTCAAAGGTTTTCCAAATGATCCTTGATTAGGCCATACACTGTTGAATAATCCATGTACACCTGTAGGAACTTCTGAATGAAATATTTAAATGCCGTGACAACAAATCGAGAAAATATTGCAGATGCATTCTTCAGCCCAAAAGGAATCACCGTGTATTGAAAGCAGCCCCACTCAGTGAAAAATGTGGTTTTATGTCGATCCTCCTTAGCGATTCTAATATTGTGATAACTAGAGAGTCCATCTATGAAAGATTACATTTCTTGACCACCTACTCCTTCAAGTACTTCATCTATGAATGGAGTCGGAAATGGGTCATGCATACAGGCATCATTCAACTTTTTTAAGTCAACATAGATCCGAACTTCACCTTTTTTCTTGTCTCGTACCACTATGGGACCGATCCATTCTGATTCTTCTACGGGCTCAATGATTCTATCATCCAACATCCGGTCAAGTTCAGCCTTGACTCTTTCTTTGTATTGTGAATTCATGTGATATGGTCTCTGTTGTACTGGTTTCTCATTTGGTTTTAACGGAATCTTCATTTCCCGTAGATCACCCAGTATCCCCTTCATTTTTGAGAACTTTATTGTAAAGAGATCTTGAAATTCGTGTAGCAGGTCAGTGATTTTTTCCATGGTCTCCTCATCCCAATAGTCCCTAACACTTGTGAATTTTGGGTTCTCTTCTATCCCAATGTTAACCTTTCTGATCTTCAAATATTGAGTCATGAGATCAGTTGGTACATCTGGTGCTACAACGTCCCTACTTCCTTTTGTTTCCATGATATTGATATTCTGTAGCTCATCATCATATTCAAGTTCCCCAGACATGTTATATCATTCCATTATTGATTGCAAGTGGAACTGTGCATGTGGATCCACAAGGTATGTGACTTCTACAGCTTTTAGAACCACGTCACGAATGATCTCATTGTTAACATTGGGATTAGCGTCTACAAAATGAAAGGTCTACGCAAAGCAAACCATCAGCTCCTCCCAAGTGGTGATGTCCCTTCCCAGATCCACTGATACATACCAAGATATTGGCATTTCATCCAGGGTGTGAATAAAGTCAATGACCCATTCATCCTTGGTCGTGATTCCCACAATGTTTGAAATTCCATCAAATGGCTACTAGGGTCATTTCGTCCATCATACCTCCCAATGTGGTATACCTCTACGTATCCAAAGAGAACTGTCATCAAGAATCAATGCTGGGCCCATCCAGTAATTGTATTTTTATGAGTTTTCCACCAGCGTGCTGGAGTAGCCTTCAGTGCTTCCTCCATTGCCAGCAATCGATGCGGTTTCGAGACCTTTTCTTCAAATTCCATTAAAAACGCAAAAGGTTCAAGAAGCCCTTCATAAACTAGTAATTCTACAATTTCAGTTGTGACATGGCGTAGCAACTGTGTGATCAAACTGCACTTCCTAAATGACACCTCATGCATGTGATTTTGCCAATTTTCTAGCGCATCCTCAGAATTAGAAGATGCAGAACTAGCACTGCGCCAACAGAGTTCTCTGTCATCCATGGGGAGAATATAATCTTTCAAGATATTGTAGATATTATCCCACCCCCTAAAAACTTCATCAAGTTACAGGTTCAATGTATCTCCTTTCTTCATCGAGATCCATAGGCGCGATGACCCTAATATCTTGGTTCTCAAAAGTCATCATCCACTTTTTGAAGTTAATGACTGCCATGCTATCGTTGGCCCATCCAAACCCTAGCAAAGCAGGGTAGGATCCTTCACCATTGAAAACTTCAATTACGTCAAAATCAGCATGAGTCTTCATACCTTCAACATTTACGACCAGGTTAGATACCCGTCTAATTGGTTGCACCTTTTCCTGATTAGCTAATCACAATTGCACAGGGGACCATCCCAACATAGGCTGCCCCATATTTTCTCATGTTTGCTTTGTTAGGATATTTATGTCCAACCCTAGATCGAGAATGACCGATTCGACTTCATAGTCTCCAATCATAATATTCATACACATCTCCTTTCCTGCTTTTTTCTTATGTAAATAATTCACCACGGACTCCTTACCCGGGCAGTGCAACAAATTTTCAATCTCAAATAAAGTGTCTAGGTCTCTTGCCAATGATAAGAAACTCTCAACAAAGTGTTGCAAGGTACCATGATGCCACGGTAGTGGAGCACCTGTTAAAGAAGGATACTCGACTCTCACTCGAGAGACCCGGGTTCAAGTCCCAACAACAGAACCATTTGTTGGCTCAACCCTCAACCAACAAAACCTAGTTAATAGGGGTCCCACTCTATCGACACTCGACTCATTATGATCTCCCTAAGCATCGTCCAAGACAGTTTTCACCCTGTCCAGTGACACCCGCAGAGTAGATGAGGTCTCACCCGAGATGTTCAAGGGAGGGTTGACAGAACTAAGTTTCCATAGTATAGAGGAGGATTAGGGAATCGATGATTCATTAGCTTAACAATCAGAACAAATTGACTACTCTAATAGAACTGTTCATCATTGCACATCATTCATTCATAATTGTAATAGATCTACTAGTGCAGAACATATCTAAAAGATAACAATATTCATAAATAGTAAAACATCACATCATAGATCCATATTTCAGAGTCACTTAGCATGTATCGTCAATTTTGCAGGAACAAAAAGATAGAAAAAGAGAAGATAACAATGATTCAGTTCAACATTCGTCTTATCATATTACTTCTATGCAACCACAGATTAAAACAGATAATAATTTATCTCTTCTTCAGACCAAAAACATACCCCAAAAATATTCTATGATCAACTTGATCTCTATCACAGTCATCTATCGATCTATATCCTCATTCACAATTCTTCTTTCTATATATAGGATTGCACCTTTACATTCATGGTCCACTTCTAACTAACTCCTAACTGATTTAACTAACTAATTACCAATATCCACAAAAAGTGGTCAACAAGTACAAAAAGTGATACAAATTATTCAAAAGTAGTCTATCTTCCGCCTATTGCACTATCTTCGTCTTGCGCGGTGTCTTCTGAGCTTACAAAACATCCATGATGCTCCGCAACTTACCCCAACCCCTTGCCAACACATTTATTGTGTGCTTAATAATTTTTTTCAAGGTCTTATTGACTACCTCGACTTGTCCATTCGCTTGAGGGTAGAAGGAAGACAAATGGTCTTCCCTAAACCCTAGCATTGTGGTTAATTTGGTCATCATGCTATTTTGGAAGTGAATGCCATGGTCAATGAAAATCTACTTTAGGGTACCAAACCTATCAATGATTTGGTTGAAGAAGAAGTATGATACCATTTCTCCATCATCCTTAAAGGTAGGCATTGCATCTTCCCACTTCGTGAAGTAGTCTACATCGACAATGATATACTTGTGCTCCTCAGCAGAAACATGGTTGCACATCATGAAATCACCCCCTCACTTAGTGAAGGGACCTACCGTGATGACGATAAATAAAGGAGAATGGTGTGACTGCATTTTACTAGTGTAGATATGACAGGGATTACAACACTTCACTGCTTCCACACAATATTTAAAGATAGTGGGCTAGAAATAACCAACACATAGAATCTTCTGGGCCATTGATAAACCATATAAATGAACCCCACACACTCCATTGTGAGAATCATTTAGGACATTCTCTGCCTCCTCTTGGGTGAGTCACCGATGCAAGATAGAATCCACCCATCGTCGATACAAAGTATCATCGATTATAAGGTAGTTTTTGACATTCACTCATAGCTTACGTCGATCTTCCCATGAGAAGGTCGCAGGGCACTTCAAAGTATGGAGATATACTAGGATATATCCATACTAAGGGTCAGAGGTTGAAATTAAGAAAATGTATTCATCTAGAAATGAGTCATACTCTATCACTATAGTTTCTTTCGTTGGAAATTTTGAGATCAATTTCGTGAACACTAAGAACTTATTAGACTTAGTGGACCAGAAATCCAAGTCAAAATCTTGGAGAATGACGATCCGTTTGTAAAATTTTCCCCCGATTATTATTTGGGATAAAACATGGTGGAAAGGATTTCCATCCGCAACCACTGCAGTTTTCCTTAGCAAAATATAGTGTCTTAACCTCTGTATGGCATAAACCGCTACCAAAGCCAATTTCTCGACGTGAGAGTATCTTAGTTTAGGACCTACTAGAGTGTGACTAAGATAGTAGAAAACATGCTCATGGAGCTCATTGTCTTCCTGAACCAACACCACTACCATCTTTGAATCAGATGTGACTAGATACAATATAACATATTTCGTGTAGTTTGGTGGATGTAAGAGAGGATCCGATAGTAATGCATTTTTCAATGCCTTGAAAGCATGTTTTACGGTTTCATCCCACAGGAATGGTGTGTCTTGCTTCAATAAGCGCATGAAACCCTTTGCAATATTGGCGTAATTGACTATAAACCATCATAGAAAGTTGGACTTTCCATGGATACTTTGTAGTTTCCTGATAGAACAAGGATGAGGAAGATTTACAATAGCCTCAACTTTTAATGGATCCACATGTATACCTTTTTTCAAAAATATGAATCTGAGTAACCACCCTGACTTGACATAGAAAACAAACTTATGGGGATTTAAGCATATTTTATAATGTTTGCATCGTTCCAAAATCAATCTAAGATGATCCAGATGGTACTTCCTTTTACAAGAATGGGCAGGCAAATCATCTAAGTAAGGCTCGACAATATGATTTATGTCGTGGAAGGAAAAATTCATTGCCCGATGAAATGTATCTTCGACATTTTTTAATCCAAAGGGAATATTCTTGTACGCAAATGTACCCCAAGGACATATACAAGTATTTTTGTGTTGGTTTTTTGGTTTTATTTGAATTTGATTGTAGCCCGAAAAGCTGTCCATGAATGAAAATACCTTACTACCTGCATATGCATAGATGATCTAGTCATTGAATGGTGTGGGGTAATTATCCTTGGGACATACCTTGTCTAAATTATGAAATTCAATGCAAACACATGTAGTCACTTGTGTTTTTTTTACCATAACGGGATTTGATACCCATTCCTTTAGGGAGATTGCGTAAAGAAACCCGACTTTCAACAATTTTTCCAGCTCAGTCTTTATGGCTGCCGCTTTCCCTAGATTTATAGGTCTAAGATTCTGTCGAACATGTTTTACATTAGGGTAGGTTCAGATCTCATGTTAAACTATCAATGGATCAATTCCTGGCATCTCCTCATATGACCAAGTAAAGACATCACAAAATTCCTTAAATAAGGAAGTGTAAATGGAGATCTCTTCCAAAGAATAATTTGCACCGATGTGTACATTTTTCACAACATCAGGTTTCATAGAGATATTGATAGGAATCACGGTAGATATTTTTTCCACATTCCCCTTAGCAAATACCCCCTCCTTGGGAAAAGGATTAACACGCATATCAACACCTTCTGCTAGTCTCACATGGAACGCTGAATTCTCTATCTTTCTTAGTTTCAGAAGGAAGAAGGATTTGTGGTGAAGGTCTTCATGAATATTTTTTGGTCCAATCATGGCTTCCATAATGGCTTCATCAGATGGAAAAACAATATCTAAACAATCATAAGATTATGTGGAGTTCTCCGCCCAGGAAGGAAGGTGAGATTATCTGACTCTTCTGAAACTGGAGGAGTCATGATGGAATCAACAACAACATTAAACATAACTTGATAATATACTTGTGTTATTGAGAGGGGCACTTGGGGATCTTCTCGTGAAGGAAGGACCCAGGGGTCAATTCTATCCACAACCGTAGAGATAGAATTCCCAACACTTGTTGAACCTAAGTAATTTATAGGATCTGGTGTATTGAACGTGCCCATCAATGATGTATACATTCCAACTCCCAAGCTTTCATTATCTAGTTTTGACTGATTAGTCAAAGGAAACGTAGACTTAGTGGTCTCCAAATGACCCTTCTAAGTATAACTCAATTGGTCAACTGTAACAAAATTCACTTCATGTGGAAACACTAAGAATCAGAAGAAAGATAAAGGAATAGCGCACATGGCATACGTCTAGCTTCTCCCCAAAACAAAATTGTAATCTAAAGGAGCATCAATCACTTCGGCTTCAACATAGACTGCTTCCCTGCCAACTTTGTTTCAAAATATGGAAAGATACCATGAGGATGGAAAGACCTTCCATCGAAAGAAATCAACAAAGTGTTTGATGGGACCAACTTTGGGGGACACAAAGCTTTCCAACAAGACATTGACATAACACATGTGGAAGCACCATCATCAACTACCATTCGTCCAATGGGTTTTCTACCATGGATAACATCGATGGAAAAGGACACATGGTATGGTAGACATAGTTTAACCTCAGAAAAATTAAATTTGTCTAGCAGAATTTTGAGCCCATACTACCTATAGCTGCTAAGAGTGCATCCCTATGAGAAGGAAAAGTCTATAGCACTTCTAGAGCCAAAATTGCACAAGGTGTTTGGGCTAGATATTCTATGACAGAGTAGTTAGAAGAAGCCCTCACATTAGGGTTATGGAATGTCTTATTAAAGACACTTTCAGGTATCTTAGCCATAGGTACAATCAGATTTTCAATAGTAAGAGGGACTCAACGTTCAGTAACATACTTATCTTTTTGTTGAGCCTCCGATTCATATTTTTTATTTCTTGTATATACGAAAGTACTAGATTAGAACATATTAATATAATTGTGATCAGTAGGGGAACTAGGTGTGATGCGACATCTTTTGAAGTATTTCCCTCCCCTAATCATGTGTCTTTTATGATTGTTGTTTGACATGAAGAATGTTTTGTTATTTATATTGAGATTGACTAAATAGATAATCTTCTTCTTCTGTTTCTTTTCCTTTACATTCTTTGCTAGTGTCAAATTGGCTTGAGAAAGGTTGGATTTATTGGTTTTGTAGGTTGACATCTGACAACAAAGAGAAGAAATAGAGAAAGACCAAGGAGCGACTAGGATAACCTTAAAAAAATGTACATACCTATCTTCTTCCTAATCTTTTCTCTACTTTATATTTTCTTATTAAAGTTTGTGTGTGGTATTATGTGTGAATAGGAGTCTAAGTTTCCTATAAACAAACTCATTTAGGTCAGTCTCATATTAATAAATACTTTAGTGATCATGCCCTAGTCATAGGATTTAATTCCAAACAACTGAACTGGCGACTCCGTTGGGGAAAAAACAACCTTTGTAGGGACTTGTTGGTTGATTGTTTAGTTTTTTGTTGGGTGTTGTAGTCTTTAATATATTGAATCATATCCCATATACCTTGAAATTCATAGGATTTTGAAAGTTTCTTGAATTTTTTGTTTTTTTAATCCATCCTAGGAGCCATTCACATAATATAGTGGTGATAGTAGCAAGTGGCATGGTTCATTCCACCTATAGTGGTGACAAGAACAAATTATTTCACCTTTCCTTTTGGACAGTTGCAAATATGATAAACTTTAATTTTTTATTTATTTTTCCTAAAAAAATTTCATTGTTCATATTATCCAAGTAATATAGGGCATTTTGTGTCCTGTTGGGATCAATCTAGGTGGTATTTGAGTGTGTTTGTCTTGATATTGAGTCAAAAGTTCATGAAAAGTAATAGGAGTGTCTTGTACTTCATTTTCCTTTCATTTGTTTAAGTGATTGATAAACATTGAGTGTGAAGAACTAGAGCATAATCAATCCATTTGTGCTCCTTGTTATCCTTGTGTGAAAGAAAAATTGGCTTCTAATACCTTGTCACCTAGTAGACCTATAAACTTGTTTTATTTGAAGAACTTATTTCTTATTGAACTAGATTTGGCTTATGGTTGGAGAGGCTAGTGGTAGAATAGTTTTTCATGATAGTCATAGGAATATAATTCTTGTTTTTGTTGCTTGAATTAGTTTAGTTGTTGTTTAAAAAGTTGCATTTTCACAAACAATATCTTATATTATTTGGTTTGTGAAACAAAAAGTGGTAGATTACATTTGCATTGGAATACTTTATTTTGTGGTTTGAAAAGTGCTTAATATTTTATTTTAAAGAGTGTGAATGAGTACATTTGCATCGGAATATCTTTAGTTGCACTAGTTTTTTCTTTTTGATTTTTTTTTTGAAATTGTTATTTTTGAAAAGAAGAAAACATTCTAAAGAATCTACGATATTTTTTTTCTTGAAACTCCCATAATAGTCTAGGTTCTAGAACCTTGGAGATACGTGTTGTGAGTTAACTCCTCCAAGGCCACACAATATTAATACTAGGAACAATTAAAGACAATTGAATCCATTAGTAGTGTGAAGTACTTCATTGGAAAGTGCATATAACACATGCGTCAAGTGTTAGGTAAAACTAGTCCAAGTGGTTATATTGTCCCTTGTTTCTTGGATTAGTGGGGTTATGTGAGTTTGGGAGTGCTTCAAGAATCAAAAGTCCTCAGGGTGACACCATTTATCATTGATAGCTTCAGGTCTAATACTTGTGTCCTATGTTCCCTTCCCATTCGCACAATATATTTCCAATGATTGTTCTACCCAATTACCAAGTGTGAAGTGGTGACCTTAGTTTTATTTCCTAGGATCCTCACAGGTGAATACAAGGGGAACATATTGTGGTACCTAAGGCTGATGTAGTAACCTCGATCTTATCTATTTTGGAGTGTATTCTTCAAAGGTGAGTACTTTCTGTTAAATGTACTACAACATCAGGAGTCATTCTCCGGACTTGTGAGTCATATCAAGTCCTATATCTATGTCCTCATGTGTTGAGGTGGGATGTTAGTTCTGAATTCTTGTGAGTAATATCAAGACTATAGACTTGTGAGTAATATCAAGTTGGACTTGTGAGTAATACCAAGTCAAGTATTCTCATAGACGGTACCCCATGAGATGGACCTCCAGTTATGGAGAGGGGTTATGAGTAATATCAAGTTGAAGTTGTGAGTATTATATATTTAGTTTTGTGAGTAATATCAAGACTGTAGACTTGTGAGTAATATCAACTACTACCTATATCCTCATATGTTGAGGTGGCATTGTTTACATGGTAAATTTGTTGTTATAGAGAAAAAATCCTATCATATTAGGGTGGACTGCAACAGATAGTATGACACCAGAAATCAATACACTTCAAATATGCTAAAGAGATAAACAAGTATAGCACTAAGGGATGGAAAGTGTACCTTGTTCAAGAAATTTGTAGTAGATCCTCATTGAGATTTCAACCACACTTGCACCTACATTCCATTCTCAACAACAATGAAATATACAAGCATGATCGATATTAAGTGTTAGAACCTACTCTAGCATATATTAATCCAATATATATAATTAAAGAAACTACATCCATGGACAAGGATATTCATAATTACACAAATACAATGGACGAGAAATGGATATTTCTATTAATTATAAACAGATATATAAGTGACAAACTCTATTGGCACCTCATCAAAATAGAGAAATCGAGTCCTCCACCTAGGTTTCCACCACTTCAATCTTCTATATCAATGGAAATATGACAAGACAATGGAAATATTGGGAAGAGCATCAATGGTTGCTCAAAGGAAAAAGGGATGCAGACTCAAGTATGTAAGTATGGGGCACAAATCCACTATAGTTTCTTTTCTCTCACAAGTTATCCCCCTCTAATGCATCCAAGTAGCTCAATATATAGCCCTTTAATAGGAACTAAAGGGTTGAGTCAGAGTGTTTCTAAGCGTATGGAAGGCCAATAGTCAAGTTATTCATGACTAAATGAGGAAAACTACAAATATTTTATTTTGGGGAACATTTCCTGATGTACATGGGTAATAGTGGAGAAATATGCATGTACACATGGTTTGTAAGTTGGTGACCTTCGCATACCAATAAACAAGAATTTTTAAAGGTATTTCCTAGAGCATCAAAATTTATTTTGAGCAAAGGGGGTCCAAGGGGCCTGCATAGGGATAGGGAAGGCCATAAAAACATGATCTACCAAGTGTGGTAAAATAAAATATAATAGATCCCCCATAATGTGTGAGGTTAGAGGGGTAACATGATGACCGAAATACATTATACCAATCCCAGAAGTGGAGTAATGAATACTCAGGTGGAAGAACTAGCCACTCATCAGTACCATACAATGATAAATATCAGCATGTGACTACAGATTTAACATGTAGCATTCCATGGATACATAGTAGTACAATGGCCATGAATAAGCATATGTCACATGTGGTCATTGCCACGTACAATATACAGTGAAAAAATATCTTTATATTGAATTAAGACATCTGATAGCACACTGGAATCTGGTCATGAGAACTGATATATCATATATACTGGCATGATCAAGGAGGTAACACATATTGAATGCAACCAAGCTCAAAGGTATTCTACAAATACCATTACAGGTACATGTCCCATCATGCGAATAAAGGTTTCAAGGTCACACATGATGGACCATCGTCTGATTACTAGTCATTGATGTATATTGTTAACATACACAAGATATCCCACTGATAATGATAATGGGAATGAAGATATAGAGTGAAATCAAACAATTGTGAATAGATGTGTTGATGTCAAATAATTGAAAGAGTCCATTGATTTGGGGACACTGATGTATTCCCAAAAGTGTTGGTGGAGAGAGAACCTGCCACTGATGACTGCAAGTCTCAAGGCAATTAATGGACTCTAGATCCATATTCCATAATAAATGATAGGAATTCAATGGAATGGAATCCGCTGGAAGGAGGTCATTAAAGAATCCCCCATAACCCAAAATGAGGTACATAACATCGTTGGATAATTTGGAAGAAATCAGACGAACAAGATGTGCACAAACCAATAACTGTACTGAGAATGGCCCGTTGAGAAGGTTAATTTCCTAATTAAATAAACGGCTGAAACTCCTAGAACATAAATTTTTAACCCGACCAAGTATTTTATTTGAAATCTATCGTGCAAGATCTATGCATGCACAATTTCTACTTGACACCATTGATTTATTTGTATGAAATCAAAACTCATTGTAAACTAGATCACACATTCTTGAAAAGAAATCAAACCTCAAACATATTCATTGCAGAAGTAAATCCACATTGTAAATATAATCACACTTCAAACATTGTAAGAGAAATAAAATATTATGAAGTAGATTAGATAATTACATAAATATGAAAGAAGTGCTATGTTGTCCAATGATCTATCTGGAAGAATCAACTAACAACAACAATAACAATGATTAGTCTAACATCAATCAAAATCATGAACTTTAAAGAAACACATTCATGCAATTAGCAACACACTTACAAACCACACATTTTTCAGCACCTGCTCTGGGAAGACGAGCCTTCCTCCACTGAACAAGGCTAGGTCTTCACAAATTAGATATACAACTCCAAATTATGAAATTGCCAGCATGTATTATCAAAATGAAATCATTACAACAGAGTCTAGATCAGATTCTACAACATATAATTGTTTTCACTTACTCCACTACCAAACCCTCATACATCAAGTTGATTACATATTTATACAAAATTTCATTGAGAAGGATGAGGAAATGAATTCCCAACTTGGAATTTGTTTGAACAATTTTCCCAATTTGAAAACTAGGTGCAACTACAAACCTGGGAAATTACACAATTAGAGTACCAATCGTATCTCTCAAACCATGGATGTGCTGGGATATTTTCTCGTGATTCAAGTAATTGAGGTCGCTTTGCACAAAACCCATGTCCCATATTTTCGAGATTCTTCTTCAAATGCCCTCAAGTTGCAACACAAATTAATCTATTCTTATCTGTCATTCATTTTTGTTGGGACCATTTGATCATGAGCTGGAGGTTGCCATGTAGGACTTGGGCATGAATTGAGATCACAAATCCACATAATCAATACTAGGAATGAAACCATGTTGTGAATTTCCATGTGGTGATGTGATAATATGCCAAATTTGCATGTTGGAACCATAAGTGTTGCTACAAGAAAATGCTTCATAAACCATCATTAGTAAAATCATACATAACAGTCTCTAGTTCATTAAAAATAAAGGAAAATAATCATTATTAACCACTAAATCATCAATGGGAGCAATATGGTATTTTACGAGCAGTTACAACAAATGGATAGAAACTAGATTGATAAAAGGGAAATAATAGGAAGAACAACGATGAAACATGCATCGATAAGTGATGAAAATAGGGACAAATACGCGACCCAACATGGTCAACATGCAAAGAAAATATAATTGAGGAGTGGTTGACTCAAGCTAAAACTTCCTTATAACAAGAGCATAAGGAAGATGGTGACTCATGGGAAACATAGACTCAACATGAAAACTGAGACAACTATGTGACACAGGAGGCATCAACAGAGGATCCATAGGGAATGGAAGCATAACTAGTAAGTGGAGAAATCTTAGAACAATGAGTACAACTCCTAAATTCATACTAATAACCCAACTAATGAATGGAATATACAGTGCTCTATTCGAAGGCAACACGACACGATAACTGCCAAAGTAATATCATTGCTCGTCTGAATTTTTATGTTTTTTTTATTTTTTTGGTCTTTTTCATATTGGAAACCTTGAAAAAGAATATAATTGTTTATATTACAAAACTAGGAGAAAATGAGAGTCGCAGGAAAGAAAACTAGTTCAAAGCAGTGGACAATACCTATGTTCAATGCAACGAAGCATATGCAGGATAAGGACACTCAGGGGGATGTCTCCTCCGGGTATGGGGTGATCAAGCTACAAAAGATAAATGAGAGGATCTACTTGGCTAGGATTGGGGCAAGCTCGACATATATGGTTCTTAAAAGTGAATAAGGGATCCAACATAAATCTCAATAAAGCAAGCGAAAGCATTAAAATGTAATTACAACTCGATATGAGCGAGAGTCCTTACGGGATATGGCCAACATAAAGTTCAAGAAAGAATATGAGGTTTGATTATCCAAGGAAGCTGCGTTAGCAAGTTGAAACTCTCAACGTTTCGATCCTTACTCTAGGATCATCATCAGGAGACAAATGAAGACTGTGGTGATGTAAAATAGCCCAGAAATTTATTAATACAAAAAAAAATTGTGAGGAAATTGACAGTTTAAAGAAAAAGAGTGTCGGTTCTAGGTTTACAAAAGGTTTTTAACAATATTTAATTAAAATCTATTTTCAAAATTTTTAATTAAATATTGTTAAAAACCTTTTGTAAACCTATAACCGATGCTCTTTTTCTTTAAACTGTCAATTTCCTCACAAATTTTTTTTGTATTAATAAATTTTCGGGCTATTTTACATCGCCATAGTCTTCGTTTGTCTCTTGATGATGATCCTAGAATAAGGATCGAAACGTTGAGAGTTTCAACTTGCTAACGCAGCTTCCTTGGATAATCAATCTTCTACTGCGTAATGACTACATTTAGACAAATATGAGGTTCTTTCTCAAAGACATAACGAGAATACAAGGGAATCCTAAACCTAAGGGAGGACTCTCAGCATGGGTACCAAATGGAAAAACTAGATCTATCTATGGTACCCATGTGTAGGAATTCTCTACCACTTACGTAATGTTTCTTTTAATAACAATGAGAAGGTTCCACAACATCATGAAGTGGTTTCATACATATAGTTAAGGCGACATGGTCATAGGATGATGCATATAAAAAAATGATCCTATCCTATATGCCAGTTCAAAATTATACCTGTCGTAGACACGAACAGGTCAATACCTCGGCATAAGTGCACTCAAAACAAGTCCCTACACCACAGAATTAGGCCAAAACAACTCAAAAATGTTAATAGAAGTCCAAACTATATGCTAAGTGGGTAAAAATTTCAAAATAAATTTGATAAATAGTAAAACTTGACATTTTCACTATACCATTTTGTTTTTTACCACACATAGTGCATTTGAAGCCATTTGGACCACCAAATTCAACTGTCGATCCTAGGATCTAGGAGCAATGAAAATCATGATCCACTAGGACTAGGTAGATCCTCATCTCACCCCTCATCTTTTCCATGTATCTATTTTTATTTTCCATGGTGTAGTTTTTAGTTTGGAGCAACTTAAAAATGGGTCTCCCGGCCCACATAGGTCATAAGCCATCGAGTCGTGTACAAGGTCGGCTGTACATGGGAAAATCATAGAAAACCCACATACATATGCTACTGTCATCAACAAAAGTCACATACAGGGTCGTGGATACCCAATTTAAATTCAAATTCTCATCAAAATCAATGTTTTTCTTTCAAGATGGTGCTATAGTGGAGGGAGCGTGATCTTGAATATGTGGATAGGGTAGTCCATATAGACATAAATGCTCAACAAGATCTAAAAATATGTGTATTATACAAGTTTTGGAAACTTGGGGGTTTGAGGGACCAACCAAGGATTCTACAAATGCTTGTTGACTACTCGGACCCAGACATAGAGGCTTTTCAGCTAGATGGGATGCCCCTGAGACTAGAAGTGGAAGATATCTACTTCATTACTAGACTATCTCACTAAGGCAAGGTAGTAAAATTACGGGCTCATGGGGTGGGAGGAGATCTTACCATTGAGGAGTATATAGCCATTTACTGCCTTCCAGATACTGAGAAGATAGAAATCCAGGTTTTGGTGAATGCCATCTAGAGCCTTAGTCTCAAGGTTATATTTCTGGTACTAGCCATGATAGCAGGGTTGGAATCACTGCATCAAGCCTCTAGGCCTCTCATGTTTTATGCAATAGAGTGTATGAGACCTATAGTTTATGACTGGAGCACATCATTGTTGAATGCTATGAAACAACAACTATCAGGATGTAAGCTGGGTAGGACAAAGAAATTTGGTTTCAGCAGCATACTTAGCACTTTATTTTTCAAGTGGGTACCGGGCCTTAGCCCAAGAGTTCAGGTTTCTCCACATAGTCTACTAGATCCATCCCAAATCTGTTAGGCGGAGGTGATGTGGTGGTTAGGGGGACACAGTATACCCAGTCCATTCCCACCATACTTCTACCATTGGTGGCAGCGACAGATCGTGGTTGTGGAGGACTATCCCTATGCAGGGATCAAATTATATGGAGACCCATACATGCCATTATCACCGAGTGCCGCATACAATGACATAGGTAAGAATACCAAATATATTTTTGAATTATTTGGTGTTTGTATTTTTTATATAATGGAATAAAAAACATGTGTTTTGTAGTATCACGCACTGACATTGATCATGTATATGCAGATGTGGGTCCTAGATGACCGGATGGTTACCCCTAAAATATTTGGAGGGGACGAGGGGATGACATACTCGATGTAGATGTGGAGCATACACTCCAAAGCATACATGCCAACTTCTCCAAGATGACACACAGGGTACCCATGGTGCAAGTCAAAGACTTGCCAGAGGCTATGCAGAGACATGTAGTAGGAGTACCCCGTCCTTGGGTTAGACTATTTCTGCGGTTGGAAAATGTAGTTGTTTGTTATCATGACCATCACCCTGGTCCATAGGAATATAGTCCTAGATAGACATTTTGTATCGATTATATAGTGTTTTGTTGGCTTAAAGCCCCAATTTTGTATCATGATATTTTGTACTATGACGCCATTTTGAACTATATTTTGGAAATGAAAATATTACAAAGATTGGCTTGATATATTTACATGTGCGTTTAAATGTGAATTGAATGTGTATGCTTCATTATTGATGTAACAAATGCCAGTCTAAAATGTAATTTGCATAAGAATTGACAACATGATTGTAAAGTCTAGGAATATGAATATATGTTATGTAGTCAAATTGTCGTTATAACAATATTACCTGTAAGAACCTTCGCAATAAAGTCAAATCCCCGATACAATACACACCATTTAAATGTGACACAACCAGTTGTGATTCAAGGTGTACGTAAAGAGATTGAATACCATTAGAGATGTCATCGTGTAGTATCTCAATCACGAGACTTTATTCAACAACATTGTTTGATGATGTCCATAGACATACACCTCCTGAGACACTAAATGACCCAAGCAGTCGAAGCTAAGTTCTAGGTATGGCGGCTATCACCATCAGTGTATCCTAGGTGTATCAAATATTCTGTCGACATATGTCAAAACAAGGGGAAGCATGTCAACAAACCAAATCACTACAAGGGAACTAAAAGTAAACTATGCAAATGTACAATAATATACAAAATGTCAGCCTCAACTAAGAATTAGGCATAGTATTTATTAAGATAGAGCCCATTTCTAGGCTCCATCAAGGTTTCCCTTTCATAATCTTGTAGATCATAGGTGCCCTTATTCAAGACACGTTTTACTATGTAAGGCTCATGCCACTTGGAGTTAAAATTACTCGCCCCTATTGGTTCACTGGCTTGGTCATATAAGAGGAACAAGTCAAATTCATTAAATTTACAAGGATAGATAGACTTATCATACTGAGCCTTCACACGATGCTTACTAACCTCAAGAGGAACTATGGAATCCTGACGCTACTCATCAAGATGCTCTAGGCAGACCAGGTGTTCTTCCAACTCAGAAGTCTTTGGTAAGAGTTCAATGACTAGTTTCAAAGAGGGAATTTCACATTCAATTGGAAAAATCAACTCCACCCCATGTACCATCTAGTATGACAGAAATCGGTGGCATTCTTAATGATTGCTCGGTAAGACCACAAATCAGGGTAAAGCATAATGTGCCAATTGTTCTTCCTTTGTGCAACAATTCTTTGCAGAATGGATTTAAGGGATTTGTTCATAGCTTCAACCTGTCCATTCGCTTGAGGATAATAAGAAGAGGAGTACTCTTTCTTATATACCATTTTTGAAGATAATTTGTCCATCATCTTATTTTGAAAGTGCATGCCATGGTCAGTGACAATCTCTCTATGAATACCGAATCGAGTGATGACAATATTGAACACAAAATGAGTTATCGTCTCACCATCAGATTAATAGTAGGCATATCCTTTTCCCATTTCGTTAAATAATCTATGACCACTATGATGTGATGGTGCCCCCCAGCCAAAGCTGGGTTGCAATCCATAAAGTCTACCCCCCAGTTGGTGAAGGGACCGACAATTATAATAGGGTGCAATGAGGCAAGATATGAGTGTATGTTCTATGCAAAGACTTGGTAAGGGTGGCGCTGCTTCACCACACTAACAAAATATTTAAAGATCGATGACCAGTAATAACCCGCTCTTAGGATTTTTTGCGTTGTAGCAAGCCCATATAAATGACCACCACATGACCCATCATGGAAATCATTCAGCACAGTATTAGCCTCATCATGAGTTAAAAATCATAGAAAAATGGAATCCACCCCACAACAATACAATGTGTCACCGATAATATGGTAGTTTTTAGTGCTATGTCATAAATGTCAATGCTCATCCCGTGAGTGGTGAGGAGGAACCTTCAAAGTCTGTAAATATATGATGACATCACCATATGAAGAATCCATGGTCAAAATAAGAAATATATGTTTATCCACAAAATAATCTTTGTGAATCTCGTATTCATCCAAACTAGGGAGATCCGACATGAGCTCTGCAAAAACTAATGATTTCTTCGATTTTCCTGAAACAAATTCGAGAGTGAATTATTGCAAAATTACAATCCATTTATTATTCTTCCCCCTATTATTCATCTTGTCAAAAAAAAATGAAATGGATTGATGTGAGACACAACCATAGTCTGGCAAAGCTGGCTATAATGTCTCAACCGTTGAACCGCATGAATGGTCGATAGGGCTATCTTCTCGACGTGACTATATCAAAGTTCAACATCAATAATATTTCGGTTAAGATAGTAGATAACATGTTATTGGAGCTCATCATCCTCTTGAACTAGAACCATCCCAATCATCTCTTGAGACGTGGCCACATATAGTAAGCAATCACAACTATAGTTAGGTGGAGTAAGCAAGGGGGTCAATTTCAAGGTTTTCTTCAGTTCATCTAAGGGATCTTGGGCTCACTCAACCCATATTAACAGTGTCCTTATTCAAAAGGTGCATGAAACCCTTGGTCAAATTGTAAAAATTGACAATAAATATCTGTAAGAAGTTATCCATCCCCTCGAGACTTTGAAAGTGTCGAATCGTGCGTGGGGGAGACAACTGAAGTATTTCCTAAACCTTAAGAGGATCAACCTTAATCCCCTCCTTAGAAATGATAAAACCCAATAACCGAACCACTCTCACACAACATATGCAATTCTAAGGATTCAAATAGATGTCATAATAGAGACATCTTTCGAAAACCAAGCACAAATGGTATGGATGATCCACTCTCAAACAAGAGTGAGAAGCTAAATCATCTATATATACTTCAATAATCCGCTTAAGGTCTTGAGAAGCAAAGGTCATCACCCGCTGAAATGTAGCTCCAACATTTTAAGCCTTAAAGGCATCTTCCGGTATGCAAATGTACCCTAAGGACAAATGAAATTGGTCTTATGTTGGTCCTCAGGATTAATTTGGATTTGGTTATACCCTAAAAAACTGTACATGAACAAGAACACTTCCCTTCCGGCACACTCATCCAAAATCTGATCTATTAATGGTGTGGGGAAAGTATCTTTTGGATAGACCTTGTTTAGGTTTATAAATTTAGTGCATGTAGGGATAGTTCCCTACTTCTTATCAACCAGAACGGGGTTGGGTACCCATTCAATCAAGGGAAACAGATAGATAAAACCAACTTTGATTAGCTTCTCTATCTCAGCCTTAATGGTGGGTGCCTTACAGGGGTCCATCGCTCGTAAATGTTGTCAAACAAGTTTGACATTAGGATAAGTTTTGATCTCATGCTCAACAATACGAGGTTCTATTCCTGGCATATCATCATATGACCAAGCGAAAAAATCACATAATTATTCAAAAATCTTAGTGTATTCCTTAATTTCATCGGGAGAACAATCTTCCCCAATGTAAAAATTTTCTATCTTACTAGGAATCCAATAAATGTTGATAGGAATTTTAGGAAAAAAATTTTCCATGTTCCCTTCAACATATACACCATGAGTGCCTAATGGGACCATGAGACAACCAAGTTTCTTGCTAAGGGTTGATCTAAAGTCATCACACTCGATTTGTTTGAGCTTCGGGAGGAAGTAAGAGTGACGGTGTAACTCCTCCTAAGGTTGCTTAAGACCATTCATGGTCTCGAGAATCGCTTCATCTGATGGAAAAAAATCATCAAGGAAGTGATGTGAGCGTGACGACGCAACCTCCTAGGAAGGAAGTTCAAAGAGATCCTCCTCCTCCATCCGTGAAGAGGAAGGACTTGGGTCTACAATGGGATCAATAACAACTTGATAAGAAACCTTCACTATAGACAACAGTATTTCCATCTTGGTAGGTCTAGTATCTTCATCTGAAGTGATCAAAGAAGGGAGAGTCTAGGGATCCCCCAAATATGTAATGTGAAATGGGATCGAACTCAATGACAAGGAATCGGTACCAAGAGTGGAACTAATAGCTAGTATTGGTGCTACAATATTAAAATATCCCATCAATGATGGATACATTCCAACACCAACATTCTTATTTGTCGACTGAGAATTATCAATAGTCGGTATGGTGGATCCAGACGATGCAACAAAACCAAAACTATCGAATGACATCTGGTCAATCGTGATAATCCAATATTGAAAAGGAAAGCAAATTACACGGAAAACAAAAGACACAATCTCTTTCATAGAATAGATCCAATTCCGACAGAGTGTAGTCAATGGGTGCATCAACCACCTCAACCTCGATCAACACGGTCTTCCCTCCCAACAAGAATTGGAGAGAGGGAATAACTCCATATGGTCTAAGTGAATTCCCATTGAAATTAGTCAACATGGTCATGGATTTTGACAACACGGGTGAGCTAAGACCCTTCCAACAAGCGAGAGATGTCACGGAGGCTGCAACGCTCTCATTAAGTACTATGCATTTGATCCTATTATTCATACACTCCACATGGACTAAGAAAGTCATGTGGTAAGGAAAGTGAGGTTGGACATCATGGGTATCAAATATAACTGTAGTGGAAGGATTAGAATCAACCACCCCGAAAGAAGAGAATAGAGCTCTCCTCTACGTAGGACAAGTCTGAAGGACTTCAAGAGCTGACATCGCATAGGGAGTCTGACCCAAGTCCTCGATAATAGAATAATGCTATGCATCTCGAGCATTAGGTTTGTATCCTAAGTGCTTTAAGACCCCCTTAGGTATGCGAGGTATATCTTCAAGCTTATCAATATGCAAAAATTTCTCAAGAGGTGTAGGCTCTTTACCCAAGTCAGGTTGCGATGAATTGTAATATTTTTTTTGGGTCACAACATTAGAAATAGACACCATGTTGATGCAACCATGGCCACCTTCTGCATTCGGTAGGTTTTGATGTCCACCATAAGTGTTTCCAGCATCCATTCTCCTCGTATCCCTATTTTGGTTATGAGGTAAAGGATTATTCAACACAGTTGGTCTCTATGCGATGTATTTCGAGGCCTCATCAATACAGGGGCACAAGCATGTGAGATGGTATCCCCCACAAATATTGAAAGGGAATTTAAACTTCTATTTAGGATTCTTGTTCCCCCCAACACGGTTTCCATTCTTGTCATTGTTAGAGTTCTCCTTCCTATTCCCACCCCTTCTATTATTTCTTCCCTTCTTTCTATTTCGTCTAGGATGCTAGTTACCCTTTTTTTCTAACGAATGTACTGATATCACATCCACATATTGGGTGGGTTTATATGAATTCGTAGCTTGTCCAGTCGCAGTCTAATTAATAAAAAAAATTCACATTTGATTTGTAACTTGATTTACAACCTTAGTACTCGCGGAGCCAACAATACCATCGACATGTGGCCCAGGTTTAAACTTAGGTTTAGAGTTTGACCATGGTGCATTAGGGATAATATTGTAAAGGATCCCAGACTGAGCATAAATAAAATCTAACTACCGAGCTCGTAAGATATCCTCCTCCTCATTCATAACTTCAGATGTCGAAACATCCTTCGTGATATAGGGAAATAAATATTTGAGGAATCATTCCAACAAAAAATTAGGTGGAATGTTGGCCTTAATCAACCTCTTTTGTATACACCAGTCTTAAATATGGTCATAAATATGAGTGGCTTTATCTTGCCAAAATTTTGACAAGGTCTCAGTACCAACATCGTAACGTACTGGTAGTTGAAAGTGGTTCAAAAAGGTCATGGCTAGGTCATTAAACGCCTGATATTCTCCCCAAGAAACTCTATATACCATTTCACGGTGGGGCTCATTAGGGTGTGTTGAAACAGTTGTAAGAGAACATAATCATGGTTTGGAAAATTCAAAGAGCACCATAGGTGGAAAATAGTTGCATGCTCTCCAAGGTCCTCACCACTCTTACCTTCAAACTTCAAAATGTACGAAGGAAGTTTGGCAGGTACAACCGAACACATCATATCGTGAGATACCAGATCGTTGGTCAACTTCGAAAGGTTAGGAAATTTGAATGTAGCTAAGAAAGGGACCCTATGTTGTGCCATCTGGTTCCACACTCCCTTAAAAGATTGATTCATATAGGGATTATTAGAGTAAATACTATGGCCTTGTCCAGTCAAATAATAACCCCCTCTTGCATGACCCATAAAAGGATACATAGGAATATTATAATCCGGTACACCTTGAGAATGGGGTGCTACATAAAAATAATTGTAGGAATGATAAACAGGTCTACCCCCTTACACATAAGGAGGTATGTATCCTCCCAACACAATGGTATTGGATGATGAGGGAACAACATGGCTAGAGGAAACACTCCATCCTGAAGGACCATGCGGTTCATGAGGAAGATGTGTCATAAGAAAGGAACTTGATGGAACAAGTGCGGTGGACTATGGAGCATAGGATGGAATGCAAGTTGTACCTCCAAGATTCACATATATAGGGTCACCTCCAGGGAATTGAACATCAATTCTATTCTTGGATGAGGGTTATGAAAAGCCTCCCATGAATGGAGAAAAAGGTACACTATGACCACTACCAAATCTATTAGCATGGAAAGGGATAGTAGTGCCCCCAGGCGTAACACCAGGATCAACAATATATGAAAAAAAAGTATCAGTAAGGTATGTCATGACAAATCTAAAGGGACCTGTGCTATAGGGAACATGGTGAGTCTCACCACTCGACCTTCTCGAGGAATACCTTCAATAAGTAGCTGCAAAGTCTGATAGTTGGGGTCATGAATTTTAGGAAGTACTAGCCCTGTGAGGTTCAGTGTCAATCAAAGTCCTAGGCCTTGTGAAGGTCACATTCCCAATCCCATAGGTTGGACAAGGAGGTATCTCCATGTTCTCAGATGTAGTACTCATGACAAGAACAATGTGTGAATCACAATGTGTAAAATTTTGCCTAGAATGTCTAGTCCTCTTCTGAGGAGGAGGATATCCATAAGGTGAAATCCCTACTAAATGTCAAGATCTATGGAGTGTTGAAACTCAATCCATGATGAATCGAAAAAAATAACAAGAATAAACTAATTACGAACCCTAGAGAAAGCTAGCACACAAAAGAGGCTATGTTGTCCGATCCCTACATGGCCAAGACACTCAAAGAATAACCTCCACAAGTACCCCTTGTGATACCTAGGTAAGGCAACTAAGGTCAACTCAATATAACCAATTCTCAGACAGACAGTCACTGTAACACCCCATTTTTGACCCATGTTATTGAATTGCGTATGATGTAAATATTTTATTTAATCGTGGTGTGGAGCTAAATGAAAATGCCCCACCATGGATTTAGTGTCTTATGTATCGACGATGAAAATAGATGCTGATGGTTTGTGTGCTATCCAGGCACGATATGTTTGAGATATCATGTAAAATTCAAACTAATAAAAATACCACAACAAGATATGCACCGCAACATTAAAGAGACTGGGGCATGATTTCACAAGGAATAAGGAGGGGGAATTATTCAAACCTTGAGCCTATGGGGAAAATACAAATGTCAAGGGAAAGGTCAACACTTGGACAGAGAAGTGCCATGTGGGTTGATAACAGATGCCTCCTAATGTGTGAGGTCAGAGGGAAGTGATGGCCAAAATACATTATAATCTTTATCTTTGGAGAACTAAAAAATCCAATGGAGGAAAGGTAGTACCTGAAACAAATACATGATAATGTCATATACAGAGTCATATCTAAGGATGCTATGTTCAATATACTAGAACACTAGCTCCTTTAAAATATTTGAGTACATCATATGATACGGGTACAAGACCACGTATATTACAAAGGTGGATCAAAGCCACAATATACAATAATGATGAGTCTTCAAATAACTGGAAGCTGTGTACATAAATGGAACATAATCTTGCGCAACTTAGTCCATAGGTGAGGAACTAAGGTCTTCATAAAAAATCCCAAAGAACAAGTACAATCCAAGCCATGTGAATAAATGTAGGCTGAAGTTGAACATAGAAAGGATTCAACAGTTTGTCAATCAATAGGTGATGATCAACAACTGAAGCAAAAGAATTCACCAATAATAGAAGTGAATCCTGAGGTACTATCGTCAAAAAATCTAGGTCGTCGTCATCAGGAAGTATTGAAGCGGAACCATATTGTGATAAGGAAGGCAATAAATCCTCCAACGGATCACAAGAGTGACTAGGAACTAGGCAAATGAAGGTAGACACAATAGATAACAGATATAACAATGATGGGATTAGGATAAAGATTGAACATTGGATTGAGTCCTTGAATAGTGAGCACGACATAGAGATGACCCAAGGCAGATTTTAACTTATAGATAGAACAACTAGACTTATCTGTCATGTAGGAGACATGATCAGATTCCCCAGGTATAACGGACAAGAGGAGGAGTAGTAAACTCGAAGTAATAGCTGAACTGAAAGTGAACACTGGGACATGGGTATCAGAAAAAATAGAGAGTGATATGTTCAAGGAGGACA
>LPNX010719167.1:44202-55465 GCA_001517045.1 Pseudotsuga menziesii | reverse complement strand
CAAGAGAAAACTTCTTCCTTACCTTCCCTATTAAATTTTAACGAGTCCAGGAAAGTCAACTCGGATCTCTCTTCATTTTTTAACAAGCTTGAAGAGAAGATAAAATAATGCTTGATAGTGTCACTGATTCATGGATTTAATGAGCCTGAACTAGTACATGCTCAGTTGGTGTTTTCACATTTAGAGAGTCTGAAAACTCTAAAGAAGACTCCAGGGGGGTCCTTTTTCATCCAATTTAGTCTCCTGAGGCCGGAAAAGTATAAAACATACCACAGAAGAACTCTCTTAACTTCCATAGAAGAAAAGGTGAACCTTTTTCATACTTAGTCAGGGAGGTCCGAAAAAGGTTAAATTACCACCTACCCAATGCTCCTTCCAGAACATCATGAATAGCTTGAGTTTTACGAGTGTGAAGGAAAGCAAGATCACTCGAAAAGATCCATTTGATTATGAGAAATGGGGCTTACAACAATAAACTCGTTGCTTTGTACTTAAGTATTTAATGAGCATGACAAATACACAAAGTACACTCGGAATATTTTTCATGTTTAGGTCTAGAGCACGAAAAATAGAAAACTAAGCTCATACCGGGTGTTCCTTTTCCATAAATTTAGTCCCTCAGGTTCGGAAAAGTGATAAACCTATGCTTGAGAATAATCTTCTCAATTAAAATAGAAAAGAGAGGGATCCTTTCTCATATTATTCCGCATGGTCCGAGAAAGAGATAACCTACCACCAATGCGGATGCCCATTCACATATTCTTAATGAGCTTGAACAGACAAGTTAACTCAGCAGTCAAGTTTGTTTTGAAGGAGTCAGACCTGGTCCTAAAGAAAACTCCATAAGGGTGGGGAGTCCTATAAAGGGATATCTTGTAAAAAGAGATTCAAAAAGAATCTTTATTTGGCATGAAAAATAGCTAAAAGGATACCCCTGTACCTGAAACAATTACGGCATGAGTATCAAAAGACAACATAGGTTTTAAAGGAGGATACTCATGAAAATGAGGTCCTATCCATGAAAGAACAATGGTAAAGACATGGAAGTAATGGTTTAAAATACCATAGTCTGTGGAAAAATGTTACTTGCTAAGGTTAACGTAGATGAAATATAGATGCAAAAATGCATTGGAAATGTCAAAACCACCCTATGGGAGCAAAAAACACTTTATAATAATGAAAAACCTGTTACAAGGCAGAAAGAGATATGGTATTAGTTGAATACATTTCAAACTATAGGAAAAAACCCACTTTTAGAAATAAAATTTCTATAAATAGTTCAAAAATTAAAACAAACCTCACCATTTTGATTTTTAGCCATAAGAAGTAAGTTTTTACCTCTACCTTCATTCAATTGGTGTGGACAATCTAGTGGATGAAATTCAATTCTGCAAGTTGTAGGTAAGCCTACACCCCGAGCTCCTCAATTTGATCTTATAAATTTTCAATTTTGAGTCCCAATTTCATTGTTTTAAGCATCCTAAAGCATGTCATGGAACATATGCGGGTTCACAGTGTGAACACTCGTGTACACACGTTCTATACACAGGTTGCATTTAGAGACAATTGTGTGCACTACACAACATGTCTAACTAGACAGTCACGTGTACTGCGTGAAGGATAAAAAGCTAATTAAGGCAAAAATTTTGAAGTTTTATATGAAATTGATGATTCGTAATACTTGTTTTGTTAGGTGTGAAGATGGTGCTGGAATGGAGGGAACGAGAACATGAGAATATGGACCAAGAAGCACTCCAAAGTGCACCCACCCTACATGCTTTACGAATGAGTGGGTTATTAAAATTCTTTTGCACATCACCCATGCGGGCCAATGTCCATTTATTGGAGTTCATGATAAACTACTGGGATCATGATTTAGGGATGTTTGACCTAAAGGGTGAGACTTTGGAAATTACTTCCGAGGACATATATTTTATTTCCGGCCTGTCACGACAAGGAGCACCGGTCAACTTAGAGGTCACCGGCAGGGGCGGTGATCCTTTAAGTGTTTAGAAATACATTGATGTGTACTGCACACTAGGTACCCAGAAGAGAGGGAGCTGTGTCCCTATTGCACATATCCATGATTTCACACTACAGGTACTGACGAGCACCATCGTGAGGATTGCAGGATCCTCTTCATTACATTTAGCTACATGGAACCAAATGAGATTGGCGGTGGATTGTATGCAGGGTGCCCTGTATGATTGGTGTTCAAGAGTTGTTCCAATTATGAGAAAACAACTCTCTGATTGCAAGAGAGGAAGGCTGAATAACTTTGGGTATTATAGTATATTCGTTGCCTTCTTCTTCTTCGAGAGTACTAGGGTTGAGCCCCGCCATACCCCTACCAGTCAGATCTCCACGTCAGCCAAGGCTGAGCAGATGGGGAGACATCTTCCTCCGTCAAGGAGGAGGAGACTCAGTGCAGAGTGTGTATGATGATGACTTCTATATCTGGTGGGAGCGGTAACTACCGGCACTAGAGAAGTTTCCATATGTCGGCATGGATTTTCGAGGTCATCCAGACCTTGTCCTCCCTCCAGGAGGAGCATGGGGAGAGCTAGGTAAAAAAAAAAAAATGTTTTTTAATTTTCAACATTTAATTTTTTTTTATGAATTTTAAAATGATAGGCACATACATATGTGTACAAGTATTAATCCTATAAACATGTCAAAATGCAGATATTGGACCAGTCCTCCCTGAGGGGCATCCACATATGTTTGTTCTTCCTGTTGTAGGAAAAGAATCGAGGCTTATTAGGTTTTTGGAGGGGAAGCTGACCAGGTTTACCCAAAGAGTTCCCACTTTGCGGATAGAGAATATCCCAACCGTCATGCAGGAGTTTGTGGTTGGAGTTCCACCTGTCTGGTTACGCCTTTTAAGGTGGGTGGCCAGAGCAATTCTTGTGTACATAGATGTTGTGCAGGTTGTCAAATCTGAAGAGGCTGAGGAAGCCAGAGTAGAGAGAGACCATGGGGACTAAGGTGGTCCAAGTGACCAGGGTGGTCTTGTTTAGATCTAGGAAATTTTGATGGAATGTGATACACATTTTGTATATTTTTTGTATATTATACAGTTATGACTGGATCTGAGGATAAGACTCGACCTATCTATGGACAGATACTTACATACACACACACACACACACACACACACACACACACACACACACACATATATATATATTGTTGTTGGTTTATTTACAAGTGTTTTTTATGTGCATGCTGTATATTTTTATGAAATGTCTGTGAGATGCCAATCTAAAATGTAATTAGCATATGCATCAGTCAATGAATTCTGATTTCTTGGAATGTGATTGAATATAATAAATTCAAAATTTCTTTCCAATAACCTAATTTTCATGAATTGACGTAATAGAATAGGGTTTCGCACCTGATAAGCTCGATTGAGCTGGGAAACCACCAGTTGAGAGTCCAGATGGACTTTGAGCTGGGTGATACCACATGACAAAGCATCCCATAAAATCTCAACTACATCCCTGTATTCAACAACATTATTAGAAGCAAGACCTAAGCAAGCACCTCCTGCAGCAACTAGTTGTCCTGAGGGAGAGTAAATGACCCACGCTGCTGAAGCTAGATTACAGGTGTGGTGGCTGGCGCCATCGATGAAACCTATATACCTCTCATAAGACATCTGTAACAACCAGCAAATGGTATAAAAAACAAAACCGACAAACTAATCTACATAAAAATATATACAATAAAATACAAGAGAAAGCGCTAGGCCTAAGCATAGTACTTTTTCAGGTAGAGCCCATTTCTAGGCTTAGGTAGCTTATTCCCATCAAAATCACTTAAATCATATGCACCCTTCTTTAATACCTTCGATACGACATAAGGTCCTAACCACATGGCCTTGAATTTTCCTTTCCCTAGGGGATCTTTGTCTTGGTCCCAAAGCAAAACAAGTTCCCCCTTAGAGAAAATCTGAGGTTTGACTGACTTATCATATTGATTTTTGACCCTATGCTTGTGAGCTTGATTAGCAGTCAGCACATCTCTACGTTGTTCATCAAGATGTTCTAAATGTACCAGACATTCTTCAAGCTCTGTCGTATCAGGTAACACATGAATAGCTATTTTTAAAGACAGGATTTCACACTTAATCGGGGTAACTGCTTCCACTCCATGGACAAGCTGGAAGGGGGAGAAACCCATAGCAATTTTTACATTAGTTTGGTATGCCCAAAGAGCAAGATATAGCATGATGTGCCAATTAGAAAGGGATGCATCAATTGTACATTTGAGGATAGTATTCAAAGTCTTTTTTACAGCCTCAACCTGACCATTTTCTTGCAGATAATACGAAGATGAATGTTCTTGTCTGAATCCAAGCATAGTGGTCAGTTCCGTCATCTTGCTATTTTGAAAATGACTGCAATGGTCAGTGAAAATAACTTTGGGTATACCAAACCATGCTATAATCTGATTGAATACGAAGAAAGCTGTTGTTTCCCCATCTGCTTTAAAAGTAGGCATTTCCTCTACCCATTTCGTAAAATAGTCAACAACGAAAATAATATATTTATGCCCCCCAGTCAAGGCTGGGTTGCATGTCACGTAATTAATCCCCCATTTCATGAAGGGGCCTACCGATACAACGGGAAACAACAGAGTGGGATGTGACTGCATTTTCCTGGTGTAAAGCTGGTAAGGATGACAGTGCTTCACTGCTTCCACACAATCTTTGAAGATTGTGGACCAGAAATAACCAGCACGTAATATCTTCTGGGCCATTGCTAACCCAGATAAATGACCCCCACACGCTCCACTATGGGAATCATTCATGGAAATCTCCACTTCCTCATGGGTAAGACATTGACGCAAAATGGAATCTACACCCGTTCGATATAATGTATCTCCTATGATGAGGTAGTTCTTAGCCTGAAGGCATAATTTACGTCGTTCCTCCCATGAGGAAGCTACAGGATACTTCAAAGTATGGATATATATAAGAATATCCCCATACCAAGGGTCAGAGGTGGATATCAAGAAGATATGCTCATCTGGGAATGATTCATCTTCAACGGCTACATCTTCTTCAGTAGGAAATTCTTCTATAAGCTCAGCAAAAAATAAGGACTTTTTAGACTTAGCGGATTGAAAATCCAAGTCAAACTCTTGGAGAATGACTATCCTTTTGTTGAATTCCCCCCCAACAATCTGTCAGGACAAAACATATTGGAAAGGATTCACATCTACCACTACTGTTGTGGTCCTCAGTAAGATGTAGTGACATAACCTCTGAACAACATAAACAACTGCTAAGGCTAATTTCTCAATGTGGGAGTACCTGAGTCCAGGTTCGGCCAAAGCATGACTAAGATAGTAAACAACATGCTCTATGAGCTTATCGTCCTCCTGGACCAGCACTACCCCAATGGTCAACTCGAACGCGGCCAGATATAATATAAAATCCCTAGAATAATCTGGCGTACGTAGTAAGGGTGACGACAACAAAGCTTTTTTCAATGCCTCAAAAGCGAGTTGTGCAGTTTCATCCCATACAAATGGGGTGTCCTGTTTAAGAAGGCACATGAAACCCTTGGCAATCTTGGCATATTTAACAATAAAACGTCGAAGAAAATTAGACTTCCCTTGCAGGCTTTGAAGTTTCCTGATAGAACGAGGAGGAGGTAGATTTACAATGGCCTCTACTTTTAATGGATCCACCTGGATGCCTCTATTAGAGACAATGAACCTGATCAATATTCTCGACTCGACATAGAATACACACTTGTGGGGATTCAAGTGGATTTTATAATATCTGCATATCTCAAATATCAACCGTAAGTGATCTGGATGTTGAATCCTCTTACGAGAATGAGCAGGAAGATCATCAAGGTAAGGTTCGACAATGGCTTTGATATCATGGAAGGCAAATTTCATAGCCCGTTGAAAGGTTTCCCCAGCATTTTTCAATCCAAAGGGCATTTTTTTTGTACGCGAAGGTACCCCAAGGACAAAGGAAAGCAGTTTTATGTTTGTCTTCCGGTTTTATTTGAATTTGATTGTATCCGGAGAAACCATCCATAAACGAGAACACTTCACTTCCTGTACAAGCATCTATAATCTGGTTTATAAATGGCATGGGATAGTTGTCCTTAGGACAGGATTTATTCAAATCTCTAAAGTCAGTATAGACACGTATGGTCCCTGGCTTCTTATCAACAGGAACAGGGTTGGATACCCATTCTGTCAAACCTATGGGATAAATAAAACCATCCTTCAATAGTTTTTCAACTTTGGCCTTCACAGCTACCGTTTGCGTGGGTTAAAAGGTCTTAAATTTTGTCGAACAGGTTTGGCATTAGGGTATGTTTGGATTTCATGTTCAACAATCGATGGATCAATGCCTGACATCTCCTCATAATACTAGGCAAAGACATCATGAAATTCCTTAAACAAGGCAGTATAGATAGCAATCTCTTTAGGAGAGCAGTTTGCACCTATATATATGTTTTCCATGACATTAGGGTTTACAGAGATGTTGATAGGTATAGTAGCAGAAATATTTGCCATATTCCCCTCGGCAAACATTCCTTCCCTGGGTAAGGGATTGATGGGTGTATCAACATCTTCTGACAGTCTCATATGAAACTCTTGATTTTCTATTATGCTTAGTTTTGGAAGAAAATAGGATCGATGGTGAATATTCTCACAGATCTTACCACGTCCATTCATGGCTTCCAAAATGGCTTCATCAGAAGGTAAAACCATATCTAAACAGTCTGTAGAGTGCAAAGAGTTTTCCACCTATGCAGGCAAATAGACTTCTTCCAGATCCTCTGAGACTGTGAGAGGATCTAGAATGGGATCAACAGTGGTTTGAGTGATAGCTTGGTAAGATACTTCCACTACCGATAAGGGCACTTCTGGTTCATGGGGGGAAGGGAGAACCCAAGGATCAGTCCTATCAACAACCGTGGCTATGGTCTTCTCCACACTAGTAGAACCAATATAGTTAATCGGGGCTGGAAGATAAAATGTGCCCATCAGTGATGCATACATTCCAGCCCCCAAGCTCTGTGTAGTAGGTTTGACCTGATCAACCAATGGCACAGCAGACTCATTAGACTCTAAACAGACTTTTCGAGTAAAATCAAGTTGGTCAATAGTAACCAACTTTTCTTCATGTGGAAAAACCACTACACGAAAGATAGCCGATGAAATAGTGGACATGGCATAAGTCTAGTTTCTTCCCAGGAGAAAATTATAGTCCAAAGGTGCATTAATCACTTCCACCTCAACAGACACTACTTTCCCTGCCAGCTTAATTTTTAAATCCGGTAGGATACCATGCAGACAGAATGACCTTCCATCGAAAGCAGCAAGTAAAGCGTTTGACGGGACCAGCTCTGGGGATCTAAGAGCTTCCCAGCAAGACAAGGACATAATGCATGTAGAAGCACCCTCATCAACAAATGCCCTTCCAATGGTCTTGCCACCATGGATGACATCTATTGATAAGGCTACATGGTAAGGTAGGCAAATTTTAACATCAAACATATGAAATTTCACCATGAGACTCCATGAGTCCATGCTGCCTAAAGCTTCTAAGAGGGCATCCTGCTGGGAAGGACAACTTTGTAACACCTCTAAAGCTGACATTGCACACGGGGTTTGGGCTATATCTTCAACCACGGAGTAGTTGGAAGAAACCCTAGCATTAGGGTTATGCAAGGTCTTCTTGAAGACACCTTTCGGTATCTTCGACATAGTTTCAGTAGGCTTCTCGGTCGTGAGAGGGTTAGAAGTTTCACCTATAGCCTTACCCTTCTCAGAAGTCTCTTTCTCATAGTTTTTATTCCTAGTCTGTAACAAAGTTGAAGATTGAACCATGTTGATATAGTTTGGGTCAGGGGCATTTTGAGTGCCCCCTGCTACATTAGAAGATGAAGCAGAGTTCTACCCTTGGGGAAAAGGATCCTTCAGGACAACCGGTTGTTGAGCTTTAAGCAACTTTTGGGACTATTCCATAAGGGGACAAAGGTGAGTAAGGTGATCCTCGTGGCACAACTTACATGGGAATTTAACCTTCTTCTTTTCTTTCTTGCCCCCATCAGCAGTATTCATGGGTTTCTGCTTGTTTTGGTTTCCCTCTCCTTTCTTTCCTCTCTTTTTCTTCCCATCAGGGTGCTGATTGCCCTTTTGAGAGGTCTGTGCAAAAACATTTGCACTCTAGGGGGAGGGGGAAGCCTTTGCTGCCTCCACCGTAGACTGCATGATGGATAACTGATGAAGTTGTTTAGCCAAATACTCTATGGTGGGAGAGTTTACGGACCCAACCACACCATTAGCATGGGGTCTAGGCTTAGGCTTCTTCGCATCGTGGGTAGGCCTTGGTGCCTCAGGGATAATCTCATACAATATCCCAGATTGTGAATAAATCAAATCCAATTGCTGGGCCCTGAGAATGGCTTCTTCTTCATTCGTCACTCCTAAGGTGGATACGTCCTTAGATATGTAGGGAAATAGGGATTTAAGGAACCACTCTAGTAAGAACTCAGGAGGGATCGTGACTTTTATAAGGCTGTTTCACCTCCTCCACTCTTGGATATGATCTGAGATGTGGGTAGCCTTATTCTTCCTAAAGGTAGATAACAAGTCCGTTCTGAAATCATATCAGACTGGAAGATGAAAGTGGCTAAGGAATGCACTAGCCAAGTCCCAGAAACTACTAAAAGCAGCAGAAGGTAACTCAATGTACCATTTTTACATGGTACTTGTTAAGTTTCTCTGGAACAACCTCAACCTAACTGAATCTTCATTCAATGAATTCGAAGAACACCATAAACTAAATGTGGTGGCATGAGCCCCAGGATATTCACCAACTTTGCCCTCAAATTTAGGGATGTCCGATGGCAATTTGGTGGGAACAGGTGGCCACAAGGGGTCATGCCTCACCGGGTCATTCATCAACTTGGACAAATATGGAAAGTTTAAAGTTTCCAGGAATGAAAGCTTGGGTCGAACTGGGGCACTAAAAGTGCCAATCTGGGGATTAGAGGGACCTGCCCCCGAATGCCCATAAGTAAAGGTGGGGTTTCCCCCTGCCATTGGTTGTGAAGTGGATGGATTACTTTGAAATGGATTCCATCTGTAAGCCACATGGTTGTGAGTGGGAGGTGTAGTATAAGAAGTTCGGGTCATCCCAATTGAAACTGGGGTCTGGAAAATAGGAGCAGGTATCCCTCCGCTAAACAACGAAAAGGGAGAGCTCGTAAACAGATCCGAGATCGGGGTTTGAAAACTTTTCCCATAAGAGGTATTGTTTCCAAACTACACTCCTACATAAGAAGGTGATGGTCCTACGTACAGAGTTGATGGGGGAATGTGCCCCCCATTCCAAGGAAATCCTTGGACAAAAGCCGAGGATCCTACCGGACCACTCTGGGTAGTGTATGTGAAGGAGGGAGGAAAAGTAGGTATACTAGGAATCCCAGTAACCATATCACCAGAAGTACCTGGTAAGTTTGACTAAACCGGCGGTTGGACCACCTGGCTCGCTGGAGTCAAAGGTGTAGAAGGTATACTAGATCTAGTGGCACTTACCGGGGGAGGTAGTACCCCTTCAACCAGAATGGCTGAGGTGAAAACAAAATAACTTTCTCCCGTAGTAAACATAATCCTACCCACAGGGACACCTAAAACAGGTGAATCAAAAGGTCTAACCTGGACAATCACAGGATTGTTTAAATCAGTCAAGGGTGTGTTAAAATTCCTTGCAAACTCATCGGTCTGCAAGTATTCTATCTCAACTATATCAAGATTAAGACGGTTAGCTATAAGTGATGGTTCACCTGGAACTTCACTTACTCCTACTGGTTCAAATGAATTGTCCGTGTCCAATCTCTGCCTTTGGGGTGGAGGTGGAGGTTCCAATGTGACGAGAGGAGGAAGGTTTTGCAACCTTCTTGACCTTCTTATAGGTTGGTCCTCCGTGATTGAAAATTTAACAAATCAAACCCTAAAACCAACTAAACATAGACAAAACCACAGAGAAAACACTATAAAATTTCCTAAAGCCTCAAACAGTCAACAAGGGTGAAAGATATGCTTTCCAGAAGAAATTTGAAGAACGATTACTTGGTGTCCTTGAAGTGGTTCTTAGGCACAAGAGGAGGAATCACCCATCGCCCTCCTACACTTACAACAAGGTTTACCTTCCAAGCCCGTCCAAGGTGAACGAGAAATAGCCTTTCGGTTTACCTAGTTATGAACCCTAAATGTCAAGAGACTAAAGGCTACCTTAGCTATACCAAGAGTCTGGGGGGATAGTTGTTACGGAGAGAAATTCCTATGGCTTGGGGTACCACAACAGACAGCTTGACTCCAAAAATCAATCCTTTCCAATATGCAATAGAAATTAAATGTCTAACACTAAAGGATTAGACCTCGTACCTTATTCTGGACGGTTGAAGTAGATCCCCATTGAGCTTTCCAATCTTCAGCTTGAATTGATCTGTTACTTCCTCAACAACAAGTAAACAATACAAGAATTCTATATATCATGGTGTTAGATCTATTCTAGCATATATAATCAATAATGTAAAACCATTTGACATAATCCAATGGAGAACATATTCATTCAAACACACATTATTGGACAGGAAAAGATATTTCTATTAATATAAATCAGAGATTACAAGATACAACCTCTGACGGCAAGTCTGTGAACCAGAGAAACTGAATCCCCCACTTGGGCCTCCACTACTTCAATCCTCCATCTCTCGATGCAAGCTCACAAGCAAAAGGCAAGCTTGGGAAGAACACAAAAGTGCTCCAAGGGACAAAGGGATGCAGACTCAAGCATAAGTTCCGACAACAATGGACTATAATTTCGTTGCTCTCAATTCTCTCTTATGCCATCAATGTACCAAGGGGTTCCTTATATAGCTTTTCAAAGGGGTAATGAAAGGTCGAATCCGAGCGATCTCAAGAAATAGGGAAGTCCAAGAGTCAAATGAGTTGGATCCATGTCAAGGAAAACTCCAAAAGGATTTGGATTATGCACACATCCTGATGTACACGGTTTTAGTGGTCAAACCCGCGTATGTACGTGCTTATATGTTTAAAAGTCGCGTATAGCATTTTTCATGTGTTTTTAGGGATGATCAAGGAAACATCAAAGGACAAAAAGTGGTCCATAGGGTCTAAGGAGTCTACAGCAGGACATGGGAAGGCCATACAAAGTGTGATTCACCTAGAGTGGTGAAATCTGCTATAACGGATA
>LPNX010719167.1:14795-41673 GCA_001517045.1 Pseudotsuga menziesii | reverse complement strand
TGCAGCAGGTATGTCTCGCCTAGGAGAGGCTCAAAACTCCCATACACTACAAGCGGAGGTACGTAACCAATTATAGTGGCCCTCAGCTTCAATGCATAAAGCGACTGTACTGTCCAACCTCAACCTGGCCGGGACACCTGCAGAATAACCCCTGCAAAGTACCCCCTCGATATCCTAGGTAAGGCCACTAAGGTCACCTCAATATAATCAATGCTCAGGCGGACAGTCGCAGGTGGGATTTACTGTATGGGCAGGGTAGCAAAGCCCAAAACTCTCGAAAGAACCCCCAGATATGAATACAATCTTGGAAATATCTCTGGTGCTACTCAGTTATGACTAGGGGTCATCCCAATCAATAACCGCTCACACTGCCTCGTGCTTAACTCCCTTTTGAGAGGAGGATCCTGAGAAACACTGGTTATACCAAGGATTTCACACACTCACCTGGACAGACACCTAGATGTTGTTGTTTAGTGATCTTGGAGAATTGACTTACAATGAACTATTCCAAGATCCTAAAACCTAAGCTTGTTGGTGCACCCTAGAAAAGAAAAGAGTGTAATTCATTTTATTTAGCGTTGATTTTAGTTGGCTTTATTACTCAAAAAGGGATATGATCGTGCAACTGATGACATGAAGACTCAGCAGTGAAATAAAAGTGCACACCATAACAAACAATGCTAAGTGCAATCTTTGTCAAATGAAAAATAGGGTATGCCACTACATGCGATGCATAAATATATATTCCTTTTCAAATGTCAATGCAATCCTTACTATATGAAATCCTAAAAAAAAATATCATCCAAGCAATCCAATGCAAGTACCTCCTCAAATCCATATCTAAGATGCAACTAAGAGTGCAACTACTTTGTATTTTTCAATATAAAAGAATGAAAAATGCAATAAAAGTCATCTAAAACTCTCGGTCTCTGCAGCAAGTATAAAAGACAAGCCCAGCAAGACACCGAGACAAAAAGAGTAATGCACTAATGGCAAAACAAAAAGGATAAATGACTTAAACTACTTTCAAAGAAAAATCAATGAAAATGCGGTCTTTGGTCACAAAAGAAGCATCCAACAGACAACAACAAACCCAAGAAAGACCCAACCACACTCACAACCCACCCAACAACTTCCCATAACATCAAACTCACCAAAAGGGAGGATGTATGCGACTGTTTAAAGAACAGCTGCATATATACGTGACTTTTGGCCAAAATCCTGAGTGTATATGCGGATTTTGGCCAAAAACCTGCGTGTATACACGAATTTTGGCCAAAAATTAGTGTATGTATGTGACTTTTGGCCAAAAACCCACGTATACAGAGAAGGAAGCGGTAAAAAGCAGGCCAAGGGTCAAACCAATAAAGGGGAGTGTCAATGGATGAACATACTATAACATGCAACACAGAAACAGGGAGAAACAGAGAGCAAGTCAAGAATATCAAGCCCATTATGCCCCCAACCCCAAAGAAAAAAAAGGACCATCCCCAGCAAAGTCACCAATTCTATTACAGAGAGAAATTCCTATGGCTTGGGGTACCACAACAAATAGCTTGACTCCAGAAATCAATCATTTCCAATATGCAATAGAAATTAAATGTCTAACACTAAAGGATCAGACCTCGTACCTTATTCCAGACGGTTGAAGTAGATCCTCCTTGAGCTTTCCGATCTTCAGCTTGAATTGATCTATTACTTCCTCAACAACAAGTAAACAATACAAGCATTCTATATATCATGGTGTTAGATCTATTCTAGCATATATAATCAATAATGTAAAACCATTTGACATAATCCAATGGAGAACATATTCATTCAAACACACATTATTGGACAGAAAAAGATATTTCTATTAATATAAATCATAGATTACAAGATACAACCTCTGACGGCACGTTTCCGAACCGGAGAAACTGAATCCCCCACTTGGGCCTCCACCACTTCAATCCTCCATCTCTCGATAGAAATATCACAAGCAAAAGGCAAGCTTGGGAAGAACACAAAAGTGCTCCAAGGGACAAAGGGATGCAGACTCAAGCATAAGTTTCGGCAACAATGGACTATAATTTCGTTGCTCTCAATTCTCTCTTATGCCTTCAATGTACCAAGGGGTTCCTTATATAGCTTTTCAAAGGAGTAATGAAAGGTCGAATCCAAGCAATCTCAAGGCATAGGGAAGGCCAAGACTCAAATGAGTCAGATCCATGTCAAGGAAAACTCCAAAAGGATTTGGATTATGCACACATCCTGATGTACGCGGTTTTAGTGGTCAAACTCGCGTATGTACACACTTATATGTTTAAAAGTCGCATATAGTATTTTTCATGTGTTTTTAGGGATGATCAAGGAAACATCAAAGGACAAAAAGTGGTCCATAAGGTCTAAGGAGTCTGCAGTGGGACAGGGGAAGGCCATACAAAGTGTGATCCACCTAGAGTGGTGAAATCCGCTATAACAACAGTCACAAGCCTGACTCGTATGCATGGGCAGGGTAGCTGAGCCCGAAACTCTGTCTAGGACATAATCCCCAGATACGTAAAAGTCCTGATTTACATTTTGACAAGGAATTGAAGGGTTATCTCCTCAGTCCAATGCCTCCACATAGCCTCATGCTTGACTCCCTTTTGAGAGGAGCTTCCCAGATACAATTGAGAAAGACAAGGATTTACCTATCGAATGTTCCACTATGTCTGAATTTTAAAACTTATGGGAAGTTTACACTTCCTATCCCACAAGTCTAGCCTAAGGTAGTAGGTGAATGGCCCCTAAAAAATAAAAATTACTAGTAAATTTTAATTATTGCATTCATTTTAAAGGGCTATTTCTTACTCAGAAGGAAATGGAGTGATGAACTATGGTGTTTTTTGAATCGATAAGAAATAAAAAAGTAAAGGTGTATTTTTTTTTTTTCAAAGCAAATCACCACTACTAAAGCAAAATTCTTTTTCTTTTTGTAAATATAAATTGATGAACAAATGCAACGATAAAGAGAAACTAAGACTATGTTTTTGTAGTTTTTAGATTATATTTTAAAACTGAAATGAAAACTACTTATGCAAAACTAATGCCAAAGCTTAAAAATGTTTTTCTTTTCACATTTTAAAATGCTCAAACACTATGCACCTAAAATGCACTAAAACTTGAGTATACTTGGATCAAATCAACTGTATAAAATAAGCAAACTAAAGTAAACAGGTTAATAAAACCAAGAATCAACCAACAAGGGAAGACTAGGAACCCTAGCTTGGGTGGGTACAATGACAAGAAATCACTGAAAAATCATGAAGGTAAGTGACAAACCAATCACTATCTAAAGATAGATTGGAAAAAACATTGCCCAAAACCTTGATCACTGATTCGGACAAAAACACTTCAACCTATAACCCAAACAGGCCAACCTACTTCAAAATGCAAACAGAAGACAATCCAAACAAAAGAAACCCAAGGGGTTTACAAGAAAGCACAAGGTGTGGCCACCAAGGTCATTAGGCTAATAGAATAGTGTTTATAAAGAGGGCCAAATAACAAACAAGAATCACAAAAGGACAGGGACAAGCAAACCCTAGCCAAAAAATCCCTATTTCCAGGCTTGTATGCGACTGTGTATAAGGGAAACACGCATACTATACACTACTGTCCTAGAGAGAAACCCATGTATGCAGGCCTCTATACATGACTGTGTATAAGAGAAACCCATGTATAGGTACAAAATTTTCTCAAAAAGAAGGAAAATCCACAAGGCCTTCAAACAATATGATAAGCATGAACCAGGATAAAATACCACACACAAACTCAAGGCAAAGACTGGTCAAGGGTGACAGAAATAACCTATAGCAGTCTAGGCTCCCCAGCGGAGTCACCAGTTCTGTTGTACAGGAATAAAAACCTTATAACCGAAGGTCTGGGGTTACCAACATACTCTTAAAACTTGCAGGAAATCAACTTTAAAGTACAGAAAGGAAACAAGAAGATAGGATAGACTCACCCGATTCTCGACGGTTGATCCTAGCTTTGTCTTCTTCCGCTCTGCTTCTCCTCCAAAGCTTTTAAGGATGTTTCTCCTTCACCTGTAAAGAGAAAATCCTCCAAGTGCAAGTTTATACATGTATATAGGATAGGTTAGATAAACAGGATATAGAGTGCTTAATCATAAATATTCATCAAACCATGATACATGAAAGACATTCAAAACACATTTGGAATAAGGATTCTCTTTATTAACAATAGTGAATAAGTTAAGATTACAACCCAATGCCTGAGTCAAGGACTCCTCTACAACCAAAGGATTCTAAGTTTTGCTGCTTCAAAGACTTCTAAATAGACACCACCAACATAACTTTGCTCTCCAAGTATCATTGATTAATACCCTCCCCAAGGCCTTTATTTATACTTAGTGAAATAAGGCAGTTTCAAGGGTTGAGGAGGTTGAGACAGTTAATATGGTTATAGTTAAGGGCTTAACAAATATCAAATAATCATGATTTATTATTTTTAATGTCAAAGGAAAGCATACATGAGTATTGATACTGGCAGCCCGCGTATGACACGTGAGCTGATCTAAGGGAAACCCGTGTACAGATTTGTACATGGGTTGCAATGATAAATACTCATGTATAGTACGTGACATGCTGTAGTAAAAGTTGCGTATGTACGCGGGTTGCATGTAGACAAAGGCACGCATAGAAATTGACATATTAAAATGTAAAAATGGCAAGCTGGATGGATAATGAATGTATTTCATAACATGCCCATCTATAGTGTTTTAGGCAACCTTCAATCCATAAATGTCCTTTTGTGCGCCAACATAGGAAATGTCGACACTCGAATGGAGAAGTACCATGTGGGTTGATAACACCCATCAAGTTGTCAACCACCCATTTTGTCCTTTTGTGCCCAGTCATTATAAGTGTTTGGGGAAGTTATTGCATGGGAATGGGAAGAGTATGGGAAAAAATTTGAATTGGGAAGAGCACCCATTTTTTCAAAATGTATTTTGACTTCATGGGAAAGAAAGTACCCAAAAACATATGCCCATTCCCTCATGCATTCATGTTTTCATCTTCCCTCATGTTTTGGGGAGCGGCGGGACATTTTTTTATCATCCATCCTTCATTCACTGTGCGTAGGGTATGCTAATCATCATGGTTCATCCAAACCTGCAAGAAGAACCATGTCTTTTCTATGTGTTATTTGTTTTGAACCATTTACCCTTATCCAACAGTCATGAACCTCATGGTTTGAGAGATTGGGCAGTAGAGATCAATCAATTTGATGAAAGAGTGCTCCTATGAGCTTTCCCTAGTGTCATTGAGCATCGGTTCATTGTTCTAAATGGTGTTCTGATTTACCTAAGTTGTGGAAGGTATTTTCGTAGTGGTCTCCTCTGTTACAGAGTGAGTGGAGCCTATTTACTGTGTTTTACCTTATGGTTGTTGTGATGTGCACCCTGATTTGGGTCTAATTTGTATGCAAGATTTAGGGGTGGAAGAGAAGAGGAATGGGATTTTTAACCTAGTTCAGAGAGGAACCTCATGAAAATATAAGAGTGGCTGGTAAATCCACACTGGTCGGCCCTGAAGAGAACTGGAAGGGAATGCATAGCCCGAGGGACTATAAAGCAGAGAAGGGGATGGTTCCTTGTGTTGGGGTGTAGTTATTGTGGATACCAAGCCAGATAGATCTTGTGAAGGTGTCCCTAGCTCCTGAATGAACCACCAGCTTAGAATTTCTACCTTTCCACCGCCTTAGCATCCTGTTAACCCAAGGGAGATTGGATTGGATGGTTTCCTATTAACCCAATTGGATCTTTCCTTGGTTGTGTCCTGTTGTGCACTTGGCCTTGTGTGTAATCCTTAGCTAGACAATCTGATAAACCCAACTATGTTGGATTGGCTGATTTTTGTTATATCCTTGGCTATGTGTGAGTCTGCTAGTGTTCCCTTATTCCTTGTGGGAATCATGCCCAGCTTGGGGGTGGAAGTGTTGCTGAGAGATTGATGAGCACACTGGACTATGGTTGGGTGGAACATTGCAGCAACATAGCTGGTTGTGGGATGATATTCTTTCAAAGATAAGCATCTCTATGTTAATCTATGCATTTGTATTTTCTTAATGAAATATGATGAACATGCCTAATGTGTTGAATTGATGAATTGCTTCCGCTGTATAATTGAAATTGTATGCATCTGTGTATGTTTTCTTTCAATGCATTCTTAAATTACATTATGGGGCTTATATTTCTCGAATTTTTGATGGCTTGAATGATCAAATATATCCAAGGCTTCTGCTAACAAGTTGAATTTCTTGGCAAAAATATTCTTTCCGCAACTTGCAGGAAGCGGGATGTAGGATGTGGCCTCACAATCTCTATTTATACAACGAACTATATCTGCAATGGTCAATTCTACATGCAGGATGTGGGATTGAAATTTCCCTACAGATATCCTTCCAAAACTCTCCTTTCCATAACTATCTATTCCACATGTGGGATGCGAGATGCAGGATGCGGGATCACATTTTTCATATTTCCCCGATTTCGCAAACTCAAGCTTTCCACACCGTTGATTCTTGTGGGTTGATTCTCAATCGTTGATCTATTTCCAGATATAGAATAGATTATGACCATCAATTTCTGTTGCAATATTTCTCCGCTGTTTGATCTCCTCTGATATATTTCTTCGTAGATCGCCGAATTGAGTAATGACAGGATCAATTTCTCTGCTATTGGGAAGTTAGAGAATTTACATAGACTTGAATAGATTGAACTTCGAGCTAGATGCTCCTGCAACAATTATATAGTGGTAATGATCGCATTGCCTCTCTGGTGGATGGTAGGGGATGTGACAGTCGTAGGTGGCATCTACCGTATGGGCAAGGTAACAAATCCCAAAGCTCGAAAGAACCAAAGGTACCTCAAAATCCCCTGGATACAAATAAGATCTTGAAAATATATATAGCGCTGCATAGAGAGTGGAAAAGGGATATCCCCACCACAAACATGTATGCTGCTTCATGCTTAACTCCTGTGTAAGAGGAGCCTCCTGAGAACACTAATTATATCAAGTATTTCTTTTCTCACCTAGACAGGCACCTAATTGTTTTGTTTTGTAGTCTTGGAAAAATTTACTCATGACACCCTGTTCCAAGAATCTACAACCTAATATTGTTGGTGCACCTCTATCAAATAAAAAAGTGTAATAGATTTTAAGTTAAGCATTGATTTTAAGGGTTGTAATTACTCAAGGGTAATGACCATGCAACTAGCGATGTTATGACTCAACAGTGAAATAATATGCACACCTAACAAAAGGTGCCAAGTGCAATTTGTATTGAATATGAAAAAGGGGTATGCCACTACATGAGATGCAAAAATTCATCTTCAAATTACCATGAAACCATTCCTATATGAAAACCTGAACCTTATTTCATCTAAGCAAACCTAATGCAAGTACTATTTCCATTTGAATGCGTCATGCACAAACATGCCATTTTTTTTGTATTTTAATAATAAATGATATGAAAGTGAAACAAAAAGACTCTATAACTCCTAGAACCTGCAACATGTATCAGACACAATCCAAGCAAGACACTGAGACAAAAAGTTCTAATGCACTAATATCAAAACAAAAAAGGAGAAGAATGATAAGAACAACTTTTAACTAAAAGTGAAGACAAAGAGGTCTCTAGTTAGTACATGAGAAGTAAACAAACATAACAGGAACCCAAGAATACTCAGCAACACTCACAACCCACCCAACATCTCTCAAACATCAAGATATCACTCACCAAGAGAGATATACACGGTTTTTCACAGAAAACCCGTGTGTATATGCGACGGTTACCTCTATGACCCACGTACATCAAGAGAAAGGTGGTAAAAAGGTAGGCTAAGGCTCAAATTACTTGAAAGGAATACCAATGGGCTAACATACTCCCAAACATGACACAAAAACATAGATAAAAAAAGATCAAATCAAGCACATCGTGCACCCAAACCGCAACAAAAAGGAAATTCCCCAGTGGAGTCGCCAATTTTGTTACAAAAAAAAATTCCTATGGCTTGGGGTGGACCACAATAGACAATATGACACCATAAATCAATCTACTTCGAATATGATAAATAGATAAAAAAGTATAACACTAAGGGATGGAAAGCGTACCTTGTTCTAGACATTCGTAGTAGATCCCCTTTATGCTTTCAACCGCACTTGCACCTACATTCCATTCTCAACAACAACAAAATATACAAGCATGATAGATATTAAGTGTTAGAACCTACTATGGAATATACCAATCCAATATATATAATTAAAGAAACTACATCCATTTACAAGAATATTCATACTTACATAAATACAATGGACAAGAAATGGATATTTCTATTAATTATAAACAAAGATTTAAGTGACAAACTCTGTCGGCACCTCGTTGAAATAGAGAAACCGAGTCCTCCACCTCGGCCTCCACCACTTCAATCCTCCATATCAATGGAAAGCTCATAGTACAATGACAAGATTGGGAATACCATCAATGGTTGCTTAAAGGAAAAAGGGATGCACACTCAAATATGTAAGTATGGGGCACAAATCCACTATAGTTTCTTTTCTCTCACAAGTTCTCCCCCTCTAATGCATCCAAGTATCTCAATATATATCCCTTTCATAGGAAATGAAGGGTCAAGTCGGAGCATTTCTAGGAATATGGAAGGCCAATAGTCAAGTTATTCATGACTAAATGAGGAAAATTCCAAATATTTTATTTTTGGGCACAATTTCCCGATGTACACGGGTAATAGTGGAGCAAACTTCATGTACATGCTATCTGTAAGCTAGTGACCCGCGTATACCAATAAACATGAATTTTTAAAGTTATTTTATAGTGAATCAAAGTTTATTTTGAGCAAACAGGATCCAAGGAGTCTGCATAGGGACAAGGAAGTCTATACAAACATGATCTACCAAGTGTGGTAAAATCAGCTATAACAATGGTTTAACTATGTGATGTATTACTAACCATCATTATTTGAGATGGATAAAAGCTATTAAGTCTCCTCCATAGATTGATCACCTCTAGAGTAAATTACTTTAGCATATTACTATATGGTTCAGGTTAATATATATGATCATCATTATGTGTGACAATTCTTTTGATTATAAGATGATAAGATGGATAAATAATTAATACCCATGTGGACCATGCGGTAAGATAAAGAAATAAGCAATAAATAGATTATGAGAGAAAGAGAATTCAAAATTTTCCATGCAAATTTTGTGAGTGAACTCAATATATAAAGCTTCAGTTAATTACGATTGCATCATTATGTGCTTCACTCAAAGCATCAGTTGAACTATTAATGAATCTAATCAAAAGAGATTAGTGCTCATCAATCAACATGCATTAGTTAAATAAAGAGATCCATGCAAAAGTTAATAATAGTATCTTGCATGGATGCCACTAAAGTTGAAGCACCATGACACTTAAGTTATCCTCCTAACTAAGTGGTCATGCATTGAGTTAAAGATTGAGTTCAATTCAAAATTCAGTTCAGATTCAGTTAAACCCATTCTTGGAAGGTATGGTGCATGTCTTGTGCATGGAAAATAATCCAAGGACTTGACTTAACAATAGTGTAGGAAAGGCACTAATGTTTTGCATGGAGATAATTCCATGCACCATTATATGATGGTCCTCTATTCAATTCGAAATTTTAATGCATGGGTGGATAATTCTCATGCAACCATTTTCTAGGGTTTACATGGCATGAGTTTCAATTTGTTATTATAGTGTCAGGAACTTGAAAAGTTCATTACAATTGTTCTATATGATCTCTCTTCTATATTGCTTGATGTTCTATCTTATTGGGCAATCTTCTAAAGTGATGTAAACAATTCTCTACAAGTCTATCTATTATACTATGGGGAATCGATGGGATTTTTCATCCTCTTTGTTAAGAGTATTTTCCCCAGGGTACATCTTGTCTTATGTGGATGGATGATTTGTGTGTATGATTTTATTATGAGATTCATATGTTCATTGGTTCATTGATAAAAATTTTAAAGTTCAAATATTTCCATATTTGCTCAAAATATTAACACTTGCACCCTCGACGATTGTTATGTGAAAGTTAGTGTAACCATCTCTTTCAAATATTCATTGGTTGAACTTGGGATCTAATCATCCCAACATGAGCTTTGGAAGACCCTTATTTGTAGTTGTTCATTGATTAATATATGGTCTTAAATAATCAAGTACTCATCATTAGGAGAGTATTTATGTTTGTTTACATTTTTTTCAGTTTTTTAGCATGTGCAAATTGTTTTGTTTCTCAATTTTCAAGATTATTCATTTTTTTCTTTAGTAGGTCACCATGGTTGATCAACCTTTGTGTAGATCTAGAAGGATTCAAAAATTTATCCTGAATGAAGAGAGTTACCTACACCAAGATGAAGACTATATTAGAATGATATACCCCCACAAGCGGTAGAGGAAGAGAACCAAGCATAAAAATCGAAAACGAAGAAGGAGAAAACCATTCAAGTTCTAGTGAGTTTGAGAGGTTGTATGAAGAAGCAATCCATAATGACACTGAGGGGTAGTTGAATAAAACCCCGAGAGACACATCTTCTTAGCTGAGGAAAAATTAGGTCCTATTGCTGTAGATGATCTCTTAGACCACGAAGGGCTGTTAAACCATGTTGGTGAAATTAATTTTCCTTTCTGAGCATCTATTCAAATAAATTAATTGTCAAACACAGTAAGTATTTTCATTTAAAGGTTGTGTATAATGTCTATGCAGGAATCAAAGCTTAATATGACATTGATTTTTGAAAGACTAAGTGCATGAAAGCAAACTTATTCTAACAAATTTAATATGACTTCTAACACTTAGTCACACCTTCTCAACACTATTCTTTAACCTTCCTAACTGAATCCAACATAAATATATGAATTTCATCAAATGCAATGATTAGTCATATCAGCTCAATACAGTCACTATGCTTCTAGATAGAGATGAATTTAAGTCTATTCCATGATTTGATATGAGTCTAGAGTAGTATAAACATTATAAATAAAATAGAATATATGAATTAACCATGAAAGTGAGAAACCATATTTGATCTACCCAGGCTCGATACAGGTTCGATTACTCAATCTATGTGGAAGATCTCTGTGCAACACACCAATCTTTGTAGAAAATTAAACACACTTGTGAAATTTAAAAGGAACACAAATTAATCACGGTAGAGTGATATTTGGCCCTTTAAACACAAATCCCTCACTATGAAAAGATATGATCATGCACACCGTACTTGCATAGTTAAAATACTAATATATTGCCGGCGGTGAAAGAAACTAACTTACCTTGCAAAGGTAAAAGACTGTGCATAAAATCAAATTGTACTAGAAATAAAGTAACACACACCATTAAATCACACTTGCATAAATAACTAGATCCTACTTTCAAAATAAATTAGAACACACAATATAAACAAAAGAATACCATTTTGCGTATTGCTCTCATCTCATGGAGTTAGCTCTTTCTCCAAAGAAGAGAGTAGAACACTAAGTTAGGTATTTATCCCAAGAAGAGAGTAGAAAACTAAGATCTACAACATCAACAAATAATCTAAATTACACTAAGTAGAAAATAAAAGAACTACAATCTACATAAACACAAGATATTGAGAAAAGTAATATATTCCATCATGAATTGGATAGTTTCTCTAAGAGTACTCTCATATAGTGGAGTAGGAGTTCTTATTTATACATGAGTTTTCTATAACAAATATCAACTAAATATCTAAAATATCCTCTACAAATTTCTAATAATCTGGATCTCAAAACTAATTCAAAGCTAATCCCAAGATATTTGCGAACTCCCATGCTATTTAGGATGCCTTTGAAGTCAAATTCGAATTTGGGAATAGAGGATATAATAAAATGGTCGAAATTCATCCTAAATGCTTTCTAATAGATTTTGAATTCTTATATCCTTCATATATTTGATGGAGATATTCAAATATATGTGGATACACCGACTATGCACTCATATCCACCGCCATTTTCCACCTTTAATTTAAAATCATAATTTGGAAAATGAGAAACATGTGAATAATGAATTATTGCAACTCAGTTCCATAATAATTCATCATTTACAAATAAATCCATAGTTCCTTTTTGACATTTTTTCCAAGGTGACTTCATAGTTGGTGTTCAACTTTCACATCTGCTAAACATGGATCTAAAACAATTCCCACATTAAGTAATTATTGACAAGCAAACAAAAAGTATGCCAATTCTTCCAAACATTAATCAAATCTCAATGGAATACTAATAAATGTAATGGAAACCACTTTAAACCAAAATACCTCAAGTATGCATTAAAATGATTAAATATAGGTTCATTGGTAAATGGAAAGGGTTTAAAAGTGAGGGAAAAGGATAGGAAAATATGTCAATTCCATGACCCAACAAACCATCCACAATGTCCTAATTTTTTCCATAATCAAGAGTCTAAGTTACACATCCCTAGAGTTAACAATCCACTATCTTAGTGGGCTAGTATGGATAACTCAATGTTATAATATTTAAAACCCACTTCATACTAAGGATATAATTTATTAGTAATCTTTGATTAATTTCCTAGGTGTGGACTAGGTAGTTGGCCATCTTGTCATATTTGACCACCACTTTCCATCATTAGCTTATGGAGCGCATCTAGACAATATTCTAGATAATATTTTGCTACTTCTATGACTTTCCATAATGGAAAGGGTGCATTCCTTCTTTAGACTGCTTTTATCCTTGTTTTTCTGCTTTTCAGTGGATAAGAGTAAGGCTAGTTGAATGGAAAATGCTATCTTTTGTATCCAACCCATCCTACATGATTTTATCTCTAGTTTCCATGATTATAAATCTTTTCTGTCACTCATCACACATCACTCATGCTTTATAATTCGTGATCATTTGGTGTGATTTGGAAAGTGTTTTTGTCAATTTTGGGGGTTTTTCGTATTTTAGTAAGCCTGCTTTATGAGCTAGATTGAGTTTCCTCTTTGTAAATTTGATTTGGTGTCTTGAGGATGTATTATTTATGTAGACTACTATTGAATAATAATTCATGGAAGATACTCCAATTATTCTTCAATTCTCTTGTGTTTAGTCTAACTATTTTTCTCTTTATTTTTTCCTATGCAAGACTGTGAGGAATATTTTGGTAGCAACATCTCCCTGTAAAATATCACATGGTATCAGAGCGCACCAGAAATCCAATCTCTATCTGAAGAATAGATTTATGGAGCTTACAAAGTATTTATTCTAATTTTTTTGTGCAGGTTGCATAAGTTTCTCTAGGAGCGCAACAACAAAGCATTGATCCCCGTTGAGCTTTCAAATTCACTCTTGCATTAGCAATTTGCTCTGAACAACAAAAAACAAGACAAGCATGCTCTATAATAATGTGTTATACCTACTATAGAATATATATTCAACAATGTATAATAAATTAAATACATCCATGGATTCAATATTCATATTCAAATGCACATAATTGGACAGGAAAAGATATTTCTATTAATAAAATCAGATATTACAATAGTGACAAAGGCTCTATCGGCACATCTACGAACTAGAGAAACCTAGTCCTCCACCTGTGCCTCCACCACCTCAATCCTCGATCTCTCGATAGAAAGCTCACAAGTAAAGGAAATCTTGGGAAGAACAAAAAGTGCTCCAAAGGGACAAAGGGATGCAAACTCAAGTATATGAAAACTATGACAACAATGGACTATATTTTCATTGCTCTTCAATTCCTCCTCTTCAATGTATCCAAGGGGTTCCTTATATAGCACTCCAAAAGAGTAATGGAGGGTCAAATCCAAATGATCTCAAGGAATATGGAAGGCCAATATTTAGGATCCTCAGACTCCTATGAGGAAAAATACAAAAATATTTGGACTTGTGCACACATCCTGATGTACGTCGGTTTGAGGTCAAAAGTTGCGTGTACATGCGAGTATGGGTTTAAAAGTCACGTACAACAATAAACATGTGTTTTTTAGGGATGAAATTGGAACATCAAAGTATAATACAAGTCCTTGGGGTATAAAGATTCTACAGAGGGACATGGAATGCCATAAATATGTGATCAACCATGTGTGGTAAAATCAACTATAACAGATGCCACCCTAATGTGTGAGGTCATAGGGGTAACATGATGGAAAAAATACATTATAAAATCCATCCCAAAAGTGGAGTAATGAAGACCCAGGTGGAAGAACCATCCACTCATCAGTACAATACAATAATCAATCTCTGCATATGACTACAAACACATATAGTAGTCCTGGATACAAAGAGTACAATGGCCATGAATAGGCATGATATAAAAAATGTGACATGTGTGTGTCAAGAAACCTCCACCACAGGGATGGAAGGTGTAATGTGACTAGAGCTACCAAACCTCTCCACTCGGAAAGGAATGGAACTGCCCCTAGGTGCAACACCAGGGTCAACACCCGATCCGTCATGAGGTTCCAGACCTGTCTCGGGAATATCAGGAATGCAATAACTCATAGTATTAGGATTATTAATCCTCCCTTGGTCAAATTTCTATTAGATTAATTATTTCCTAAGTTAGGAACCTTAAATTAATTAATTGGGTCCACTAGTGCAATTGGGTCCACTTAGCCCAATTTGGCCACCTATACCAGTCACTAGAGTGTGGGGAACACTGGTAGAGATTAAATACCACTTACTGCATGTGCATGCATTAGTTTGGGCACCTCATAAACCAATCCCTACATTTTAGGAGCCACTAGGAGTCTCGGCACCAACCTATTTTAGTGAGTTGGTGTTAGTACTAGTTAGTCTTGGTTATCCCCCAATTACATTCAGTTAGTTCACAATAAGTTAAGCTAGCACTACCGATGCATGGATAATGCATGGTTGCATGGGGAGGAGCGCTTTTCCTACCTACCTCACTCTCAGTTGCATTGAGTTAACTAGTTGTCACTGGTTGTTGATTTTTTGGTCATCAGGGAGTTATCTATTTGGAATCCGATATTGATTAGGAGATCTTGAGTTAGAGATTCAGTTAGATACATTCATATCCACTTAGAGGATTCGAATTCATATCCCATGCATTCGAATTCTACCTATGTAAACTATTGTGACACCAGATATTATTATGATGAATATATTGTAAATTCTTGAGCAATACTTGTCCATTTCCTATTTTGTTTGTCTTGTTGGATTCGTATTTTCATTCTCCATTCAATTACTGAAAAAATTATTAGAACTCTCTGCTTGAAGATATAAATGTAATTCAAATTCTAACATGGTATCAGAGGAGTCTAAGGAAGGTTTCATGCTTGTTTCTCCCCATAGAACATCAGAAGCAGCTGGGTTTCCACAGAAGTCCCCTATGAAATTTTGCTAGCTATGGATTTATTCAGAGTAGTGGAGAGGGTGTGACGGACCCTGAAAAAATGTTCATGCCAAGAGGAAAAGAATGATTCTAACAGTTCATGTGTTTTAGTGTTATTGCAGTGAAATTGACACGTGTTACATAGCTTGTGAGAAGTATTTGCAATCTTCCAGCCGGAGCAATTATGAGTTCTCAAACTCCTGAACCATGGATCCAAAACTTCCAATTACCTTGATTGGAGGATTGATATGAAGCTGGCCTTGCGCAAGCATGGCTACCACGGGATCATACATGGATGGGAGGCTGAGCCTCATCAACTGGTAAAGCAGAACAAGTTCCTAAACCATTGTGATGAAACATTCAGGTACTTATGTACTTATATTTCCATAGATATCCTCTTCCATCTAGAATATTGAAGAATCTGAGAGAAGCCTAGGAGAATCTTGATAGTTTTCTTAACAAACAATATGAGCTTCGGGGACACATGCTGGAGAATGAGTTGGTATCTTTACATCCCAGTAGTTTCGAGACTATTGAGAAATTCTTCTCTAAATTCAAGTCTCTAGTTCTCAAATGCAGACAGTACAGGATAGGGAAAAAGGATGAGAAGACTGTCCTTTCCATACTCAGCAAACTAGGCCCTGAGTACTCTGTATATTTCTCTATGTTTTATTCCAAGCAGAAAATCTTTCCTGATTGGAAAATTCCTTCTTTAGATTCTTTTTCTGAGTCCTTGATCAAGGAACAAGACAAATTGATTTGAATGGGAGTCATCTGTACCTATAACAATCAATCTCTCTTGGTTACTGACTCTTCCAAAGCACAATCAAAGGGGAAATCAAAGAAGAAGGAGCCAAAGGTAGCTGATTCTAAGCCTAAACAAAATCAGAAAGCTTCTGAAGGGGCCTCCGGCTCTAAGAATAAGAAATTTGAAAATAAGTTATGTCCTTATTGTGAAAATGGATACCATCTTGAAGAACATTGTATGAGGAAGCAACTTGATGAGATGTCCACCCTTCTCAAGCAGAACAACATTGCTCCTCCAAGAGAAAAGAAGGCTGATAAATAAGCACCAACATAAGATACCGAAAGGTGTCATGATTTGAAAGCAACTTTCTCTCCATCCTCAACATACATTATAGATTCTGGACCCTCCAACCACATGGTTTCCTCCAAATAATCCTTCTCTAATCTTTCACTATCAAAGGGGCCTAATATTCACTTGGGAGATGATTCCCAGATTCCAGCAGAAGGAAGGCGCTCAGTCAAAGCGAAGCATGGTGATTTCAAGAATTTCTTATATGTGACCTCCCTTGCTGCTAACCTATTATCTATTTACCAAATGAATCATAAGGATCTCCCAAGAGGGTCACATTCGATTCAGACTCAGTTGAGATCATAGAAAAAGCCACTGGAAATATTATAGTGAAAGGTATCGCAAATCACTCTACCAAAGCTTATGAGTTTTCAGATTTATTACATGTTTCTCCTCCTACATCTTTATTATCTCATGCTAACAACACCAGCAATATTTGGCATGAGAGATTTGGCCATATCAATTTCAAACATATGAAGCAGCTCCACAATGATAACATGGTTGAAGGTTTTCCCTCCATCCAAACTTCCGATGGAGTATATGCTGGGTGCTTGGTAGGCAAGCATCCAAAAAAGAAGTATGATGTTGGGAAGGCATATAGATCTGTCTCTACACTTGATTTGATACACAATGATGTAGCTAGACCTCTTCCCACAAACTCCACTAATGGTTGCAGGTATTTCCTAACCTTTATTGATGAGTGTTCTAGGTACTGCTGGATCTACTTCATGAAACTAAAATCAAAATTTTTTGAGACTTTTAAAAATTTTAAAGCTATGGTTGAGAACAATTTCAATAAGAAGATCAACTCAATAAGATCCGATGGAGGAGGAGAATATGTCAAATGAGATTTCCATAAATTCTGTGAATCAGAGGGTATTCGAATGGAACACTTAGTTCCATACACACCACAACAAAATGGTTTGGCTGAGAGGAAGAACATGCCACTAAAAGAGATGGCAACATGCCTTCTCCACGACAAGCATATAGCTCTTTCTCTTTGGGATGAAGTAGTAAAATGTGCTTCATATTTGTAGAATAGGGTGCCCCACAAGTTAGTGGTTTGGGTCACACCATTCGAAGCACTGCATGGGTATAATTTGAATGTCTCACATCTGAGAGTTTTTGGCTCCAAAGCTTGGGCTAGAATACCACTTGACAAGAGGAAGGCCTTCCAAGCCCAAAGTAGTGAATGCATTCTAATAGGATATGCAAAGGATGCAAAATATTACAAACTAACGAAGGTTGCTACTAGAATATGCTTCATTGAAATAAGTGTCAGTTTGAAGAAGATAAACTACATGATACTCCTCCAGCAACACAAGAAGGTATAACTATTTCCCCACCTATTTTTGATGATGATGATGTGCTACAGGTTTCAAATTTGGATGAAGAAGATCACATATAGCATGATCATTTTATTGAGATTAAATCTCAAGAGATTCTAGATCCATATCCAGTACCCATTCCTAATTAGAATCCTAAACCCAGATGGGCTCAAAAGCTTCTTGATGCAGTTGGAAGTGGTGCTGGAGTTCTAGAAGATGGAAGAAGAACTAGGTCCCGGTATTAGAATGAGCATGCTGCACTATCCCTCATAGATTCTCTCTCTACAGAATGGTGCAGAAAAGTTCCAAGTCAGTGCTACTTGATCATGGTGAATGATTAGCTACATGGCCCACAAAAGTATATTTTTGATCATTCCCTACCTTCACCATCCAACATAAACAAACAAAGTCATTAGTTCAGAATTACATTGAGAGGTCCACTGATGGACCATGCTACTACATAGAGATGCAATTTTGCAGCAGTGTTTTGCTCAAGTTATTTTTCTAAGGAGGAAGCTTATTTCTTCTAAAGATAACTTGCATATTGCTATTTTCCTGCTTATTTTTTATGGGGGGTTTTCCCATGAGGTTTTCCCCTGTTTCCTCAGTTGTATTCAGCAACATTTTTTTTATTATCTTCTAGATTGTATTTGGGTGACCTATGGTCTTGTTACTAGGTCCCATAGTTGTCCAAGTTAGGATTCAGGGGGGGTGTTACGATTATTAATCCTCCCTTGGTCAAATGTCTATTAGATTAATTATTGCCTAACTTAGGAACCCTAAATTAATTAATTGGGTCCACTAGTGCAACTGGGTCCACTTGGACTAATGAGGCCACATGTACTAGTCACTAGAGTGCGGGGAACATTGCTAGAGGTTAACTACCACTTACTGCATGTGCATGCATCAGTTTGGGCACCTCCTAGACCAATCCCTATATTTTAAGAGCCACTGGGAGTCCCAACACCAACCTACTTCAGTCAGTTGGTGTTAGTAATAGTTAGTCTTAGTTATCCCCCAGCTACATTTAGTTAGTTCATAGTCAATTAAGCTAGCGCTACCAATGCATGGATAATGCATGGTTGCATGGGGAGGAGCACTTTTCCTACCCACCTCACTCTCAGTTGCACTGAGTTAACTAGTTTTCACTGGTTGTTGAGTTATTGGTCATCAGGGAGTTATCTATTTGGACTCCGATATTGATTGGGAGACCTTGAGTTATAGATTCAGTTAGATACAGTCATATCCACTTGGAGGATTCCAATTCATATCCCATGCATTAGAATTATACCTATGTAAACTATTGTAAAACCAGATATTATTATGATGAATTTACTGTAAATTCCTAAGAAATACTTGTCCATTTCCTGTGTGTTTTGTCTTGTTGGATTTGTATTGTCATTCTCCATTCAATTGCTGCAAACATGATTAGAACTATCTGCTTAAAGATCTAAATGGCATTCAAATTCTAACACATAGTGCTAGTGTTAGTGGATGCGTGGTGAGTCTCATCGCCCGGAATCCAATACCGATGATTAGGGTATGTGGAATCTGTGAATCGTGAAAAATATTCATGTGATGGTCTAGTTGAATGAAAACCAGACCCTACCGGAGTCCCATATGTGCTTTAAGGTTCATCCTCCCATACATGGCGAGGAAGATCAATGATCTCTGGAATCTCAGGCTCATGATCACCCATGTTATGTGAATCAAATTGAGAATGAGTCCACACAAAATGTCTCATTCTCTCTCCCATAGGAGGAGGATACGTAGATGGCGGAAGTCCTGCCAAACAACTAGAATGATGAGTTGCTGCACCCGGACCCAAAATGACTCAACAAAAAGTAAAGACTCGATCTAGCTACGCAACCCTAAGCAATCTAGCGTGCATAGAGCATACACCTAAGAAAATCTAAAGCCAAATCACAAGAAAACCAAGGGTAGGATATATGAGCTCCCTAATGAAGTAGGTATGTCTCACCTAGGAGAGGCTTGAGACTCCCATACATAACAAGCGAAGGTTCGTAACCAATTATAGTGGCCCTCAACTTCAACCCATATAGCAACTGTGTTTTCCAACCCCTACCTGGCTAGGACACCTATAGAATAACCTTTAAAAATACCCCCTCAATACCTAGGTAAGGAAACTAAGGTCACCTCAATATAATCAATGCTTAGGAAGACAGTTGCAAGCGGGATCGACCATATGGGCAGGGTAGCAAAGCCTGAATCCTGAAAGCACAAACTGATACCCTAAGGGTGCACCGACTGTACCTCAAAGGCCCCCAAATACGAATGAAATCTTGAAAATATCTTCGGTGCTCACAAAAAGTGACCATGGGTCATCCCAATCACAATCGCATACACTTCCTCGTGCTTAACTCCCACATAAGAGGAGTGTCACGAGAAACACTATTTATACCAAGGGTTTCACATTCTCACCTGGACAGACACCTACTTGTTTTGTTTAATGGTCTTGGATAATTGACTCACAATGAACTATTCCAAGACCTTAAAACCTAATCTGGTTGATGCACCCTATAAAATAAAAGAGTGTAATTCATTTTATTTAGCATTGATTTTAATTGGATGTGATTACTCAAAGGGAAATAGTTGTGCAACTAATGAAGTTATGACTCAACAATGAAGTAAATATGCACACCTAACAAGCAATTCCAAGTGCAATGTGTAGAATGAAGAACATGGTATTCCACTACATGAGATGCAAAATTTTTCGTTCAAATGTAAGTGCAATCATTCCTAAATGAAAACATGACTATAAACCAATAAGCAATCCTAACGGAAGTACCGTTCCAATACAAAATGCAAGAGATGCATAAATATGCAAAAACAAAAATGTTTTTGTATTATTTGCAAATAAATGAGATGTGAAAGCAATAAATGACTCTACAACCCCCAGACCCTGCAACCACTCACAAATAGCATCCAAGAAATGCACTAAGGTAAAAGAGACCTCATGCACTAATCTCAAAACAAAAAATGGATAAATGAATGATGAGAACAAATATTAAAAACTAAACTAAAAGAAGTCTCTGGTTAGAAACACAAGGTGTATTTAGACACCAGAAGCATAAAAGAAGACTCAGCAAGCATCAAACTTCACCCAGCAATATTAATCCTCCAACTAAGGCTCAAAATCAAAGAATACATGACTGTTCTCAGTAAAACAACATATATACACGACTTTTCAGGGAAAACCCGCATGTATACATGAATTTGAATACAAAACCCACGTACAGGAAGAAAAAGACATAAAAATATGGCAAATAGACAAGCCAAAATCAAATTTACTTCTTCAAAATTATACTGGGAAAACATGCCCCCAGACCCGACACAGAAACAGAGAAGTCAAGTACATTGAATACCAAAAATAAAAAAAGATAAACAACTAGGAACCTCCCCAGTATGGTCACCAATTCTGTTACGGAGAGAAACTTCCTATGGCTTGGGGTGTACCACAATAGACAACTTTGACACTAGAAATCGATCTTTCCCAATATGCAAGAGGAACAAAAAATCTAACACTAAGGGATACCAAATCGTACTGTGTTCTAGATTGTTGAAGTAGATCCCCGTTGATATTTCCAATTCACGCTTATGTTAGCAATTCACTCTCAACTACAGTAAACAAGACAAGCATGCTCTATAATAATGTGTTAGACCCACTCTAGCATATATATTCAAAAATGTATAAGCAATTAAATACATCCATGGATTCAATATCCATATTCAAATGCACATAATTGGATAGGAAAATATATTTCTCTTAATAAAATCAGAGATTACAATAGTGACAACCTCTATTGGCACGTCTACGAACCGGAGAAATCGAGTCCTCCACCTGGGCCTCCACCACCTCAATTCTCCATCTCTCTATAGAAAGCTCACAAGCAAAGGAAATATTTGGAAGAAAACAAAGTTCTCGAAAGGAACAAAGGGATGTAGACTCAAGTATATGCAAACTGTGGAAACAATGGACTATCGTTTCGTTGGTCTTCAATTCCTCCTCTTCAATGTATCCAAGGGGTTCGTTATATAGCACTCCAAAAGGGTAATGGAGGGTCAAATCCAATATATCTAAAGGAATATGGAAGGCCAAGAGTGAGAATATTCAGACTCCTATGAGGAAAAATCCACAAATATTTTCACTTATGCACACATCCTGATGTACGTGGGTTTGAGGTCAAAAGTCGCATGTACATGCGAGAATGGGTTTAAAATTTGCCTACAACAATAAACTAGTGTTTTTTAGGGATGAACTTGGAACATAAAAGTATAATATAAGTCCATGAAGTCTAAAGAGTCTGCAGAGGGACAAGGAAGGCCATAAATATGTGATCAACCATGTGTGGTAAAATCATCTATAACAAGTTTAGTAGAACCATCTTCCAATACCTGTGTTTTTCCACTAGTTCTTGACTTGTCTTCATCTAGATCTTTCCCACTCCATTTAGATGCTTCTAATTATGATTTAAAATTAAATTTGGAGGCTGATATGTAGTTTCTGACACTATCCATACCATTTACCCATCCATTGAATACGCATAATACTATACAAACCGCAAGTTCACTAGTTGATTCCTCCCTGGATTCCTATTTAGTGTCACTTTTTCTATTGGGTTCAAGTATTGTTTATATTTCATTGGTTGGTAATACATGTCATCGGTCATCATTGGAATTCTGTTACACATGTTCATGTCTCATATAAAAACCTATGGTTCAGATTTGAAGTGCACAAAACATTCAAATTCGCTCACCTATTAGTATTACCCAGTTGCACACCCCTTTCCTACTATGACCTATATGGTCATGTAGACACTATACCTTTGGTTTTTACTGCTCCATATGACACCTATTCTGATATTTTAGATTCCTATAATATTCATTTCATATTTGGGAAGTTTCTACGCCAATTTGGAAAGAAAATATATGGTTTGGTTCACCATTTAGCAGTTGTACAAGAAACTGATTATGTTGAGTATTTTAGTACTCTTTGGGAAGGCGTTTTCTCATATATCTTTTCCTTTATTGATTATGTATTTATATCAGAGTATTTTGGGAGAAATAAGAATTCATATGATGCTCCTCCAACTTTAGATGATGAGTTTCAAGGGTCTTCTCCACATGTTTTTTGCATACACTACATTGATGCTTTAGTGCATGATCATGGAGTTCAAAACTTCTTCACCAAGTATTTCATAAGGAAGATATTCAATTAGATAATTCAAGTGAAGAATAAGACAAATTGAATTCATTTTTTTCATTTTAGTTCCATTTCCTTTTTTGAGGGAGGATTTTCCCCATGTGGTTTTGCCTATTTCCTTAGTTTTTTGGACAAATAAATTGTAAAGGCTAACCATAACCTTGTTGTTGTGTCCTATATCTCCAATATTTTTATGATATTTCACCATAATATTAGTATTAAGGGGGGGTGTTACAATATTAAAAACCCACTCCATACTTGGGATATAATTTATTAGTCATTTTTTATTAATTTACTAGGTGTAGACTAGGTAGTTGGACATCTTTTGTCATATTTGACCACCACTTTCCATCATTATCCTATGGATCAAAACTAGATAACATTATGGATAATATTATGATGCTTTTATGGTTTTCCATAATGGAAATGGTGCATTCCCGCTTCATACTGCTTTTATCCTACTTTTTCTTCTTTTCAATGGATAAGGGTAGAGCTAGTTGACTGACAACTGCTACCTTTTGTGTCCAACCCATCCTCCATGATTTTCTTTCTAGTTTCCATGATTACAAATATTTTCCATTAGTCATCACACATCACTCATGATTTATCCAATTTGTTATATTTTGATGTGATTTGGAAAGTGTTTTGTCACATTTGGGGGTTTTTCATATTTTAGTAAGCTTTCTTTATGAGATAGCTTGAGTTTCCTCTTTGGAAATTCAATTTTGTCTCTTGAGGAGGTATTATTTATGCACACTACCATTGAATAATAATTCATGGAACATACTCCAATTATTCTTCAATTCATTTGTGTTTAGTCTCATTATTATTCTCTCTATTTTTCCTGTGCATGTCTACGAGGCATATTTTTGTAGAAATATCTCCCTGTAAAATATCACACTCAGGGGCACCACACCCATATTCATTTCCAATCCAATAGGATAAGTAAATACTAATGTTTCATCCATGGTAGCATCTGAATGGTTCTTACCATCCTCACTAATTCCTACTAGAGGGGCTATTCCATTGAGTGGAACTCCTTTAAGTGGGTCTACATTCATGCCACAGAGAACCAACCCCTTCTCCTTTGGGATTATATTTATAGGTTACCAATATATGAATGCTAATATCCCACCCATATTGATGAATAGTAATTCCCCTAGAAGAGTTTCATTAGTTCAATCTCAGGATTTCCCACCCTATGGTAGACATATGCCCATGCCCACCCATTCCATTGTGCATGGAGTCATTCTAGGCTCTAACCAGACTTATATTAACATGAATTTTCAAGGAATGGTAGGTAGGAAAAATAGTACTCATGTAGGATTAAATGTGCCACAAGGTAATATGATTAATTTAGGAGTAGGGGGAACTAGTGGTGGATCTCCCTGGGGGCATCATGTTCACCAAGGAAACATTCGTTCATCTAGGGTATGAGGGATAAACATGTTCAAAACTTCAAATTTAAACAAATAAAAAGGAAACCAATCATTCATGGGAATGGGGGGAGTGTGGAAATTGAACCCAAGAGATAGAGCAATAACACTCATAAAATTTCTAATCAAACATGCAAAATTCACACCGAAGGAGACTGAAATTGGAGCATAAAACTAATCTATATTGAGTAAGTGTAAAATATCCAAACTTGTGAATTAATAGGCTTCTCAAATATATAATTACATGAGAGGTTCTAACGCATAAGGATGCTATTTGAAATAGTAAAAAAATAGGTTTACCAAAACTAGTCAAATCCCCCATAGGTGCATAAAGTAGTTTCCAAATCTATGAATATGCTCATGAATTTGCTAATTCAAGTGGGAAATATAAATATGGATGGAAAGAAAACTCATGCATTCTTTTAATTGGAGAAAAAGAGGGAGGATGATATGGGAAAAAAACAAGGTAGTTACACCTAGACTAGCTTTTCCTTTTTCCTTAAAACAACTGTAAAAAAAGGCAACTTAAAAAAAAAAAAGATATGTGCTTTAAGGAACCAAGAATAAAGAAGAATTGCTAAAATTGGTTTCCAGGATGTTTCCCAAGTGCTCCATGACTCAATTTTAGCATGTGTTGACTTCTAGGACATGTGGAAGGAAACTAGCATATAATGGAATCTAAGAATCTAGGTAATAAGACAGAAATGATTAATTAATGTCAAATGTAGGTAACTATGGGTTGATTATTCTAACACCCCCCCTTAATCTGGAATTTATGAGTAAATATCAGAAAAATATAGGGCCTAGCAAGAATGCTTAGTCACCCTTTAGATACTGGCTGTCCATTCAACCAAGGAAAGAAGAAAAAACCCAGTGGCAAAAATCCTCTCTTAAACATGGACATGAAACAAAATTTGGAAATATTATCATTAATCATGATTCACATCATGATCAACAATCCCCAACAATGGTTTGATATTCCTGAAGGTCTTCTGACAAAAAAATTTGGTGAAGATGTCTGCTACTTGTTCTGAAGATGCATAGAACAGTAAAACAATGGTACCATCATGCAAAAGTTGTCTGATGTAGTGCATATGGATCTCAATGTGCTTGGTTGGCTATCTATAAAATGGATCATTTCAGATTCGAATGGTGCTCTGATTATCACAGTAGATAATAGTTGAAAACTATGATTTGAAGCTACATTCTCCAAGTATCCCCTGCAACCACAAACATTGAGTTGCTACATTTACAACTCCTCTATACTCTGCTTCTGTAGATGAGAGTGCTATGGCACTCTACTTATTGCTTGAACAACTTATTGGTCCTTCTACAAGAATGAAAACATATCCTGATGTAAAATTTTGATCTATTTTGTCACTTGCCCAATCACTGTCAGTAAACCCAATCAAATCAAGATCAGATTTTTCTTTGTAGAAGATCCCATGAGTTCTTGTTCCTTGAAAAAAGTTTAGGATCCTCTTGGCTGGTCTCCAGTGGATCTCATGAGGCTGATCCATGTATCTCAAAGTCACACTAACTTCATAATATAAATCAGTTCAAATATGTGTAATATAAATCAAACACCCAATCAACTTCCCATACAATGTATTATTTACCATAGGAGAAGAACCTGCTTCTTCAAGCTTAACTCTTGAAAGGAATGGAGTCTTTCTTGGCTTTCAATATTTCATACTGAACTTGATGAGAAAATATGAAGCATACTTGGATTGATGTAATTTTATTCCATGTTGGGATTGAGTAATTTCGAGACCCAAGAATTGGCTCAGCAATCCCAAATATGTCATAGAAAATGCATGGTTCATTGCATCCTTCAAGGAGGAAATCTCTTTCTTTGAACTTCCTGTAATCAGTAGGTCATTGTTATAGCGGATTTCACCACACTAGGTGAATCACACATTGTATGGCCTTCCCCTGTCCCGCTGCAGACTCATTAGCCCCTATGGACCGCTTTTTGTCTTTTGATGTGTCCTTGATCATCCCTAAAAACATAAGAAAAGTGATATACACGGATTTTTCCCCGATAACCGTGTACATACGTGGATATTCCCCCTATAGTCGCGTACATTGGGATGTATGAATAATCCAAATCCTTTTGGAGTGTTCCTTGACTTGGATTCGACTCATATGACTCCTGGCCTTCCATATGCCTTGAGATCACACGGATTCGACCTTTCAGTATCCCTTTGAAAAGCTATATAAGGAACCCCTTGAGACATTGAAAGCAGAAGAGAGAATTGAGAGTAACGAAACTATAGTCCATTGTTGCCAGAACTTATACTTGAGTCTGCATCCCTTTGTCCCTTGGAGCACTATTGTGTTCTTCCCAAGCTTTCCTTTTTC
>LPNX010719166.1:458318-506476 GCA_001517045.1 Pseudotsuga menziesii | reverse complement strand
TCTTTATTTCAAATGAAGAATTACAGAGTTACAATAGCAGCAACACCTCAATCCCAGTTCTAACTAGCTTGGAAGAGGAGGCTGTGCCTGGATATATACAAAAACAAGGAGATCCAGCCCTAAGGGGCGCAAATCCCAAGGAGATAAACCAAATATGCTGATGGAGAGTCCATCAATGCCTGATCTGTGTCTAATTGGGCCAGATCTGAGTCTCACTGAGTACAACTGTCAATCAGAGAGCTGATCTGACTGACATCTCAACCTGTTCACTGAAGCATCCACCAAAACTCATCCAGATGAGCCAAAACGTGTTGAGGAGAGAGGGAGGGCGAAATTCCCCATAAAGGATGCTCAAGATCAACTCTGGATCTGATTTGATCGCCTCCTTCAGTCAAGGATTTGTCAGATCCAGTCAATCTGCTTCAGCTCTAACTGATTTCAATCAAATCGGCTGAGAATCCATTGATTTATTGATTTTGGATTTGCTCCATTATTCATCAATTTATTAATTAAAATAATCAATAATTGATTTTTGGGGCTTTCTGACCTGAGTGATGGAAGATCACTCAAAACTTAGGAAAAAGTGGGTCCATGGGTTTACATGGTGCTCTTAGCTTGAAAATGAGCACCTACATGACTGAAACAGATTATTTGGCCCACTTTTATTACAAAATCAATTTTTCCAATTAAACTATTAAAAAATAGCCTAAGTTTTGGAAAAATTAAATTTTAATAAAAAACACTGAAAAAACTAAAAAATTGAAAACTTGAAAAACACCTAGGGGGACTTAGACAGGTTCATATGACTTAAAAAAGATGTCTAGCATGTTTATACATTGACACATAGACTCTAATAACCTCAATAGGCCTAAATGCCAAGCTGACCACCCCAACTTTGGAGGTATGGAGTGAAAAACTCAAAAATTATCAGTCATTTGTTCAACAACCAATAATAACCAAGGGAAAAAACACCCTGGGCTGATCGGATTGACAAATGAAGTCTAAGAGACCGAGTCTTTTACAGACACTATCATGCTAGAACATTTATTACAATTCCCCCATGGGGTATGAACATGTGATATAGTACAACAAGCACTTCCCATAAGTACTTCCAAAGGTCTTTTGCTGTCCGAACAAGTTATCCTTGTCCGGTTCACTAGGCTCACTTGATAAAAAACCACTAAGTACAACTTAGGTGGTAACACGACCCTTCTGATCGGTCCATCCATCTGACATGATAGTGCATCCTGTTCTGACCCATGACTGTTTGAATTCCTTCAAGTATTCTTCTATGGTCACTATCTCTTTTTGCAAAAGAGATCCCCTCAAGTCATGCATACTAAGGCCTTTGAAGCCCTTACCAGCAGCTATAACAGCATCCCACATAGGTTGGTAATAAGAAGAGCGTGCAGCATTGAACGGGAGTTCAACATCATACCACCATCTAGCTATGTACTCATAGGCAGCTTCTTTGTATTTCTTCTTCCAATGGTCATCTAAGGTGGGCTGAACATGTGTTGGAGGCATATGAGAAGCATTAGCACTAGCAGAGGATGTAAAATAGCTTTGAATGCCACCCTTCTTTTTTGATTTACTCTTCTCTTATGTAATATCGGAGGGTGCAACATACCCAAAAGGATCCCTAAGATCGGTAGAAGGGATAGATGAAGAGCCTTAAATTGAACCCGGAGCATAGGTCCCACGGCCACCCATCATTTCAGCGAGCCTCCTCTTCTTTCCTACTTCTTCCTCTATCTCTTTTTGCCTAGCCTTAGTCTCTTCAAACTTCTTAAAATATTCTTGCATATCAGCTCTAATTTGTCCAATGACATCTAGTGGAGCTTCACATGCCTTCACTTGCCCTTTGATGGTAGCCAAGTGTTGTTTAAGCCTGTAAATTCCACCACCCTTAATCAACTTCTTGCAATACTTGCAATACATAACTCCATCAACAACATCTGCATGGGCCCATGCCAGATCTTTTGCTTTTGGGGCCATTTCGGAATCCGGATAGGCTGAAAATTGAAACAACAACGAGCATTAATTCCTCAAAAAAACATAATAAAAAAACAACATTAATTACTCAAAAAAAAGTCATAATTACTTGCTGTAATGTTTGTTTTCTTCACTTAATTTTTTATATTTATATTTAAGCTTGCTGTAGCCTGTAGGCTGTACCTTTGTAAGCATGGGCATGCCGCATAAGGATAGATATTAGAGACTCTGGTCATCTACAGAACTGTGGTAGTGAGAGGTACCTTTGTTAATGATTCTCTATGTTAGTTTGGTCATTAATTTATTGCTATTGTCACCTACAGGACTGTCTTTTAATTTGCTATCAGATCTGAATCTCTAATTATTTAAATGATCTTCATATGTCTGGGAAGTTAACACCTTTCTTGCATAAAATGGTCATACGTTGCAGCACCCTCTTGGAGCAAATCAGACTGACTTTCCATGCTAAAAAATACGCTTCAACTAGTACAACTTTCCTTCTTTGAATAAGGCCGAGTTTTATCCTGAAAACTATTCCTTAAACTGCTGTTCCCTGCTTGCATTGATAAGCTGAATTTACTGCTTTTTATGGGTGCAATTATCTTGAGTATGTTACTGCATTTGCTTCCCTCAATAAAATGCTCTCTCTTGTGATCATGCAAGCACTGAATCTGCTCCAAAGATGTATTCATCTTTTAAAGAAAAATGTCTTTCTATCGCTATCCCCCGGCAGAATGTGGCTGGTTAGAATCCCTCTGAAAGTCCAAAATGTGGCTAGTGGTAACAGGTCCCTTGTTTGATTCGCATGGGGTTAGGGCCTAGGCACACTAAGTCTACACCATATGCTTTACATTGTGTACCATAGCCTTTGAGAGAGGAATTTTTTATTATTATCTAATAGGCACTTACCTATGGTTTATCTGGTATATTATTGAATTACCTTTGATTGTCAAATGTCAAGATAATGGAAAGTTTAGCTGGGTTGGGGAGGAGACATGGCATAAAATGCATGCCTACATTTCTTCCCATGTTGGTAAGAGCTTTGAGGGACTAAAGCTCAATGCTGTCCATTCATAGACATCTAATGGAAGGGTGGAGTCATGTGTCAAATTGGAACAATATAAATTTTGGTATGAGTTGAATAAAATAAATTGTTTTGTCTGAGAATTGTGTGTATTGAAAAAGCATTGTGGAATAAATCTCAAATCACACCATAAAGTTTAAACTTTAAACACAGTAAGATAACTCCATACATTAACTCAAGTCTCAAACACAGTAAGCTAAAGCAGTTTGTTTGGAAACTAAGTGCTTGGAGTAATAACTAAGTTTGTTCTATGTTGGCTCAGAGACTGTTAACTACTAGTAATGCTGATTGTTTTAAACTGGAATTTTGATACTGCTGTTTACCTTTTGACAATCAGTTGTCGGTGTAACTTAGTGACCATAATTATTTCTTGTGGAAATCGTTGCTTACAGCCTTACATCATTTGATTTATGCTCATGCTGTTAAACCTTAAGGCTTAAAGTGTCGGTTATGTCACTGTCCAATGCAAGCCTGAATGTTGTGATATAGTGTAAAGTTCAAACTAGAAGACTGTGGTAATGGCAAATGCTTTATTGCTTGAAGGGGGGACTGTCATGTTGATAATATTAAATAATTGGAGGTTAGTTGCTATTGGCTGCCATTGATCTAATATCTAGGTCCTAAGTTTGTAAAACATAAAATAATAAAAACCATGTAATATTAAATAGTAGACTGTAATACTCACTTGTTAGTGCTAGACTATAGTGCTGGAAGTTGGAACTCCACAGGTGACAGTCCACGACTCCACAGTGCACACCTCGACCGGTAGTCAAACCCCATCCAGACTCCAACTCCTTCCTCCACGGTTTCAGACTTTCAAGTTTCAACTTTAAAACAAGACAAAGGTAATGATATCGACCGGTAGTCTTATTTTGTAGTTGTGTTGGGTAGTTAGGTTAGGGAATGGGATGGGTTAGGACTTAGGGTAGGGAATAGGTTAGTTAAATTTTTAAAATTTAAAAAATAAAATAAACAAAGTTTAAAATGAAAAAAAATTGGCATTTTCCAAACCGGACCGGTCAGGCTCGAAACCGGCCGGTTGGACCGGTTAGTTACCGAACCGGACCGGTTTGGTACCAAACCGGCTGGTTCGGTAACTAACCGGTCCCCGATCCGGTTTGACCCGGTTTGGTTCCGAATCGGTGAACCGGCCAGTTTCGATTCCGGTTTGGACGATTTTTAAAACTATGATTTACATGATGCCAACTAATATGTGCTGTATACCACGATATACCATCGGCAACGATTCCGTTTGCCGAAACATAACACAACAAAATCGATGGTGGGGCTTTTGCCTTTAGCTCCACACCATGATTCATTACAATATATACATCATGTACATTTAATGCAACGGGGTCAAAACCGGGTTGTTACAATGTGCATATCTCTGTGTGGGTGCACCATGAATATGTGAAGCAACATGGAGTCATGTGAGTCCATAAATTCATCTGCAGACTAAATTGGATTACTCTAATGAAAGTCTTTAAATTTGACAAGCATTGTCCATGATGGAGTCATATGATTCCATAAATTTGTCTGCACACTCTATCTGATTACTCTGATGAAAGTCTTTCAATTTGATTAGTGTTGTCCATCTACTATTATCATCATAGTGTAGTGGGTATCCATGGACCAAAAGTGGTAAACTTTTGTGGTAAACTCGTAACTGGGTCGTGGGTATTCCATTTACATTCATTTTAACAAATGTATTTGTTTTGTTATGTTTTCATTTTAGAGAAATGGTTTCACCAATACCAAAAGGTTAATAGAAGTTTGTTGACTGGGGTGAAGTTCCATTATTCCTCATGCCAGCTCCCCAATCCTTTGCTTTTCCTTGCCAAACAGTAACTTATGTTTCTTTCCGTGCTTCCATCTAATAACCCAGGCATTCTTTTCGATCCTCCTCACCTGATGTCCTATTATTTCACCTTACTGGGCTGATCATTTGGGGTAGTTCCTTGCAATAAGTTGAGACCACCACTGAGCATTGTTACTTTGGTTATTCTTGAACCTTAATAAAATGAGAGAAATGTTCTATCAATTTTTCTCTTCGGTCTCTTGGAAGTTGGAATCCTTGGACCCTAAAATGTGATGTTGAGTCCAACCAATTCTTTGGAAATGTCTTCCCTAAAGCCTTTGAGCTTCAAACGCCATTTCTATTGTTGATTTATGTTCCAAATCCATATTATATTATGATGGTGTGTAGAGAACTGTATGTTTGATCAAACAGTCCACCATTCTTGTTGCTTGGACCTCTTAGAGCTAGAACTTTGTATTGTTTGGATGCCCCCTTTTCTGTTCTGTTTTGGGTCCTGTCTTGAAGGCGAACTTTGTGGAGATCCCAAGTCTAAATCCTTAATTGTCTAGCACCTTGAAGTCAAAACAATAAACAAACTTAAACGCTAGGAGGACTTGAACCATTGTCAGTTGGGTGACCTAATTTGATTCATAAGCATTTTAGGTGCTTTTGAATCTTGATGGTCCATGTGCTTTTCTCCATTCTTTCATACAAATATAACTATTTAAGCTATGGTCATTATATTGAATTGGAAATTAGCTAAATAAATAAATTTGGTTAAAAGTTATTGGAACTTACCAACACGGGCTATGGTAAATATCCTGAGTTCTGATGGATGAGGCCTGTGTTCAAACTTCAGAGAGACATGATGCGTGCTAAGGAAACAACTTAGCCGAGAATAGTAGCCTAAATATCCCAAAATAGAATATGCGATTGAAATAATATCATATATATAACAAACTTGTTTTGCCTGCCGTCTACTCTTCTCTAACAATCACTGTATCCCAAGAAAATTCATATCTGCTAGGTGCATTCGAATTCCAAAGGCTGGAGTGTCACCTGCAACCATTCTTTTCTTGGTTGCCATTGACTCTTCCTCTAACCTTTATTGAACCGAAACAAAATTCAATATCTACTAGGTGCATTCAAAGGCTTGGAGATGTCCCCTGCAACCAAAGCTTTTGGACATTGAATTTTGTTCATAACTTCATTATAGCGATCTATACCTTTGTTCCTTGTTCTGCCTTCATTGTGAAATCATAAATGCACTTTTGATCTTAATCATGTCATGTGTATGTTGGGTTGTCATGAAAAAAAACTGTTTATCATACTTGTATAAGAATTGTATGGTTTGATCAATTATACATAGGCATCAAGGTAATTGTTCGTTGGGTTCAGATTTCTTAAGAGATGGAATTTGATGGTTTGCCATAGAGATCTATACACTATCCCATTTCCCATCATGCCTGAATTTTAAAAATCATCCCTAAAATCCTTAGAATTATCTTAATCACAATTGTCATTACCAAACGCAATGGTGTCCATTGTGAGGTTGGCCAACATCAGAGTGATATCACCAGATAATGGTCAAATAAACTGCCGACTTTGGGGCGACTTCACTCGTAAAACTTTGCCTTTCAAATTCTTTTTTTCAAGCCTTTCATGTACATTTTTAAATACTCTTTGTATTCACTTCTACCTCCAATAGCTTTTCCGCATCCTGATTCATAATCGTTACATTCTCTGGGATCTTTTCAAAATTCTACTACGGTTAAAATAAAAACAGGCTTGATTGAATACAGTGAGCAGTGAGTGAGTTTTTGCCTAAGTGTTAAACTACGCTAAAACCCACTTTATGTGAGTGTCTGTTGCTACAGATCATTAAAGAATACAGTACAAAGCCTTATATTGAATCATTCATTTTCATGAAATAACAAAGCTATTTTGCCTTCTCTGCCTTCAAGGTCACTTGTAGTTTAAAGGGCTATGCTGGATGGATATTTACTTTTTAATCGTTCCACTTTTTGTAATTTTTATGGCTGCTAGTTTAATTGTTCCACTCTTTTGTAATTTCTATTCATTTTCATGAAATAACAAAGCTATTTTGCCTTCTCTGCCTTCAAGGCCGCTTGTAGTTTAAAGGGCTATGCTGGATGCATATTTACTTTTTAATCGCTCCACTTTTTGTAATTTTTATGGCTGCTAGTTTAATTGTTCCACTTTTTTGTAATTTTTATGGGCTGCTAATCTTTTTCTGTAGTTATAAGGTTGTTGCAGCTACATCCTATTGAGATATTAGTAGACAATATTGATTAGACCGCAATTGTATTTTTATCCGGTGATGTGATGAACAATATGGCTGAATTCTCAGCTTGTCTCATCCTTTTGAGGCTCTCTCTCTGGTACGGGGTGCAGCATCTTCATATTTTTGGCGACTCCAAACTGGTGTTCGATTGTCTCAAGTTGAGCAACCCTCCATGGAACATTTTTCTTCTTCCTTATTACGAGGACATTGACAGGATCAGAACTCTTTTCAACCGGCTATTCTTCCAGCACACTTTCAGGGAGAACAACTTTGAGGCAGACCTGCTCTCCAAGAAAGGCCTTCTATTGCTGGCAGGGTTTATGGACAAATGGGAGATGTCTGAGGGCATATTGACGTCTATGGGACGTTCTAGCCTCTAGCTTCTGCCTCTGTTTTGTATTTGTGTCGTAATTTGATTGTTTTATGATTATTGAAGGCTCTTCAAGTAATGAAGTTCCTTTCAGCTGAACATTGGTCTTACAGGCAGAACAGTTTCAGACTTCTATTGTGGAATGTATGAACATGTAGAATATAAACTATATATGGTTTTATCAATAAAACTATGACTTTTTTTCTTAAAATTTTTTTTTGTATAACAATGGTTAGGGTTATAGTTATAGTTATGAATTGCATCTCCTTCCTTTTATACTCAGGTTTACTTTTTCATTTGAGAAAGACAAATTTTAACAAATAAAAGTTTGATTGGGGAAACTTCCATTATTCCTACTACCAACGCCCCATGCTTAGTTTCCCTGCCAAGCAGTTGATTTTACTTCTTGCCATCCGATGGCCCCGGCATTCCTTTCCATACTCTGTAGCTTTGACACCTGTTGTATGTGCCATAAATGGCATCTGAGATTTGATTATTTCACCTTATTGTGCTTATTGTTTGGGAGAGTTGATTACAATAAACTGAGGTCTCCAAGAGGCATTGTTACTTTGGCCATTCCCGAACTTCGATAAAATTCGATTTCGATTTGGATATGTAATCATCAAATTCCCCAAAACCCACTGACAGTAATGGCACGAAAATGAAAACGACCTGGTTGCTTCATTTATCTCGTAGCTTTGCATCCTCGCACACTCACAGGTCCCTCGGAGTAGAAAAAGTTAAATGAAAACGACCTGGTTGCTTCATTTATCCTGTAGCTTTGCATCCTCACACACTCACAGGTCCCTCGGAGTCGATAAAATTCGATGGCCATTCCCGAACTTTGATAAAATTCGATTTCGATTTGGATATGTAATCATCAAATTCCCCAAAACCCACTGACAGTAATGGCACGAAAATGAAAACGACCTGGTTGCTTCATTTATCCTGTAGCTTTGCATCCTCACACACTCACATGTCCCTCGGAGTAGAAAAAGTTAAGCCGCTAGAAGGAGGGCTTGAACCTCCGACCTTGTGGTTAACAGCCACACGCTCTAACCAACTGAGCTATTCCAGCTTTGATATTATGAATCTGGGTGAAATATTATTACTACCGTTGTAGATGATACGACCACATGTTTTATCTATCCTATGATAAAGCTAGCTCATGGTCAATTTTGACGGTTAATGTCTAATAGATTTTGTTGTCTAATATATAACTAATATAATTATTAAAGCTATTGTCATGGCTTTGAATTGAAATGGAAATTAATTAGAGAACAGCTGCTTTTAAAAATTTAAAAATTAAGTAATAAATATTATTATTTTGTAAAAAAATTAAAAATTAAAATTACAAAAATGTTAATTGTTTCTTTATTTTAATTTTTTAAAAGTAAAATATTTATTATTTAATTTTTAAATTCTTAGTGGCTATACATCAAAAAGATTTGAAATGAGTTTAACTCTTTTAGAGTAAAGGGAAACATTTTTAAAGTGATGATTTAGTTTATTTGATTCGAAAATTTAATTAATGTTTTGTGAAGAGTTGGGAAAATAACTTTTCCTTTCCTCTTTACAAGGAAAATGTGTATAATCCAATTTAAATTCCATTTATGTTGGATATTCACTATGCATAGTGAAACTTTTGAAAATAAACATTTAATTAATTTTCATAAATAGAAGCTGAGTAAAAGTGTAGCAAATTTTCGTGTATCTATAAATTAAAAGTTTGGAGTTTTGAATTTATACACCAAACTCTGTTTGGAGTAAGAAAATGGTCCAATGAATTAAAAGTTTTGAGTTTTGAATTTATACACCAAACTTTGTTTGGAGTAAGAAAATGGTCCAATGGAACAGGAAATTTGGCAAATCCAGAAACTCTGACTATGCTTGAAAATAAATTTATCGAATTCAACCCAAATTTATTACCTAAACGAAGAATTCATCCCAAGTTTATTACCCAAATGAATAACCCTTTTTTTTGTAAGCTGCACAAATATATTATATTACAGAGGAAAAAAAATTACACACAAATATCTTGGTTGCCTGAGGTTGAAAGAGGCAGAACCTCCTCTAGAGCCTCTCAAAAAATACCAGCCTTCTAACCAAGTTCACGATAAAGATGTTCATGACTGAGTGTAACGTCCCTGACCCTCCGAGCGACGAAGAGGACGCCACCATACACTAACCATCCAGGCAATTAGCCCCATGAAGTTGTACATACATATAATACTGAAATAAAATGCTTGGAAGTAAAAACATGCAGAGACGTATAATTGTTTAACATACAGCGGAAGCAAAACATAGATTCAGGCATTCAACCTGTTCATCATAATTCATTAGACATCAACTATAATTGCAGAGATGAAATAGACGAGAAGGNTATAATTGTTTAACATACAGCGGAAGCAAAACATAGATTCAGGCATTCAACCTGTTCATCATAATTCATTAGACATCAACTATAATTGCAGAGATGAAATCGACGAGAAGGCTTATCTTTGAATGAAGAACTCGTCCCGCAACCAGCTATATCACTGCAACGTTCCACCCAACCATAGGCCAACGTGCTCCTTAATCTCTCAGCAACACTGCCACCCCCGAGATGGGCATGATTCCCCAAGGAATAAGGAAGAAGCAGGCTTACACATAGCCAAGGATACACAAATTAGCCAAGTCAACGCAGTTGGGTTTATCATGCCGTCAAGGAGCTGGGAAAAGTTGAATGCTAAACTGGTGAGCTCATTGAAGAGCTAAGGACACCTACACTAGAACTAGCCTGACTTCTAGGACACCCACACACACCCAACACAAGGAAATCAGTCCCTTCTCTGTTGCACAGTCCCTCAGGCCCTAACCTTCCTTCCAGTGTTTTTCAGGGGTTGTGGAGAAGAAAGCCAACCCTCTAGCTCTGTCTGTGTGGCTCCCAAACACCCCAGGTTTATCAAGCAAACCAAGCCTTCATCCCACTCCAACACAGTCCGAAGACCGACCACTGCATACACACAACAAAACAAGGTATTCATAGCTTGACAGGGAAATCGATTATTGAGTCGTTCTTGGCCCTATCGTGGCAAAAAAGACTCAATAAGAATCTACAACAGTCCAAAACATAGCTGAACCACAACAAACCCAATCGTGGGTGAAACCAACAACAAACCAACAATCATGGGGAGAACAACAGCCCCGGTCTCACCACTGAAACAACGGGAAATGCACAGTCCGAAAATGGGAGAGAAGATCTGACACTCAGTCTGGATAGGTGGAAAACATAATACACTGAACCTCAAAATCGGTATGGAAACACACATACACACACAGCCCAGAACGCGAATGGCTCATTCACAGGAATCATGGATGACAGAAAACGGTTCCCCCAACCCGCTACCCGAGGAAGCAATCCCAGCCTGTGCGTGAGGAAAGATAGAACCACTACCGCGTGAGGATGGAATTCCCCAGACCACAATCGTGAAGGTGAAGACCAGGCCGATTGCCTGCGTGAGGGAAACGATGGCTCTACCGCTGGGTATGCGTATCGTCAGAGCTGACAGTAGCCTACCATACTGACGCCCCCCATGCCCATGTTTCCTCAAGCAGTAACTGCCCTCAACTAATGCCTGCCCAAAGGACTTGGTGGCTGAGACAGACAAGAAGGTGGTTAACACATGGCACTTTCCTAATGGCTCCCACGGTTAGACAGTTCCCCTCCTCAACCTTAGGAAATTGTGCCCTTTTCATTATCGTTGCACCACCATAGCTGGTTGTAGGTTTTTTATTAATTTTGCATATTTACATTATGCCAAAACTATAATGTGCCGGATAGCACGATATACCATCGGCAACGATTCCAATCGCCGAAACATAACACAACGAAATCGATGGTGGGGATTTTGCCTTTAGCTCCACACCACAATTAATTACAATATATACATCATGTACCTTTTAATTCAAACGGGGTCAAAATTGAGGTATTACACTGAGAAACTCAAAGACTTAGTTACAGAGATCCATAATAGACATATCAAGCTCCTATATAAGAGTGAAGCCAAACAGGGAAAAAAAAACATACAATATTAAGAGTAATACTTAGACTATAACCAAAAAACCTTCTAGAGACAGGACCAAAAAAACCTGTTCAAAATGAACATTTAAATCGAAGGAATGTCTGCAGTGATGGGGCAAGCCCATTGTTCTTCCTGCGACAAAGTGGGCGAATTGGTGGCGGCATTCGATGCTGGAGACAGAGAAAGCAGTTGCAGCTCAAACTGCTGGGCCGACGAGTCCTTTAGACGCTTGAGGAGAGGCTCCACAGTTGATGGAACCGGAAAAGGTTTGACACGCGTCGCTTTAGTAGAGCAGCCCGTTGCGCTACCGCTGCCACCTAGACTGGTGAGAGCCTGACCACCAGATTCACTACCACTAGCAACATCACCCTGAGCACACCCCTCCGTTTTGTGTACATTCAGACTCGAGATGCATGTCGTTCCTTTCCATGAAAAGGAGTTGTACATGGCCATAAGTTGTGCATCAATCTCAACAATTTTTGCTTTCATGGAGTGAACTGCAATCTGAGCCTCAGACCAATTACTGAGCATGTCCTCTGCCAGATTGCAGAGCATATTCTTCAGCATCCAGTAGTGATTAATTCAACCACCTTCCTCACCCATCGAGACCTTGCGGTTGAGAACCTTGTTCTCCCAGGCTTCCACCAAAACTCGGACTCGCAGAGAAATATGAGGTTCATAATCCGCTGAAACATGTGCACTACAACCCCTCTAGGGTTTGCCCCTTCCTAAACTAGCACATCTTGGAGTTCCCTTCTAGCGCAACATAGCTGCTAACCTGAGCCTGAAACCAATACCCAAAGGAGCGTTCTTACCAGCACTGACCCTGGAGCGCACTGCAACAAAGACTCTGCAAACCTCCCGTCGGACTACAAACCCAACACTGCTACTAGCCATAACATAAAACTCAACATGGTACTGAATTAAACGCCTGTCATTCCACGTACCTACATACATTAACCCTCGCAGCCGAGCCATGAATGCACCTAGGAGGACGGACCTTCGCCAACCTGGTTCGCATGAGCCGTGATCGAGGAAATTTCTCCCATGCGTAGAGAACCCTAAGTTTGTTGACGAAGAGCACTGTCATACTAGGTTGTCTTCGGCGTAACACGTGCCTTAAGCGGTGGCCGGAAAGCGGGACGGGTGTCGCTGGAGTTATCACCCACATCTAGGCAAATGAATAACCCTTTTACTTTATATTCTGTTTTTTAATACGCATTAGCCATCCCAACGAGAACTTTTGGGCACTATAATTGCTACACAATTTTGCAAAAATATAAGTAGTTGGTTTTTTTTTTAATTATGTAAGTTTTTTATTTTCACAGAGAAAAAAGATAGCATAGATTAAAATTTATATTAAATTCTGAACTATATTATTCAATTTAGCAAAAAAAATACCTTACAAAACATATTGAGAAATCAATACAGATTTTTACTTCTACAAGTAAAACCATCCCAAACATATTGAGAAATCAATACAGGTTTTTTCTTCTACAAATAAAACCATCAAGTAGACTAATGACACTATAAGGTATAAAAAAAAAGTTTCAATATACAAATTCTTGGGATTCTGCATTATATCACACACATAGATTATGAATAGTAATTGTAACATCCTCTCTACTATTCATATTCTTCAGTAACAGAAAAATACAAGGTAGTTTGTACAACTTTTCAACTAGAAGCTCAAGGTCGGTAAAAGCACTCGAAAGAGTGAATGGCTGAAAATCCACTAGTAGATGATGGGCATCATCTCAATGCCTTGGGAACTCAAAGAACGGTTAAGTGTGATGACCTTATAATTATCCTAAGTAAGACTAAGAAATTATTATATTTCAACATTATTTATATATTCTTTAAATTATGAAAAATCAAAATGGAGATAAGTTTATAATGTAATGATCTATTCGGCAATAATTTGTTCAGATTCCACATATTGATCATTCTAAACCAAAAGCAAACTTTGTGGTGGAATGGTTAAGTTTTGTACTTGATCCTGACCATCAATAGTGATGGATAAGTTATTATGACATAGATAAGCATGATGTCCATTACATGTACGTGTAGGAGAAACCAAATTATCATTGAATTCAATCTTTCCATTGAAAGGGGCTCATATATGTTCTGCAATATCACCAATAAATACCCCCCCGGTATGAAAAGTACTTAGTNGTAGGAGAAACCAAATTATCATTGAATTCAATCTTTCCATTGAAAGGGGCTCATATATGTTCTGCAATATCACCAATAAATACCCCCCCGGTATGAAAAGTCCTTAGTGTTAGTTGAGTGCCTGGTTCCCCAATGTAATGGCCTGCAATAATACCTACTGCTTCTCCCAATTCGATCAAGTGACTCTGAGTAGTACTTCGACCATAACATAATTGACAAGGAGTGGTATCCTTGGAAGAAATCCATCGCAAATAACTTGGATAGTTATTGTAAAAAACTTGAATAGTTCATACTTGTTGTCTTACATGGACGAAGGGATCAACCCTCAGTTATATTGAGTGTATTTATATCATATATTTGTATTCTCACAATGAGGGTGTAGTAACTCCATTATATTAATTAGTTTATTTGTATTTTATTATACATGAATTTGGTGAAGAGCAGGCTTCTTGGTTGTTACAGGACCGGTTTTTGGAGCATACATCTTTTAGGTAATATTATAAGAGGTTAACAAGGAAATATTTTGATTTTTTTGATGTCTAATAATAAATAGATATCTTAATGGAAGTAATTAAGATGAATAGTAAATGTTTACCTCCACATTTACTGCAGCAAGATGAGTATTACCTTTGTAATTTGTATTTCAAACACTTATAGTTTGTGGAAACAAGACTAAATAATTGTGGCAGTAAGCTTTTTATTTATGAAGTTAATATGTCTAAGGAATACTAAACGGTAGGTTTTAGCCATGATAGTGAGCTTAGCAATGTAAGGACTTCAATGTAACTTTCCTTTTATACCTTTGCTGAGTCGATTCATGTTAGCTTGGGGTGGTCAATGATTTAGTATAAATATGTAAGATAAGAGGCAAGGGAGCCAAGTAAGCTTCTAATTGTAGTTGTTTATTATTTCCCTTGAGATAGTTTAAGTGGAAATATTTCTAATTGCTTTAGATGGTATTATTCCCTTTAAAAGGACATGCAATAAAGCTAACTAGTAAATTGATATTGTCCTCTATGAGAGAGACTTGAGGATAAGGAAGATTGTAACGTCCCCGACCCTCCGACCGACGAAGAGGACGCTACCATACATCAATCATCTGGGCGTCTAGCCCCATGAACATGAACATACATACATATAATGCTGTAACAAGATTACTTAAAACATAAAACATACTACGATGCACTAATCATTCATATACATAGCGGAAGCAAAACAACATGCATTCATATACAATTCAACATTCATTATGTACATTATCATTCATCAATGGTAAATACGATTGCAGACACAAGTCAGGAAAGAATACTTATCTTAATAAGGACTTGTCCCGCAACCAGCTACATCGTTGCAACGTTCCACCCAACCATAGGCTCGCGTGCTCCTTAATCTCTCAACAACGCTGCCACCCCCGAGCCGGGCATGATTCCCCAAGGAATAAGGAACTAACAGGCTTACACATAGCCAAGGATAACAACATCACAAGGGTACACAGCTCAGCCAAGCCAACACAGTTGGGTTTATCAGGCGAACAACAAATCAGCCAAGCTAACAAAGTTGGGTTTATCAAGCCATCCAGGAGCTGGGAAAGGCTAAATGCTAAGCTGGTGAGCTCATTGGAGAGCTAAGGAAACCTACACCAGAACCAGCTTGGCTTCTAGGACACCCACACACACCCAACACAAGGAAATCAGTCCTTTCTTTGCAACGTAGTCCCTCAGACCCTGATATCCCTTCCAGTGCTATTCAGGGGTTGTGGAGAAGAAAGCCAGCCCACTAGCTCTATTTGTGTGGTTCCCAAACCACCAGGTTTATCAAGCACATCAGGTCCTCATTCACCACTCCAATGCAGTCCGAGGACAAAGCCACTGCGTGCATGCAACAAAATAGCTATTCAAGTTTTAACATGGGAAAACAACTCCCTGAATCGTTCTTGGCCCTATTGTGGCCAAAACGATTCCATGGCAACCTACATCATCACACGGGAAAAACACAGTCCAACAATCGTGGCAAATAACAGCCCACGAACATCCATGAACCCACAACACACAATCACCAATGCAATCAATCGAGAACTTACACCAACCGAAATGGGAAAGGAACAGGCTCCCAATCTATACGTGAGGGAAAAATACGCAACCCACAGAACTGTAGATGAAAATCACAGCCACAATTCAACAATGGAAAAACAGAACGTTACATAGTTTGACAATGGTGGAAAAGACACAGACTCTTTGCGTGAGCATGAGGATGAACACCACCGCAGACTAACAACTTCATGAGAGAAGGAAGAAGAACCAACCCGCAAGCCAGCAATCCGTGAGGCAGAGGAGAATGAACGAACCAACCCCAATCAATGAATTGCGGCCCCCTTTTAACTCCACTCAGCGTGAGGGAAAATGAATAGACTCACGATCCCCATAGTGGACAGACCATCTGCAACCCAAAAGGCGCGTCGTGGAGAGAGTGCAGGCGTGGGCATAGTAGTGGTTTTTCTACCAGCCAATAGCTGCCCCAACTAACAATAGAATAACTAAGGTGGCGGTTGGATGAGACAAAGGAAGGTGAGCAAAAGAGATGTGACACATGGATTTCCCCCCGTGACTCAAGGTTCAACATTCCCCCTCCTTATCCTTACGAATCATGCCCCTTCTCAATTTGGTTGCAGTGAACATAGCTGGTTGGGGTTATTTAATTAAAGATGTATAGTTACATGATGCCACAACTTAATATGTATGCTGCATGTCACGATATACCATCAGTGACAATTTCTATCCGAAACATAACATAACCAAATCGATGGTGGGGCTTTTTCCTTTAGCTCTGCACCATGATTATTTACAGTATATGTATCATGTATATTTAATGCAAACGGGGTCAAAACCGGGGTGTTACATTCCCCTCCCCCTTCAATAGCAATGTCCTTAGTGCTTTACAAAATTTGAACAAAATGTTACACTGGTACCGCCTCAATGTTCTACAGAATTGAACAAAAATGGATGTGCCAATCGCATGGCATCCTCCAACTCCCATGTAGCCTCTTCAGGTCCGTAGTGCTCCCATTGCACCTTTACCTGCCCTATGGCTCGGTTCCGGAGCATTGTGACCTTTCTGTCAAGGATGCGCATTGGCTCGATTTGGAACTCTCCCTTGGGTTCCACCTGAATCATATCCCAATTTATCATATGGTTAGGATCATGTACATATTTCTTAAGCAAAGAAACATGAAAAACATTATGAGCTCTAGTACTAGCAGGCAATGCAAGTCTATATGCAACAGGCCCTACTCTTTCAAGCACTTCAAATGGTCCACCATATCTAGGTGACAACTTGGCACAACTTCCAAGCTTCAAGGAACTCTTCTTTGCTTTTACTCTGAGGTAAACATGATCCCCAACACTGAACTCTCTGTTCATCCTATGCTTATCCGCATAGCTTTTCTGCCTGTCCTGTGCTACTTTCATATTTTGTCTGATCTTTACAACCTCTTGCTCCATTTCCTTGAGCAATTCTGGTCCAAGCACAACCTTGTTCACTGGGTTATCCCAAGTCACTGGTGTCCTACACCTTCTTCCATATAAAGCTTCATATGGACTCATCCCCAAGGATTCCTGTTGTCCATTATTATAAGCAAACTCTACCAAGTGTAAGTAATTTTCCCACTTGGTTGGTTTGTCCATCACGTACATGCAAAGCATATCTTCAAGCACCTGATTAACTCTCTCTGTCTGCCCATCTGTCTGAGGATGGTATGCAGTGCTGAAGTTTGGCTTTGTACCCAAGTCCGCAAACAATCCCTTCCAAAAATTGGAAGTGAACTTGACATCTATGTCAGAGACTATTGCCTTCGGCAATCCATGCAATTTGAAAATCTCCTTCATGAAGATCTTTGCAATGTTATCAGTCTTGTGCATAGACTTTTACCGGTATAAAATGTGCTACTTTTGTCTACTTGTCTACCACAACCATGATGGAATCATGTTGTCTCCAAGTCATCGGCAATCCTATAATAAAATCCATGGAAATAACTTCCCATTTCCATTTCAGAACTGGCAATTGATGCAACAAACCTGCGGGATGTTGATGCTCAACCTTTACCTATTGACATTTCATGCACCTTGAAATGTATTCAGCGATGTCCTTTTTCATTCCTGGCCAAAAGTACTGCTTTCTAGCTGTAGCAATTGTCTTCTGATATCCTGGGTGACCAGAATACGGAGCTTGATGGATTTCATCCATAACAACTCTCCTCAAATCTGCTACATTTGGAATATAAATTCTGCCTTTATAAGTGAGAAGTCCATCTTCTTCCAATTTATATCCCTCATACCTCTTCTCAAGATTTTGTTGTTGCAATTTGTCTTTTACCTGCTCATACAATTCATCTCTAGCAACATGATTAATAATCTGCTGCCTCAAATCTGATTGGCAAATACTAAGAGATTCCACATGCATTTCCTGTACCTTCCTAGTGAGCGCATCAGTTACCTTATTCTCTTTTCCCTTTATGTGCTTGATTTCAAAATCAAATTCACATAAAAATTCCAGCCATCTTGCTTGCCTAGCATTCAAAGTAGGCTGATCAAATAGATATTTCAGACCACAATGGTCTGTTCTGAGCTCAAATCTTCTACCCATCAAGTAATGCCTCCACATCTTGAGAGCATGTATTATGGCTGCAAGCTCTAGATCATGAGTGGCATAGTTCTTCTCATGCTCCTTCAACTTTCTTGACTCATAACATATCACGTGGTTGTCCTGCTATTGATGCCTGGAAATTCGCAGGCGGCAACGGCAAGGGATTCTCCCCTGTCAACGTTCCCAATTAGCCCATGATTGTTTGGTGTAGGGAATCCGTCCGGTTTGCGATCTGGCTACCGTAGTTCAAGTAACAAAAATAAAGGTTTTACCGTTTGTGGCCTGATCCACCGTGTATATTTTTGTATTTTTTACTTAAAATATGATATGCAAGTGCCTACCTAACATGCAAAGTAATAAAGAATGCACGGAGTAGTCAAAATGTGATGTGCAGGTTCTTACCTCTCATCTTAAACTCTCAAGCATCTAAATCACACATATTGCAAGAAAATAAATACTAACTAACCTATCTCTAGAGAGCTAGATATTAATTCATGAGTAATGCAATACTATCCACATGTTATGGCAAATCACAGATAGCTGGTCTTATAACGAAAACATATACACATCAATGAAAGTATACATGATAAGATAGCTCATCAACAGTTAAAAAATCCCATTACTCATAGTGGAAAACATCACAGAATATACTAGAGAACATTCAGACAAGAACATAGGTTCAGAAAGTTAGAACGCTCTCACAGTTAATGAAACACAGTCGAAAACGAAATAGTTCCCATTCAACATCGCTCATTTAATCACATTGAGACATTCCACATAACACTTTCTCCAACAGGAAAAATTTGCAATTTCTGGCTGTAAAACGAAATAGTTCCTCTTACAAACAATAGTTTACAAGTTTTTCCCAGGAAAAAAGCCCCTGTAAGTTCTAACTTTCCTATATTTAAACCAAATTAGCTAACCACTTGGGCTGCCCCAAATGTGTGACCTTTCGGTCCCCAAAACGTTTAATATCCCCATTTTTATCTTTTTCTGTGTGTACTCATGATCTGCTTGGTAACTGACGGATCTTTCCGGGTCTGGGCTTTTGTCGCCATTGATTCTGCCTTATCTTTCACTTGCTCTCCTTGGGATCTTGCTGGTTTCGGTTCAACCTTTTCCATCACTGCCCAGCTCCCTTCTGCCACTTGTCTCCTAACTATGCCTTCGCGTCGTGGTAGTCTGAACAGTATCTTGAGTCCACTTGCAATTAAACGACATGTATCATTAATCAGGACCACATTTTTCAATAAAACCAAACTACATCAACAAAACAACTGGTCATAAAAAAGGCCCTATACTGTCATGAAAACCTTAACAAGCGCCAGAACCACTATTACCCATGCAGGGGTTTAAAACTTACAAAAGCGACGGGTAGAGCAAAACTTGTCGGCGGCTTAAAATACTAAAACATCGGGTGGGTAGTCTCACTCACATCCGTATCAGTGGATCTCCAATAGACAACGAGTTCCACGAGACTGTTAAACTTATCGGAGTCGGAAAAGCTAGACTCAAACTCTAAGTGAAAAAATCCCAATCGACGAGCGGAAGGACATCGACATTGGACACTCAGTGCACTACCCACCCACAAAGGGCGGAGGAGGAAAGACTAAGGCCTCCGATCCAACACAAAGCGATGAAGACCCGACAAAGCATCGGCGGGCGGAGCAATTGTATGCCAGACATTTAGTTTGTTTGAGAGCCGCAATTGCGGAAGATAAACAAACTAGCTCCTCCGACAATGTGAACAAGTGACAACAAAGAAGTTAAGGTCATCGTTCGATTTCTGCAACGGCGGCTCCCTAAAGAAACATGTTTCCGATAAGTTGTTTAAACGACTTTCGAAACCATTGTTAGCATGGGAACTAAGTTCCCGAGAAGAAAATGCAGCTCAAAGGGTAACAAACAAACTCTAAACTCTGCGACCCACAACAATTTCAAACATAAGCAATTTTTTGAAAATAGGAAGAGAGTTAATCTTAAAATAGTCTGAAATTAAAACATGACCAAAATTTTTATGGATCCAAACGATTCAAGGCAATGCTAAAATTAACAAGGGGGTCCAAAATTTGAAAATTTGGGGACAACAGTTGTAGCTCCAACAATTGGCGACTACCTGGTGAACCTAGACCTCTGGATGATTATTTCTTGAGTAACAGACTGTTTAGCAACGAACGAACCTATTGACTTCTTCCAGCTATCTGGATTTCTCAAATGGCATGTATATGTACTTTTAATCATTGATGATAGTCCAATTTAGGAAGGTGGAAACCAGGATCTTCAAGTCAAGATAACTCTTTTGAGGCCAAAAGATGAATTTCATTTGTTACCTCTGTCTTAAGGTGGCTTCCAGCTTGGACACCAGAGGATTGTAGCATATGGTAAACAGAAATATTCATTTGTTCCTCATTCCCATGCCATTTTAGCACTTTTTGTGCTTTTGGACTTTTGTCCTTTTCATATGAGTCCTCCTGCATGCCTTTCTTTCTGAATTTTGATTCAGGCTCCTCTATCCCAAGTGTCATTTTGTGTGAGAGGTGTATTCACGTTTCAGCTCACGGACGGAGAGGAACTTTCGGCGATTTAGTACTTATATGGTTTAGCATTTGTCTTGATATATAATGCTTTCATAGGAGTTTTCGACTCTTATATGCCTTTTGGCATTCAATTCTTGGCATGGGATCATTTATATATAATATAATGTTTACCTTGCCTCTTTTCCATGGGCCCTTTGCTGTCACTCCCTAGGACATTTTAAATGTGACATGGATGGAGCCTCAAAATAGTATTCCAGACCCTTTGATTCTGGTTTATTTCATAGGGGTTAAGCAGGACTTCAATGTGTACATAGCCACTTGGGAAAACTGCTAAAATGGAAGAAATTCTTTTAGATAAACAATAGTACACAGTCTTATACCAGGAACTTTAATCATTCCAAAATTCTGATGTTCTCCATGCAACCGCAGGTTGCTTCCTTTATTGAAATCAGTAGAGATTAAACTAAAACAAGACTGAATCACACAACTCAAAAAAGACAGCCAAGCCAGAATATTTATATACAAGATAGAAGAACAAAACTCAGGAAAAATAAGGTTTGAGAACTAAACCATTTACTGGTAAGTTCTCTTCCCACCCTTGTAAATCTTGCAACCTATAAGTTGAAGGGCCAAGATTTGCCGCAATCTGGAAAGGACCTACCCACAACTGCTGGAATTTCGTGTGTTTTCCTTTCTCATCATGGGGGTGGTCCCACTTGAGAACCAAATCTCCCACCTCAAAATCTTTGTTCCAGCCCTGTGTTTATCAAACCATCTCTTTATTACCTCTTGTTGTTGTTTAAAGCGCTCTCTGGCTTTAGATCGAGACTCTTCTGCCTTCAGGAGATTATATATCCTCATTTGCAAGACTTCATTATCTAATCCTCTAGATTCTTGAGCTATTATGGAAGAGGGTAGCATGATATTGGGGGATAGAATGGCCTCTTTACCATACACAAGGGTATACGGAGACATTCCTATTGAAGACTTGGGGGTGACTCTATCAGCCCAGAGGGTATTTGGTAAAGTTGAGTGCCAACTCCTCTGATTTTCTATCACCGTCTTTTTAAAAATCCTGATTAGGTTCTTGTTTGTAGACTCAGCTAAGCCATTTCCTTGTGGATAGTAATTAGCAGAGTAATGCAACTTAATCCCTTTCTCATGAGCAAAAGCAGTTAATCTTATTGAGGAAAAGTAAGTAGCATTATCAAAAACTAAAGAAACTGGAACTCCAAACCTGGTCATAATATGGTCTTGCAAGAAGTCTATGACCGCAGTCTCATTTATTTTGCGCAACGGGATGGCTTCGACCCAGCGAGTGAAGAAGTCAGTTGTTGTCAGAATATACTTGTGTTGCAAGGAAGAATTTGGCTTTATCTCCCCAATGATATCTAACCCCCATTGTTCAAAGGGTTATGTTATTATCATAGGCTTCAATGGCCCTGCTGCTTTAGCTTGTTTTCCGCTACACCTTTGACAAATGTCGCACTTCTTGATATGGGCGTGTGCATCTTTGAAAAGCATGGGCCAATAGTATTCGGCTTTGAGAATTTTGTGAGCTGTAGTATCTCCTGAAAAATGTCCCCCAGTAGGCCCGTCATGCAAATCTGTCATTACCTTCTTCGCATCTTCCTTTTCTAAGCTTCTAAGAAGAACTCCGTCATAATTTTTTTTGAATAATATTCCTTCAATAATTTGATAGGAGACTGATTTAAGACGCAGTGCTCTTCTTTGCTTAGAATTCCAATGTTCTGGCAACGATCCTGTCTGAAGGTAATGCACAAGATCTCGATACCAAGATTCAGGGGCTGTGAACAGAGGACATTATACATCCATCAAATGTAACTCAGCCTCGTCTTCCCAGGCATGTTCTTCATTGTTTCCATTTTCAGTCATTATTCTGCACAACCCTTTCCCTTTAACTATAGAAGCTGGCTTGAACTCGAGGTCATTCTCCTGAAGAGCTGTTACCCAATTACCCCTTCTAGGCTCCTAACTCCTTCTGTACAAAAAGAGACCTCACAGCTGGGTATGGGACGATGACCTTGGTTCGGTTTTTTAGTATGTATGGATTGAATTGTTTCACTGCTTTAAACACTGCATAAGCTTGTTTATCAATAGCTGGGTAATTTATTTCGGCCCCCTGTATACCAGTGCTCATAAAAGATATGGCGAATTCATCTGCCCCATCTTCCTTCTGAGTAAGCACAGCTGCTAGCGAATCATCAGATGCGAAAGTGTACAGAATAAAATCTTTATCAAAATCTGGGATTTTGAGAGAGGGTGCATGCGCAACAACGGTTTTAATTTTCCTGAATTCCTTCTTCTCAACCTCAGTCCACTTGAACTATACACTTTGCTTCACCATTTGCTGCAGAGGTTTGACAATTTGAGCGAAATCTGGAACAAACCTTCGCATGAAGTTTATTGTCCCCATAAATGATTGCATCCCATTTTTATTATGGGGCATGGGGATTTTTTTAATGGCTTTGATCCTTTCTGGGTCTATGGAGATTCCCTTCTTTGAAACTACGTGACTCAACAACTTACCCTCCGTAACAGCGAACACACACTTTTTGGGGTTGAGTGAGATACCATATTTTCGACAGCGTTCAAAAATATGCTTTAGATGAAATGCATGTTCTTCTCTCCTCTTTGAAAGTATCGTGATGTCATCGAGGTACACTACAGCACTACAGCCAATCAAACCGTGAAAAGCTATGTCCATAGCCCTTTGGAACGTAGCTCCAACGTTTATAAGCCCAAAGGGAATTCGTCGATAAGAGAAAGTTCCCCATCTGGTCTTGAATGTTGTTTTCAATCTGTCTTCTTCGGCTACTAATACTTGATTGTAGCCTGAGAATCAGTCTAATAAAGAAAATAGTTCAGAACCTGAGACCATTTGTAGTAGTTGCTCCATGGGTGGAACAGGATAATTGTCTTTATCTGAAGCACGATTTAAATTCCTGAAATCCACACATAGCCTGATTTCTCCAGATTTTTCTCTCACTGGTACTAGATTTGAGACCCATTCGGAGTGTCTAACCTTAAAAATGATTCTAGCATCCAATACTTTCTTAACTTCACTCTGAATTAGAGGCTCCAATTTTGGGTGCATTTTCCTTAAAGGTTGCTGATAAGGTTTTACTCCAGATTTGATGGGGATAACATGCTGGATGATACTGGTGTCATATGTCTTCAAAACTTCGTATGTCCAGGCGAAAACATCTTTATATTGATTAAAAAGACCAATGAACTTATCTATTTCTGCTGGTGAACAACATTTTCCAAGATTCACATATTTAGGCTTTGTCTCAGTCCCTAAATTTATCAATTCGAACTGTAGAGATGAGCTGTGAGTCTTCACATTTGCTGGTCTTCTAAATTTTTCATTTAAATCAAACATCCATTCTAAGGTTCTGACTCCTTTAGGGATGAAATTATGAAATTTCAGCTCAGCCTGATGCTCTTCATAATCAATAATCGCCCCTTTAAATACCTCGTCATTCGTTGAGCATTCTATAATCTGTTGATCGTTGTCAAACACTCACAGGTTGGTAATCATATCTGGAACCGAGGGCCTGAAAAACAATTCAACAGAGCACCGATTATTAGTAGGCACAAGCCTAGCAGCCGATGTGGCCAACAAGTCAGCTGCTGCATTCTTAAGTCTTGGAATTGATATAATATTAAATGTGTTAAAACATTTGAGTAAATCCCATACCTCATTTTGATAATCTTTTAAGTGAGGAGAAATACAATGTATTTGATTCCGAATTTGTTTTACAATAATTTCTGAATCTCCAAAAACTTTCAGATTATTTTCCTTTAATTCGATTGCTTTCCTTAAACCTTGAACCAACGCTTCATACTCAACTGTGTTATTTGTACATTCAAACTCTAACCTACATGAAAGAAAATGTTTGTTCTTCTTGGGGTCTATCAGGACACAGCCGACTCCTGACCCTTCTAACGTTTTAGATCCATAAAAAAAAGTGTCCAGAAATCGCTAACTATTGTATGGGAATCTACTTCTACTGCTAAGTTTACTATTTTACAATCCATTTCATCAGCCTGTGAAAACCGAAGGAGATCAAGCTGAGCGTTTGAGGTGTTACTGGCCTCTTCTGCTTGGTAATTTCCCGGTTCTAACTCAATAAAGTAATTTCCCAAAACAAAATCCACTGGTTCGTTTTTTTCCTCAAAATGAGTAACGTTGTATTTCATATGGGGCTCCCTCAAAATTTTGATTTGATTCGGGCTCCCTTTATACGGCAGATAGGTGCGACCAATCTGAGGCAGAATATCCGTTTAGCTTTGCCAACCAGTCCCTGCTAAGAACAAGCCCATAAGCGTCTGGTATGTCAGCCACCACAATATCAATAACTTGACACACCTTATCATTCGACGATAAGCGGACTAGAACATCCTCCATCTCCCCAATTACCTTTACATTCATTCTATCCAACTGGAAAACCCTCCAGGTGGATGGTTTAGGCTGCCCATTTATCCTTTTGCAGACCGACAACGGCATAACGTTAACCGATGCCCCTGAGTCTACCAAGAAATTATGTATTTTGTGGTTAAAAATTTCAAAAGTGAGGAGAAACGGTGGATTCTTGCTTTTAGACTTAACTCCTACGCTTGCTTCTCCAATTTTTTCCTCCTTGGGTTGATTGCCAGTGGGCATCCCTTCCTCTGATGCTTCAAGTTCTCTCCAAAGCTTTTCTTTCTGCTGTGGCACCTTACACATTTCAAATAAAGAGATATTCGCCTTTACCTTCTTTATATCCTCCACAATGTCATATTCCATCTTAGGTTCGGTGGGGTTTGGTTTACCATTATTTATTTTCCTTTCATTTGGCTTGGTGAACCCATTAGTCTGTCTAGGATCTTGTCTTGTGATGGTAAATTCCGAAACTTCATTAGCTAAGGAGTTATTCTGAAATTTCTTAACATTCTTCTAAAGCCTTTTAATCTTTGGGAGCATGAGACTGTTTTATTTAGCCAACCCTTGGCTTCTTGTTGTTACATTCATTTCCATGATGTCCTCATATCCCTAATTCCTTTCTTCCTCGGCATCAAATAACGACACAGAGTCCCATAGAACCATGGTCTCATCCTCTTGTTCTTTCGTTGATGTATTACTGTCTTTTCTTTCTTCATCTTCATCTTTTGTTAATTTAGAATCCAACAGCTGATTCATCACCAACGTCATTGAGTTTATCCATTGAGGACAATTCTTTTCAGAGTGATTTTGTTGGTGGAAAGTGCAAAAATTGTCCATTCCTACCTATGTTAAATTCATAGATGCCGAATTATGCCGGGGGGGGGGGGGGGGGGGTGGTTGGGATTGCTTGTTATCCTCCCGTTTCTTGTACTAGGGCTTTTAGAATTTTTGAGCTTCCTTTTCCTTTTCCAAGTCTATGATTCTGTTAGAAAGCTTCTGCATCATTTTTGCCATACCTTCAAAATCTAGTGATTGCTCCTCCTTAGGCTTAGTAAACAACAAAGTTTTCCTTCCCACATTTTTTTCTCATGATCGTTCGGGATAATCTTCGATACATTCCCTTTCAGCCTCTACTTTCTCCGCCTCCTCATAGGTCTCTGCTAAAGTGGGCTTGGCCTTCATTTTGGCAAACATGGCCAACTGGGGTCCTAAAGCCGAGGTATAGTATTCAATCAGGACTTTGTCCGAAGGTTTGTCAGCTTCAAAAAAATTCTTAAGATATGCTGCAAATCTTTGGGTGAAACTATGCACCTTCTCCTTTCTTTCTTTCTTTAAGGCGCATAGTCCTTTCATGAGAGCTACATGAGAAGATATTTTTGCGGCCCAGTTGCAGCCCGATCCACTATGTATATTTTGTATTTTTGACTTAAAATATGATATGCAAGTGCCTACCTAACATGCAAAGTAATAAAGAATGCATGGAGTATTCACAATGTGATGCGTAGGTTCTTACCTCTTGTCTTAAACTCTCAAGCATCTAAATCACACATACTGCAAGAAAATAAATACTAACTAACCTATCTCTAGAGAGCTAGATATTAATTCATGAGTAATGCAATACTGTCCACATGTTATGGCAAATCACATATAGCCGGTCTTATAACCAAAACATATAAACATGAATGAAAGTATACATGATAAGATAGCTCATCAACAGTTAAAAAATCCCATTACTCATAGTGGAAAACATCACAGAATATACTAGAGAACATTCAGACAAGAACATAGGTTTAGAAGGTTAGAATGCTCTCACAATTAATGAAACACAGTCGCAAATGAAATAGTTCCCATTCAACATCGCTCATTTAATAACATTGAGACATTCCACATAGCACTTTCTCCAACAGGCAAAATTTGCAATTTCTGGTTGTAAAACGAAATAGTTCCTCTTACAAACAATAGTTTACAAGTTTTTCCCAGGAAAAAATCCCCTGTAAGTTCTAACTTTCCTATATTTAAACCAAATCAGCTAACCGCTTGGGCTGCCCCAAACGTGTGACCTTTCGGTCGGTCACCAAAATGTTTAATATCCCCATTTTTATCTTTTTTGTGCGTACTCATGATCCGCTTGGTAACTGACGGATATTTCCAGGTCTGGGATTTTGTCCCATTGATTCTGCCTTATCTTTCGCTTTCTCTTCTTGGGATCCTGCCTGTTTTGGTTCGACCTTTGCCACCACTACCCAGCTCCCTTCTGCCACTTGTCTCCTAGCTATGCCTTCGCGCCGCAGTAGTTTGAACAGTCTCTTGAGTCCACCTACAATTAAATGACATGTATCATTAATCAGGACCACATTTTTCAATAAAACCAAACTGCATCAACAAAACAGCTAGTCATAAAAAATGGCCTATACTGTCATGAAAACCTTAACAAGCGCCGGAACCACTATTACCCATGCAGGGGTTTAAAAATTACAAAAGCGACGGGTAGAGAAAAACTTGTCGGCGGCTTAAAATACTAAAACATCGGGTGGGTAGTCTCACTCACATCCATATCAGTGGATCTCCAACAGGCAACGAGTTCCGCGAGACTGTTAAACTTATCGAAGTCGAAAAAGCTAGACTCAAAATCTAAGTGAAAAAATCCCAATCGGTAAGCGGAAAAACATCGACATCGGACACTCAGTGCACTACCCACCCGCAAAGGGCGGAGGAGGAAAGAATAAGGCCTCCGATCCAACACAAAGCGATGAAGACCCGACAAAGCATCATCGGGCGGAGCAATTGTATGCCGGACATTTAGTTTGTTTGAGAGCTGCAAGGGCGGAAGATAAACAGACTCGCTCCTCCGACAATGTGAACAAGCAACAACAAAGAAGTTAAGGTCATCATTCGATTTCCACAACGACGACTCCCTAAAGAAACATGTTGCCGATAAGTTGTTTAAACGACTTCCGAAACCGTGGTTAGCATGGGAACTAAATTCCCGAGAAGAAAATGCAGCTCAAAGGGTAACAAACAAACTCTAAACTCTGCGACCCACAACAATTTCAAACATAAGCATTTTTTTGAAAACAGGAAGAGAGTTAACCTTAAAATAGTCCGAAATTAAAACATGACCAAAAAGCTTATGGATCCAAACGATTCAAGGCAACGCTAAAATTAACAAGGGGGTCCAAAATTTGAAAATTTGGGGACAACAGTTGTAGCTGCAACACCTGCATAAGGACTCCTCCAAGCCCTTGTCTGCATGCATCAGTACACACCACAAAATCTTTCTCTAGATCTGCAACCTTCAATACTAGTGCACTGGTGAGAAGATTCTTCAACCGCTGGAAGATTTCCTCACACTTCGAAGTCCATTCGAATTTCATCCCCTTCTTTTGCAGAGAAGTGATGGCATGTGGAACTTTGGAGAATCCCTCAATGAATCTCCTGTAGTATCCTGCAAGTCCCATAAAAGATCTTATATCCGTCACATTTCTTGGATCAGTGGGCCAGTTCATAATGGCTTCAATCTTCTCAGGGTCCACTGATATACCCTCTTCTGAGATAATGTGACCCAAATACTAAATTTTATCTCTATAGAAGTCACACTTGCTTAGTTTTGCATATAGTTGATGTTCCTTGAGCAATTGCAATGTCAATCTCAAATGCTCTGTATGTTCCTCCTCATTCTTGGAATAAACAAGAATGTCATCAAGGAAAACAAGAACAAACCTGTCCAAAAACTGGCTGAAGACACTATTCATAAGGCACATAAATGTAGCTGGTGCATTTGTGAGATCAAATGGTACCACTACAAACTCATAATGTCCATACCTTGTCCTGAAGGCTGTCTTATGAATGTATTCATCCTTGATTCTCACCTGATGGCAACCAGATCTCAAGTCAATCTTGTAAAATACCTTTGCTCCTCTCATTTGATCAAAGAGGTCATCAATCCTAGGCAAAGGATATTTATTCTTCACAGTAACTTTGTTCAACTGTCTATAATCAATACATAACCTGAGTGTACCATCTTTCTTCTTTACAAATAGAACCGGTGCTCCCCAAGGAGACACACTCGACTGGATATACTTCTTTTCCAACAACTCTTGTAGTTGCATCTTCAACTCTAGCATCTCTGGTGTACTCATCCTGTAGGGTGTCTTAGACACTGGTGCTGCTCCGAACACAAGTTCAATGGTGAAATCAATGTCCCTCTTTGGAGGAAGCCCTGGAATATCATCAAGAAACACACCCTTGAATTCCTGTAACACCTGATAGTTCTCCAACCTAGGAGTTTCATCTCCTGTTGGTTCCAGAATATGAGATGCATACAACTGGCAACCTTTCCTATGGAACTTCTTCAACTACATTGCTGAAACATGTCCTACTGAAATTATCTTTGGAATACCCTTCACAACTACTAGGTTTCCTTCTTCATCTGTGCATTCAAAAGTCTTGTTATAACAATCAAGCTTTACTCTATGAGATTCTAACCAATCCATTCCAATGAGAACATCATAGGAACCAAGCGGTAGAACATTAAGATCTACACAAGTGATCAATCCATTCATAATCAATGGAAATTTCTCCACTACTTCACTGACCTTTTTCTTAGTTCCAATGGCTAGTTGAACTAACCAAGATTTTCTATGCTTTACCTTCTTAAAAGCACAAATCTCCACTACTCTAGGAGTAATGTAACTGTGAGTAGAACTAGGGTCAATCAAAATAGAAACAGATTGTTCAACAATATTACCTGCAACTTCAACCATAGTTGACTGGTGATCCGCCTGGCTGTCCTCCAGTGCTGCATAAATTCTAGGGACTGCTCTTGCTACTTGACCCACTGTTTCTGCTTCCTGAATGTTATAAGCTGGCCTTGCACTTCCATTCTCGAGTGGACAATATCTGCGCGCAAGTGGGGTCCTTCACATTTACAACATTTGAGTGGACCTTTATTCTGTGGTGGCTCTCTAGGCTTTCCACCTGTCACTCCAACTGGATTACTCGCAACTTGGGATGGTTGCTTCTGCTAATTCCTGAATCTAGAAGGTTTGAAACCTTTCCTTCTTTGGTCAAATTTCTCGTTCTTCTTGTCCTTCCATGCCTTATGGTAATCAGGTTTACCTTTGCTTTGTTCATAGCAATACTTAGCCTTCCTTATTGCTTCTTCAAGAGTCCTAGGTTCATAAAACTCAATTCTATCTTTGTACGACTGAGGCAACCCACTCAGAAACCGCTGGATCTTCACTTTTTCATCTCTGATGTACCGGACATACCTCAACAATTCCAAGAATTTATTTTGATATTCATCCATAGTCTGTTGTCCCAATCTTAGCTCATGGAACTCCTTAACCTTGTCATCATAATACATGTTAGAGAGGTATTTCTGCCTGAAATACTTCTTGAACTGTTTCCACTTCAGTCTCCTTTCACTGATCTTCTTTACTTGCTTGAAGTGTTCCCACCAAATGGATGCTCTTCCATTCAGATTGAATATGGAAACTCTTTCCTTCATGTTTCTTGAATAATCCTGGACTTGAAAGTACTTTTTTATCCCAAGGAGCCAAGCTTCAGCCTCTTGTCCAGTCTTTATCTCACCATCAAATGTAGGAGGCTTAGCTTTCTTAAATTCATCTCGAGAGCGATCCATATGGTGTCTTCTTCTTTTCTTTTTATGAGAAGATGAACTTGTATCTCCACTAGATTCTTCAGAGTTAGATGATCCACTGGAAATCCTTCTCCTCCTCCTGGTGCTGCTCTTACTGCCTTCTGGTATTGATGTACCTCGTCCATAATCTATCTTTCTTTGCAAGTCTGTCAAACTCTGGAACATGGCAGCATTCAGCTGATGCTGCTCTTCCTGGGATTCAATCAATCTTCTCATGGTGGCTGCAACCTAGGATGGTGTCTCCTCGAATCTCCTTCCATTAGACTCTATGTCATCGTTTCCATTACGAACATTTTCTCCCATGGCATCTCCTGCACGCTCATAAGAATCCCAAGCATCATATCCATAATGGGTTCTCATGACTGAATTACCTCTTGCTTTACCACACTGTTCTTTCTAGAGTACTGCTCTTGGAGGTGTCTATAATTCTGCAAATGTGTTAGTAGCAAATTGTTAGATACATACCATTAATATAATTCAAAACTACTTACCTTCCTCTTTTGGAAATTCATAAAACAATTTTTTATTTTTTTTGTTGCTCAAAACACAAAATTTTCTCTCTCCCTTTTCATCCCTGTGACCACTGATAATCTCCTGAAAGCCTACTGAAAGACAGTTGAAAACTGTTTGAAAAATCACTGAGAAGTTCTCTTGAGAACCCAAATCTCCTTTGGCCTAATTGGACCTCCTCCCAACTATCTTTTCGACACTTCAGTGGTCAAAACATCTAGCTCACCGACAGCCTGTTTGCTTATTTCTTTCCAGCGTGTCGTCCCGTAGTGATCTAATCCTTCGAACTGTAACGGAAATGCCAAGGTCTATCCATCGAAGGTTTCATCAGCTAAGGTTTTCCGTAGTATCGACGGTCGGACGCTTTATTCGTCGGGTGTACAGTCCCTTGGGCAGTCGCAACGACGGAAAGTGATCTCATTGCGGTCTCCATGGACATCTATCGGCAATCGGACCTACTATGCATTGAGTGGATAGTGCTTTGGACTGCCACAATGGCGGATTTACAATCCTTTGATTCCTTCCGATCGATGGCCTGATCCTTAATAATTTTTCGATGGCTTTATACTCAAACCAAATCTTCAAAATTTTCCTCTAATTGGGTCTCTTCCCTACTACCTCTTCGATGTTTCAGCGGGAAAACCGACTAAAATTATGATCTGCATCGACGGTGTCAATGACTGCTCATCGAGTCTTCTCCTTACTAACCTTCCTGCGTTTTGGCAGCTAGAACATCTAATTCTCTTCACTGTATCAAGCTTGCAGTGGTCTACTATTTTGAGTTTTATCGACGATCCGTTGGTCTAATTCGTCTGCCATATCGGGTCCATAATCACCTATCGCTCTGAACTTCATCGGTGATAACATAGACTAACCACTGCGTCGGTGATCGGGTTCCCTACGCAACGAACGGTTAGTCCTTTCAACTTCCACAACGTCGGCCCACGATCTTTCTATGTCTTTTGCAGCTCACGACTTTGTTGGCGATCGGAGTGACTAGTCTCTAGTAGCATCGGCGCTCAAATGCACTTCACATCAGGTGATTAGTTCTTTATGTGGCTGCAACAGCGAGCAGCAGAGTCATTATGGTCTCCGCGGGCACTCATCGGCAGTCGGAGCAGCTGTTCATTGCGGAATCAGATGGATAGTTGACTAGGCAGCCGCAACTACCCACTAACATCTCCCGATGGCCGATGATCTCGTGCCTTAGAGAAAGTTTTTTGAATTTTCTTCTTGCCTTGTATTTCACCGTATCGACCGTCGGAGCAACTATCTTCTACGGCATTGGCGGTCGGAGGCTCTACCCGTCGGAAGCATAGTTGTCTAGCCATCCACAACAGCGGCGCAAGATCATCTAACTTTTTCTGATGTAGTCGCCAAACTTTCACCGCATCGGCAACGTAATCATCTAAGCATCGGGGATGCGATCAACTAATCATTGTCGATCGCTGATGATTTCACTACTTCGTAAAAACTTTCCAAATTCCTCTTTGTCGCCGATCAATCTACTATCCTCCACCGACGTGTCATCAACAATTCCTTCAACTAAGTGGCGCTGATCGTCGATGGTCAGCGTCGGGTGGTCTTCAGTCTAATTCTTCCACTGTGTCGGAAGAAATTCTCACCGAGTTCTCCGATGCGTTGATGATTTTAACACTTAAGCAAAATTTCACAAAACCTTCCACCGTTAGGTGGGCTTCAAACTAACACTTCCGCCGTGTTGGAGGGACTTTGCACTAAGTTCTCCAATGGGTCGACGAGCGACGAACGCAATTCCTTCCACAATCTTCTTCCAATTGTCGTACATCGGGTGACCTTCAGACTATCCTTTCTGCTGCATCGGAAGAACTTCACACTAAGTTTTCCAATCAGCCGACAATTCTAGCACTTAGAAAATTTTTGTGAATTTTCTTGTCATCACCCATTTATCGTGGTTTCTTCTGGGCAGTAGGCAACCTACCTCTGTTGACTGTTTCTCATGGCCATCTGAGGACCAAATGCTGCAACATACGCTCTGTCACTGCATCTTCACGGCCCATTCAGGCCATTGCTGCAACCAGAGCTCTGATACCACACTGTAACATCCCCAACCCTCTGACCGGCGAAGAGGACGCTACCATACATCAATCATCCGGACATCTAGCCCCATGAACATGAACATACATACATATAATGCTGTAACAAGATTACTTAAAACATAAAACATACTACGATTCACTAATCATTCATATACATACCGAAAGCAAAACAACATGCATTCATATACAATTCAGCATTCATTATGTACATTATCATTCATCAGTGGTAAATACGATTGCAGACACAAGTCATGCAAGAATACTTATCTTAATAAGGACTTGTCCTGCAACCAGCTACATCGCTACAATGTTCAACCCAACCATAGGCCCACGTGATCCTTAATCTCTCAGCAACGATGCCACGCTCGAGTCGGGCATGATTCCCCCAGGAATAAGGAACTACCAGGCTTACACATAGCCAAGGATAAGAACACCACAAGGGTACACAGTTCATCCAAGCCAACACAGTTGGGTTTATCAGGCGAACAACAAATCAGCCAAGCCAACAAAGTTGGGTTTATCAGGCCATCCAGGAGCTGGGAAAGGATAAATACTAAGCTGGTGAGCTCATTGAAGAGCTAAGGACACCTACACCAGAACCAGCCTGGATTCTAGGACACCCACACACACCCAACACAAGGAAATCAGTCCTTTCTCTGCAACGCAGTCCCTCAAACCATGATCTCCCTTTCAGTGCTATTCTGAGGTTGTGGAGAAGAAATCCAACCCACTAGCTCTGTTTGTGTGGTTCCCAAACCACCAGGTTTATCAAGCACATCAGGCCCTCATTCACCACTCCAATGCAGTCCAAGGACAAAGCCACTGCGTGCATGCAACAAAACAACTATTCAAGCTTTAATAGGGGAAAACAACTCCCTAAATCGTTCTTGGCCCTATCATGGCCAAAACGATTCCACAGCAACCTACAACATCACACGGGAAAAACACAGTCCAGCAATCATGGCAAGCAACATCCCACGAACATCCATGAACCCACAACACACAATCCCCAATGCAATTGCTGGAGAACTTACACCGATGGAAATGGGAAAGGAACATGCTCCCAATCTATACATGAGGGAAAAAGACGCAACCCACAGAACTGTAGATGAAAATCACAACCATGATTCAACGATGGAAAAAAATAATGTTACACAGTCTGATAATGGTGTAAAAGACATAGACTCTCTACATGAGCATGAGGATGAACACCACCACAGACTAACAACTTTGTGAGAGAAGGAATAACCAACCCGCAAGCCAGAAATTCGTGAGGCAGAGGAAAACGAATGAACCAACCCTAATCAATGAATTGTGGCCCCCTTTTAACTCCACTCAGCATGAGGGAAAATGAATAGACTCACGATCCCCATAGTGGACAGACCATCCGCAACCCAAAAGGCGTGTTGTGGAGAGAGTGCAGGCATGGACGTAGTAGTGGTTTTCCTGCCAGCCAATAGTTTCCCCAACTAACAACAGAATAACTAAGGTGGTGGTTGGATGAGACAAAGGAAGGTGAGAAAAAGAGTGGCGACACATGGATTTCCCCCCGTGGCTCAAGGTTCAACATTCCCCCTCCTTATCCTTAGGAATCATGCCCCTTCTCAATTTGGTTGCAGTGAACATAGCTGGTTGGGGTTATTTAATTAAAGATGTATAGTTACATGATGCCACAACTTAATATGTATGCCGCATGTCCCAATATACCATCAGTGACAATTTCTATCTGAAACATAACATAACCAAATCAATGGTGGGGCCTTTTCCTTTAGCTCTGCACCATGATTATTTACAATATATGTATCATGTATCTTTAATGCAGACAGGGTCAAAACCGGGGTGTTACAAAGATGAAAAGCAGTACTTGCACTTTATTTTTGAAACCTTTTACTGAATAATTTATAGAAATATTAACAGTTTTGGTGGACGTAGCTTCTGGTTAGGGGTGAACCACGTATGTGGGTGTCTCTCCCTCTCTTGCTTTTGTATTTTTCTTTATGTGTTTTTATCTCTGCTAAGTAACCCGATTTAATGCTCCACAATTTTGTGATGTTTAAAGAGTACCCACTTTCCTATTTGTATATAATGAATGGACTATGAATCATAGTTTTGCACATATGAAGCATATTGTGGTTTAAGTTATAAGAAAAAAAGAAAGTAATAATATGGTGATAGCACGAGAAAATGATGGAAAACAAATATAAGTGTTGTTCGTAAGACTTTGTAAAAATCTCTTACATTAATCATACATTTACTTTTGTCTTTGCAATTTAAGAATTGATAGGGAATGCACTTGAGTTGTAATCCCATGTAATTCCTTGAGATAATGTTTTTGGTTGTTAAAATGAAATCGTTTAAAAAAAATAAAAATAAAAATAACTTTTACCCCATCTCCTAGAGTTTGGGTTTGTTATAGTAATTCATATGGAAAATGACTTTTTGGAAATGGCATAGATAGAAAAGGACTTTTTGGAAATGGCATGTCATATATAGGACCACCAGATTTTAATGGAGCAGCTCTATGGGTCCTATGTAAGTGAAGTAGAACTGGGCTTATTCTTTTAATGTTGCTTTGCAATTTTGCAGCCTTATATAGTTTCTCATACTATATCTAGCATATTTTGTTGCAGCAAGGCATTCATGGTATTGGTTCCCTATTAGCTTCATTAGTCCTCGATCGCACTTGTACCATATGTAAGTCTAACAGAGGTTGGCTTTCAGGTGGTCAAACTATAGACTGAATTTATCAATAGAAGTTTAAGACTCTCAGTGTGCTTTTGTGGTTAGATGCACAATATTTTGCTCCAAGTGGTTAAATATTTATTTTCCTATTCCTTTTGTTGTAATTTAGTTTTCAAACCTTCATTATTTTATTGACTTCTCATTCAAGGCTCTTTGAGGGTTTCTATGATCACTTTTTGGTTTCAAAGTTGTTTTTTTCTATTTTTTTCTATTTTTGGTAGAATACTTCTTGTATTTATAAGAATATATTTGCAACCATATATCATATTATGTAAATGCTGTAAATATGCCAATAAAGATTCCTAGTGTGGAGCTCAAGGCCAAGGCCGGACTAGTGAAGAACTAGGCATGCATAGTGTAAATATTTATATTTGGGTCATGTGGTTGGCTTATCATCACCACTCAAAAGTTATGTAAATATTATGATGGAAAATAATAAAATGGTCCAAGATGGTTGTGTATAGAGCACTAAAGGAGTTAAGATTACACTAGAGGGGAAGAGGAAAAGGGGTCTAAGGGAGAGTAAATCTTCTTTTTCCAAGTGACAACATTAGATTTCATCAATTTCTGCCATGTACCTTAAATGAACCATTTATCTCCTTTTGGATTTTTAACTACAATCATTGAATGCATGTGTGAGGTTGGTGGGAAATTCTTATCATATAGTTATGGAAGCAATGGATGAATATATTTTTATGAAAATTGTAAATCCTTCCTTCTATGGTCAAAACTTAAAAGTAGTGTCGACTATCTTTTCACTAATCATCACATCTCCATGGGAGTCTATCACTCATTCTCCATGCAGGATTCATATACTACATAGAATTCATGTTGTTTTCACCATTAATGATAATCATAGTACATGAAATTAACTATAAATTAGCATTGTGAGTAAGAAATTGCAGACATTAGAGTGAAGAGGATAGTTGTAGGTGAGCATCACTAAGTTGCATGGGGATGCCACTTTTTGAAACAGAGGATTTGGATACATCGGGGGTACTATATATATATATATATATATATGAAATAAAAAAAATTAAATCATTTTCACTAGTATTCAATTTCAATAAGTAACATGCACATTGCTTCAAAGTTCATAAACCATTCATATAAAGTGGAAATTGTCTACATAATCAAGCAAGTAATTTTATGTTTCTGAGTAACACACACATATATATGAAATAAAAAATTAAATCATTTTCACTAGTATTCAATTTCAATAAGTAACATGCACATTGCTTCAAAGTTCATAAACCATTGATATAAAGTGGAAATTGTCTACATAATCAAGCAAGTTTATGTTTCTGAGTGTAAGTGGTGGCATTGTGATCTAAATGGTTCATAATTTTCATGTTTATGTTTATGAGTGTAGGTGGTGGCATCGTAATGTAAATGGTTCATAATTTTCATGTTTATATTTGTAAGTGCTAAGTCAACTATAGAATAAACCATCTTGATCTCCTCATGTAAAATGAATAACTAGTTAGAAATACCTTATGAAAATAGTTAATCCTATAACTAATACAATTAGTTACTACTCAACTAATTGATGCTTTGAAGAAACATCTTATAAAAAAAGGAACAAAATCCATAATGTATAATATCTAATTTGATAATTTCAATTTTTTGATGAATATGATCATCGATAATACATTTTAAATTTTAAATGATAATATTTATATACCAAATAATTTGATTTTATTCAAATTTAATATTTCTAAGATTAACATAAATCTAAACTGTTTTCAAAAAATGTAACTGGTTCTCTCCAAGTGAAGTCAACTCCTCAAATGAGGGTTGGGAAGGCAGGCCAAACCCATAGGGTGTTAAGAGGGTAGGGAGACCCACGCCCACCCATTTTGTCTTCATAATGGTAAAATTATATATATTTATATTTTAAATCTCCAGTGAATGAAGTTTCCTCGGAGTCCCCAAAATTGGGGACAAGGTCCCCAAACCAAGCAGAGTTTCTGAATTTTTAGCCAAAGGTTTTTGGCACTCGAGTACTTCTATGGGGACTTCAGGAAACGTTTGAGAGGTCCCAAAACCAGTTTTCTAGATGTGGGGACTATACCCATGATGAGGACATGAACCCAACCCTTAGGGATAGGTACCCTTGCAACACAAGTGGCTGGTAAAGATAAGAACCTTTAGATTCTATTTATTTGTTGCTCATGGTTGCTTGAGAAGCCATGAATTGATTTTATAGGAGGTTCTTTCAAAGACTACAGTAGGTTGGACTCTTTTTGCACACAATATATAGCATTGTAAGGGCTGGGTACTCTGAGGCACTATTGAGTAGAGAAGGAGTAGGCCTTTCTTGTGTTGTGAGAGGCAGTGGAAGAGATGTCTATGGATGGGATGGTTGATTGAAATGTTTGTAGTGCTTAGTGGTGAGCAAATTGACTAAGCATGAGAGAAAATGGGTTTTGGGTTAAGAGAAAAAAACCTATAGGTGTTTCCTTCACCTTGGTATCCTCATAGCCTAGTTTGGGTGTGAAATTTGCAACTGATACCTATTGTTGGGTGGAAAATTGGTCTTACACAACCAATTGATTGGATCTTGTTCAATTAAAAGATAAGTATCATTTTTTTCTATGAATGTGCAATGATTATATGTACTTCTTATTATGAATATGTTTGTTTATGCATGATGTATGTGTGAATATAGTGTTAAATCTGTTGTGTTTTATACTCATGCAATTCTTAGTTTATGTTTCCCATAGGCAACTTAAATTAGTTCTAAATTTAAATAATGACCCATAGGGTGAGGTTTTGAAACATGAAATTTCTAACTAGCCCCTCCTATAGTTAGAATGATGGATGGGGATGCTACAAAGTTGTATTAGAGCTCTTGGTTGCAACATTGGGATTGTATAGGACATAATCAATATTTATAGGAATAAATCTAACTTTTCAAGAAAAGTGTTTTACAAAATGGCTATGAGAAAGTCGTGGTTTTGAATTGCTCGGGTGGTGTTTTAACAAGGCCGTGGATTAGATCTTGTGGTTATCAACAAGAATGGTAGGTTGACTAGAGGAAATTTTTGAGTTTGGTAAAGATCTCGATTTCTTTAGTTAACAGAGGTTCAAAATGCCAAGTTGTTGGGTTTACAATTATTTTGATAGATAGAGGATGCTCAACAGTTGAAATTAATTTAAATTGTTCATACCCTCTAATTTAATTAGGTATTACATAAAGAGATGGGCCTAAATCTAGAAAGTGAGGTGGGTTGTCTCTTTGGGGACCAAATCAATAAAAGAAGAATTAGTAGCACCCCTAACGGTCATTTCCCATAGTCAAATTGAACATTTAGTGGAGATCACTTTAATAAAAACCTTTGTTACTTTCATTTTATTCCCCACCCCAACCCTTGTCATGTCCCTTATTAAATAATGTCCTAATAAGACTATTTGCAAATAATGTTTCACAAACCTTCTAGTTCCATAGGTTGAGATGGAGACATAAATTTTGTAATTAGGGGCTATGGGACCAAAAAGGACATTAGTTTACCATATTCACATTTAAATGGGTCACATAAATGATAAATACTAAGAAAATAATGTGGCATGGGTTCATGAAGACACTTGGAAGCATTTGGGTGACTAGATTCCCCACACACTTGGCATGATATTAAGTCAAATTCAAACACATGGGTAATGTAAGATTATTGGATAGTAATGTGGTGTCAAATATCATATAATGAGCCAAGGAAGTCGAATTGGTAAATAAGGGTAGATCCCATGGAAGAGGAAGAGACTAGAAGACAAGGTGTGCCACTTTGGAAGGAGATTCTATGCACTCTATGACAACAAATGATGGAAGATTCTATGACAATTATGAAAAATTCAGACCTGATTGCTGACATATGAGAAATATGACACGTCGGGCTAAAAATAGTCACCAAGAGGTCAAATTTTGGAGTTAGAGGCAACCATTCAAATTGGGGAAATAATTGGAGCATGAAGAGGAAGACAAGTGCGATGAGAGTTACTAAACCACTAAGATGAGTTGGAGGAAGCTCATGGAGGGAAATTCGACCTTAGGAGGCCTCATGAAGTTAATAAAAGGATTTCATGAGGAAGGAGAATATTTTTTGATGATTTGTTAATTGGCCTTTGGCATTTTGGAGAGCTTTTACTTGTCCATTGCACAATGAGTGCGCAGTTACCCTGCTAGTGAACCAATTTTGAGGAAGTTGGATTCCTTTCCAAGTTGGTTTATGGAGAGGCCATTCAGACCTATCATGGGAGATTAATGAAGGATTTTTATTTCCAGTTTGAAGGTCCTACAGTCAAATTCTCATCCATCTCCCCATTCTCTCCTTCCTTCTTCTCCATTTCCCCACACCCACAATTGATGGCACACTTGTTGGAGTGATTCTTGCGCCTTGTCGAGGATGGTTGATGCCCAAGATTTGATTTATTATGTGTGGATCTGTAATATCATATACATATGCTCTGTAACTCGAAAACTCAGAAATACACGTATGAAAGGCTCGCATTCCCCATGTTCTTGAATAACTAGTTTTCATGGATTTTGGCTTCAATATTGAAGTAATTTTATATCATATTTGTATGATGACATTTATATGAGTTTTATGATGATGGAGAATTAATATATGATGTATGGCTCTGTAATATTATGTCCATGCACTCTGTAAGTCGAAATATCAGATATACATGTATGACAAGCTTGCATACTCATGCCCTTGTATCACTAGTCTTCATGGATTTGGCTTCAATCTTAAAGTAGTTTTATACCATATTTGTATGAGTGATATTATATGAGTTGGATGATGTTGGTGTTATCACTCCAGAAAAATCCTCTAGGTTGCAGCTCGAGGATTCCTGGTAACTTAAATGTTTTTATGGTTTTCTGAATGGATCAAGTCAGATGACCTAAAGAACCTCACATGCTCAAGACATGCATACAAATCAATCAAAAGATAAGGATTCTAACTAATATGTTCATAGATTTGATAATAGGGTGAACATATGTAGAACTTACTATGCTGGCAGATTCATATATAAAGCAATTACATATAAATGGCTAATCATAACAAGGAAAAGTACTTACAATTCAACTCATCAACATACAGATAGGATGACAACTATCAGATATTAGATAATATGAATAAACCTGAATCATACATTCAAGCACAAGCACATAATAGAAAAGATATGGAAGCTAAACATATAATAGCAAAAGAGCTTATATTAGGTCATGAATAACATGAGAAGCTTGGTAATGATAATGGTGTACAGGTCCCCGAAGTCAAACCTTTGCTTCAAAATAAGTCTTAGGCTTTATAGCCTTTACAAAAATATCCAGATCCTGAAAAGTTGGATCTGTTTTACTAAAAATAGATAAATAAATGTTTTTTGTAAAAGTAGGCCAGAAACCCTAATTTAACTACTAGTCTATCTAACTCTAACACTTTTTCACTCATTGAACTCTTTGGTGACTGCAGTGAGTACTAAAGTAGAGCTGTAACCTATCATTTGATAAATGAGCCACTGTTGGTAAAAAATAGGTAGGGTTTGTGACCTTTTTTCTCCTTGATTGTATCCTCAAAACTTGAATAGACCTCCTCCAATGGTGTTTTTTAGCAACTTTCAGCCTTATATTTCATCCCTGAGATAGTTGTATTCTCCAAAACTGGTTCTGTGTGACAAAATATATTTATGCACCCTTTTTTTGCTTTCAGTGGTTAAGGAAACAAAATCTCGAGTCTATTAGCTACTGAAAGCTCTGATTTCGGTGGCTAATGAACCGCTTCTGCATCCGCCTAAGACACCAAAAGCTCTGTTTCTGCAAAATTGTAATCAACCTCCCAATCATCCCTTTTTAGCTTTGTTGTTGATCTTCTGACACTTCTTAAACCTGCATAAGGTTTGGAAAAACAACAACATCCTAGGCTGCCTCTGGATTCTCTTCAGCCTGCATAAGGTTTGGAAAAACAACAGCATCCTAGGTTGCCTCTGGATTCTGAAGGATCACTGCTACCTCAGCTAGGGTTTCTAGTGCAAAGTGAGTCTGAGAGCTAGGGTTTGAGTTGGAATTCTTCACCTGTAGCCTCAGAAGTCTAATCATCCTATAAATCCTGGTGTTGTCCTTCATAAAGCCCAGATTCCTTTTTTGCAGCAAAAAATACATACCTTTCATTTCTAGCAGGGAATTATTCACTTGAGAGTTTTTTTTTGTTAACACTGCATTCCTAAGTGAATACGATTTTGAAATTCAACACATAAAAGGAAAAGAAAATAAACTAGCTGATGCTTTGAGTAGAAATGCAAAACTGAATTTTACAACAGCAATCAGTACTTATAATTCTGATTTAAATGAACAGCTAACTGAAGGGATAAAATTGGATGAAAATTATCAAAAATTACAAGCTACAGCTAAAGAAGAACCCACAGAAAGTTTAATTAAGGGTTATAGTCTGAATAAAGATGGATTTTTATTGTTTAAGGACAGATTGTATGTACCAAATGTGTCTAAAGTTAAATTACTGATTCTGGATGAAGTGCATAAAACCCCTTATTCAGGGCATCCAGGATACCAGAAGACTGTCACCATGTTGAGAAAAGATTATTTTTGGCCTAATATGAAATCTGAAGTAGTCGAGTATATAGCTAGATGTTTGGACTGTCAACAAGTAAAGACAGAACATCAACATCCAGCTGGGTTATTGCAACCCTTGCCTATTCCTAGTTGGAAGTGGGAAATAATGAGCTTAGATTTCATTACTGGATTACCCAGAAATCAAAATCAGAATGATTCAATTATGGTGGTAGTAGATAAATTAAGTAAAGCAACACATTTTATCCTGTTAAAACCACTTACAAGGCTGCCAATATAGCAGACATTTTCTTAAAACAGATTTTTCGGCTACATGGTGTACCGAAAGTTATTATTTCAGACAGAGATCCTAAATTCACAGGGAATTTTTGGAAATCCTTGTTTAAAGGATTAAATACAACACTGAATTTCAGCACCTCTTTCCATCCTCAGACGGACGGACAGACTGAAAGAGTTAATCAAGTGTTGGAAGATCTGTTAAGAATGTACGTCAAGGATCAACCAGGTAAGTGGGAGGATTACTTGCATTTAGCAGAATTTGCATACAATAACAACTATCAATCATCAGCTAAGTTCAGTCTTTTTGAAATTCTGTATGGGCGTAAATATAACACTCCTATCTCCTGGAATAATCCAGTAGATAGATTAGTGTTGGGACCCGAATTACTAAAGGAAATGGAACAGATTGTAAAACAAGTGTAGGAGAACTTGAAGGTTGCCCAGGATTGGCAAAAGAACCAAGCAAATTTGAAAAGAACTCCTAAAGAGTTCCAGGTGGGTGAGCATGTGTTCATAAAGGTAAGACCAAAGAAGAGCTCCCCAAGATTGGGGAGTTGTGCAAAATTAGCGCCACGTTAGTGTGGTCCGTTTGAAATTTTATCTAGAGTTGGTCAAGTAGCATATCAGCTAGAGTTACCACCTAATTTAAAAGTACATAATGTTTTTCATATTTCTGTTCTGAAAAAGTATGTTCATGGTGCTACTCATGTGATTGATTGGAACGTTGTACAGGTAGAACCAGAAGGGGAAGTTCTGGTGGAACCGGATTGTATCCTCGGGAGGAGGGATATTACTCTGCGGAACCGCACAATTGGACAGCTGAAGGTGCAATGGAAGCACCTTAGTCTTGAAGAAGCTACCTGGGAACTGGAAAGTAAGATGCGGGAAGCATACCCGAATCTGTTCCAAGAGGTTCCCGAGGATGAGGAATAAGTAACATCGAGGACGATGTTACATTTTAAGGGGGTGTGTATGTCACATACCCCAATTTTGTAAAATTATGTAATTTGTTTTATTATATTTCTGAGACATTATATTAAACTTAATCCTACGTAGGGATTGATGACTCATCAGAGTCAACAGTAATGGAGTGTAATTCAGAATATTTTATTATTAATAAATAAATTATGGAGACAACAGCATGGGAGAGCTGTTAAAAGAGGTTACTGGTCAAACTGGTGGATGGAACTAGTTGGAAAGGCAAAAGACAAGTGGCAGCATCCTTAAACACTCCCTAAGTTGTAGGTGGCAACTTCCCTATATTTGGGGTCATGATTCCCCAAAAAAGTGGAATCAGAGCAGGTGGCTCATTAAATGACAGTTAACCCAACAAAGACCTAGACAATCTTTTAAAAGTACTCAATGAAGAGAGCTGAGGCTGCTTAGATTTTATTCTAGAGAGAATTCATTCAGGTGAATGTTATTCAGGAATTTCATTGAGGAAAGAGGGAAAAACAGGAAGGAAGTGTTTTGAGTGGATTGCTGCAGTAACTTGATTTTAATTACAGCTTTTGGAGCTGAGAGAACTGACTAATAGTTCTGAGTTAATACTGAGTTGAAGACTGGTATCTGACTTGCTACACCTAGTTCCAGCCAGGGAGACCAGAGCAAGCTCGGGGGTCCTGAGAAGTCGTTGTCTAAGCGCTCTCCAGGAGTTGGTAGGGAGGAACATCCTCCCATTGCTGTTGTTGTCCACAGCTTTAACAGGTTCTACCATTTATTTTTATGTTTACTGAGTATGGATGAATGCATGTTATGTTTATTTATATGTTTGAGTAGTTAGTTGGTTTTCAGTAAAGTTAGTATCTCAGAATATCAGTATGTAAATCTGTTAATAGTTACTGTGTTTTTCCACATTTGGTATCACCAAACCGTACTCCAGCACAGTATCTCGGTATAATGAAGTAATATTCTTCTGAACCGAGTTTCCTATTTAGTTATTTTCAATAACTACTAGTGTTTCACCAATTTATAAGTTACTGTATCTTGTTTTTCAAATACAAGCTACTGTATAGTATAAGAAGCAGATATTAGTTTTGAGTTCATATTGTTTTACTATAAAGTTTCCTGTCTTGTGTTCGAATGATTTTTACTTTAGAAATTAACTCAAAGCAAGAACAAGATACAGAACTAGTATTACTCTGTATTTCAGATTATAAACATATTAATACTTGCACTTACAGAAACTTGGAGGGAGTAAACAAATGATAGGTTATTTCATTATCCAAGCAAGCTAGCTAGAATTATAGTACTATATTTAGTTCCTTTACCTTTTCCTTTTCTATATTTTCAATTTCTAACATTACTTATAAGGATAATTATAATTTTTATGTTATATAGTTATATAAAATAAACCCTAAAATGGTGATAAATAATTCATTTTTCTTTTATCTATTTTCATAAGGAAGTAATAATTTAACTGACAGAATAAAATTTATCAGAACAATTTTTATTAATTGCTAACAAGTACATAAATCTAAATAGCGTAATGCTATTCTCTGTACGCTTTAAAAGAAAACAAAGGGTACACCTCTGAAGAACTTAATATTTTAATAATAACAGGATTATTACTTTGCATTAATAAGTACTATTGTTATAATAATAATAATAATATCATACTTTCATATTACCTAGCATGGAAACAATAATCTTATAAAAACATAAAGAATATAAATACTTAAAATACAAATCCTGTATTTAATATTCTGTCTTATAAAATCATTAGACTTTTCTAAAGATATTATTAAGTTAAAAGCAGAATATAAGAACCTTAAAGCTTAAGAATGTAAACCCTATGTATCATTTAATAAATTTACACAAGTAAATCATGTATAACAACACAGTTAAACAGAACTTAGACTGCTCATACATCGAGCTTAGTCAATAAGGTATTAATCTATTATTAACCCATAGATAAAACATAAATAATATTATTATATTTAACATCAAACCAAGAAATTGCAGGATACTCAAACTGTAAAAATTCAGGGTTTAACCCTACAACATCCAGTTTTTGCAAAAGATTAATAATTATAGAACTAGGACAACAATTTATTTACGACCGCATTATTAAACTATACTATAAGGCTGTTTAAAGCCTATATATTATTTATTTCTTGTACAGTCTATAAACAAGAATAATGCATTAATACAAACAAGAAAGAATTGCAGAAGAAATTGCAGTATTAATTATGGGCTTAATAACCCAGGGTAAATACCCAAAACATCACATTATGCACAAGTATATAAACTACATATAATAACAAGCGCGGTATTAATACTCAAAATAATAACGAAGACGTGCACCAGGCTTATATCCTGTTCTTTCTTCTTCATATAAAGATAACAATATTTACAAACCAAGTCTTACACTCATGGTCGTAGCCGGAGAGCTCTATACAAGAGCGAGGGTTTTACCCTTGATATTAAACATTAAAAAAAAACCACCCAAAAATCCTTGGAGGTCAACAAAAGGGCTGTAACAACCAACTATGCGCATTTGCTTAAAGGTTTCACACAAAGTTGACAGGCCGTGGAGGGACCAAGGCTTACCGGGGCCATAATGTCGTAACCCATTCTCCTGTAAAAGCAAAGAAGAGTAGCAGGTTCACCTACCAAACCAGTACACGACCCACTGTTAGTGCTCGATGTAATGCTAAAGAGTTGTTTTAATGAATATATTTATATTGCCGTAACATAAAAATAAAAACAGTAAGGTAGAACTTACCTTCTTAGTCGAAACCCTTAACAACGATGCCGCGGCCAGCCTGTTTAAGAACCTGTCAGTCGATAGAGAAGTAATGGAGTTAAATCTCCCAACCACTGCAAAAGAAGGAAACTCCCAGTGAATCGGTGGAGAGGAAAAACCCTACAACCACAACTTTCTTCTTTCAGTTATCTCGCAGCCAGCAGGTAGCCCATGTCACGTTATTTGAAGGGATAATCATCCTCACAGGACAGAGAAAGGTAGGAAGGTGGTATCGACCTGAACAAGCCAAGCAATGGCAGTTTTACAGGAGCAACAGCAAGGATAGGAAACACTCCAAGAACTCTCACACGCAGAAGCTAAACTCGCGAGGAGCTGAAGCAGCGAGAAGAGAAGACAAATGGCAGGAAAACCAACAGCAATGGTCTAAAAGAGTTGCAGAGCGGCCGAAGGCCGAGGGAAAAAGAGAAGTGGCCAGTTAGGGTTAAGTCGTCGACTATATAACGCCAATGCATGGCCACAAAGCAACCATGTAGCACTTTAAATAATTTGCTGCAGGGGGGTATCATTCTATAGTCCACGACCGATGTTTGTGTCCCAACCAAATCATCGCTGGAAGGTTCCATAACAAGTCTTATACCATGATATAACCTATGTTAAAATGTCAACCATGCACATTAGCCAACATTATAAAACTTTGCATGTTATATATTGTTTATTGCATAGCATCATTTGCATAAATAAAGGGATTTGTTTATGTTACTAAGGAACTATATAATCATAGGTTATGATGATAGTTTAAATGTTTTAATCCATAATTTCAATGCCATTCGTTTGGTATTTCAAAAGAAGGGAAAAACATAACTACTCATTGATGAGTTTATAATTAATGGTTTTTGCCATCATTAGAGAGAATTTGAGGTAAAAAATGGGCCTCCTAAGTGATGTACTACAAAAATATAAGATATATTAAAATATTATGAGTTAGGGGTTTTATGGGGTAGGTATATATGACAACTCACCTCCTACACTACTTTTTATGCACAATATAAATAACCATGGTTGAGTTACTTTTCTAAATTGACTATAAATAAAATTAATAAAATAACTCTACAATGGTGTGACTAAGATTCATTGTAAATTCCCAAAAATTTATTGTCCTTTAACATTTAATTGTCT
>LPNX010719166.1:337028-457852 GCA_001517045.1 Pseudotsuga menziesii | reverse complement strand
TGCCACCTCAACCATGGGGGATGATGTCATCAACTAGAATGTAATTGGTTGATTTTTATAGTACATTTTGGTCCTTTTGAGGCCCATTTTTGACCTCAAATTCTCTCTAATGCATGTTATCAAAGTTTGATTTGGTTTATTCTAAGTACATAATGTAGATACTTAGGATTAAAGAGATAACTCTTCCTTGTTTTAGTCATAACCTCCTTTGGTGGAAAATAAAACTTATTACTCTACAAAACTCAAGATTTTATAAAGACTTCATAAGTTAGGATATGATAGATAACTTGATTATTATCTTTACCTTCTTGTTTGTCAATGAAATCTTGAGACTACATAGAGAGATCATATATGATAAGTTTAATATTGATTCTAACGGTCTTGGTTTCCATTCAAATGGTACCCTTGGAATGAGTTTAGTACTCTAAAGGAATGCAAAACTTTTAAACTACTAAAGGAATACTTGTTTCAAAATCATAACTCATAAATGCTTAAGTTAGAAAATTTAAGGATCGATATTGGTAATATCTTTATCAGATAAAAATCTGAATAGGATGAAATCTAAATATGGAATAGTACTGTAACTTGATTTATATAAGTAAACCTGTGTAGTTATGATATTTCTACCATGCTAGCTGTCAAGTTAAGAAATAATTTTTACATTCTTATACTTATCTTCAGTATGGACATTTAATGATTTCGTACTTGTAAATTGATTTAAAACTCTATGCTTCCATACAGAATAATTTTTACCATCTATAGGTGTAGAATTCAATTCTCTAGTATTAAAATCTCAAAGAAGAATTTAGTAAATATGGTACCTCGAGAAGCATGGTAATTCTGACTAGCATATATTTACTTTTACTATTCAAAGTGTATGCAGCAAAGCGTATTGTAAACCTCTGAGACTTGTTAGCATCGAACCATACTTCTTACCTGTACACCTGTAATAGAAGTAAACTGCTGCGTTAGCTCGAAAGCTAAGTAAGCCCGGACCCTCACGACAAACCCACCTTGTGTCGCAAACAGAAAAACAGTCAGTAACTGAAAAGAAACTGCTCTTAAAATTTAAGTACAATCAAAAGATCATTCAGTTACATAAACTAATCAAACAGTTAATGACTGCATTAAATGTGATTTTATGCTATTTTTAAAGTTTTAAATTTTTCGAAATTTTTGGGGTTTTGACACTAAAACTTCCAGTTCATATACTTGCCTCAACAACTGGTTGACTCTTTGTGACTTAGGCTTGCTGGAGGAAGCCTTTTCTACTGGCTCACCCTGGTATTCTTTTGGTGTGGGTGATGGAAACTCTTCATTTTCAACTGCAACCTGCTCTATTAGGTCAACTTCTTCCTTCCTTTCTTCTTCTAAGTCTCTGAGTAAGCTAAGTTCAAAATATTTCCACTTTGTGCTAGGTCCTCCTTCTCCTTTCCACTAAAGTCTAGGTTTCTTTTAGCTTGGTTGGTTTTAAAAGTGGGAGAAGGATGATCCATTGTTACTGGTGAGATAGCACTCCTTTTCCTTTTTCCACTCCTGGGGGTGGTGGATTTCTTTGAAGGGGACTTTCCTTTATATTCGAGCTGTATGCCTGTTTCAAACTCATTCCAGAATAAAAAATATGTCCATGCTATGTTCCTCCTTTGCAACAATTCTTGGACAATGGGTTGTATTAGGCCATGGTGAGATAACCTTCCTATGATTTTGGTGGGCTAGGCCTTTACCTGGTGTGCCATCTTGGTTAAGCTCTTGTGGAGGTAGAAGGGTAGGTTTAAAGGGATTATTCCTGTAAAATGGTTCGTCAGCTTGAAGTGATATATCATTGCCCTGTTGTACCTACCTTCACAAGTTATATACACCAAAATTACTTTCAATAATTGCTACCACCTCTCCTCTATCCAGGTGGATGGAACACTTTTCTTCCATACTACATTTCTGTGTTCAAGTTTTAAATATGATCTGAACTCCGCATTTTTAGTAATGGTGGTCTTAAACCACTTCTCCCTAGTTCTTGGGAGTTCTGTCACTTCTGCAATTAGGGTTTCATCCACTAGGAAATCTTCCTTGCCTATCAGCTCCTTGGAGCCATCAAAAGAAAGGGCAAATGCTTCTACAACCTATGGGTGTGAACCTTGGATTTTCTCACAAAATCTATAACAGCTTGCATCTTTGAAGAATTGGCATACTTTTGGATGTGAGTCAAGATAGCTGATGTCTCCTAGTTCCTATTTGAGGGCAGGTCCTCCTTTCTTCATCTTTGAGATGTGCTTCTTAGTACCTACAAAAATCAAAATTCGAACTCTTTGAAGGAAATTAGTGCTCTGGTTTCAAGGATGGCCTTGAGCAGTAAGGATGCATGCAGAAAATGAGTGTACTGAGGATATGGTGCTGATTTTGAGGGGTTAACAACTTGACTGATACTTGAGTGAGATGATGGTGGATTCTAGTGATACCCACGAGATATCCAGCCTAGTAATCATTTTCAATTTGAACTTGGTGCTTCATGGAGGTTTACTGCAATCGTGGGACATATTGAGGGCATGCCAGGGTTTTGATTTCCATCAGTCATTTCAGACCAATAATGACCTCTTAGCCATCAGTTTATGATTTACTGCAGTTCCCCGTTCTTTTTGGTGGTTAATCGTGCTAAATTATGACATGCCTCATGCTGATGAGTTTGATTTTGATGGATAGATAACCGTTTTCCCTTTTCAGCCTTTTCGGTGGTTAAGAGAATCTAGGGTTTAATTCGCTAGCTATTGAAAGCTAGGCTTTCAGTGGTTAATGAACCATTGGTCCATTCGCCTAAGCCACCGAAAGTCTCCTTTCCAAAATTTATTTAAAACAAATTTAATGCGCTTTTGGTGGTTTAATGTCTTCTTGGACCCATTGCTAAGCCGCCGAAACCAAGGCTTTTCGGTGGCTAAAGAATTATTGGTAAGTTCTCCTAAGCCACTGAAAGTCCCCTTTTCCCAAAATTTTATAAAAAACGTGATCAACAGGCTTTCGGTGGTTAACATGGTCCTGAGTCAAAACTATTAGCTACCGAAAGCTGGGATTTTCCATGGTTAATGAGCTATTGGAAAGCTCGCCTAAGCCATTGAAAGCTAAAACTTTCAAATTTCTTGAAAAATAGAACATCCTATTTTCCAACTTTGTTAGTCACCCAAATATCTTTCATAATATGACCTGAAATCTTCATCACTATAAAAAAATAAATTGTCTAAGTGGACTTATCTAAAATTGATTTATTTAGGAGATAACATCTGGCTCCTACTCGGGGATGGGAACCTCCCTATGAGGTCCCAAGAACCCCAGACCAAAATTCCTTTCTTGAAAAAAAATAAGAATTAAACCTATTTTCTACTGTTCCATTGGGCATGGAGTTTATTTTGTAAGCAAAAACAATTTACTAACTAATATTTTACAATAACAAGGCCTTAAAGCCTTAGATGAAATAGAGTTTCAGAAATAGCCCATTTACTGGGCCATCAAACACCTCCTCTCCTTCCAAATTTTGCAATTTGAAGGTGTTTTTTGCTGCACTTGAGCTATCAAAAAAGGGCCTATCCACAGAGAGTCAAACTTTCCAGGATTTCCCTTGTCTTTCCTGATAGTATCCCACTTGAGGACCCAATCTTCAACCTGAAAGTTGTCCACTTTTTCCCTTTTGTCAAAAATAATCTTGATCTTCTGACCTTTCCATCACATGTTCCCTGACTTGATGCAACTCCACCAAATCAAGCATCCTCCTCACCATGTCATTTGGTTCATCCTATTCCTCCTGAAAGAATTTTTCAACTGGTATAATCAGGTGAATGGGAAAAATGGCCTCAGTACCATAAACCAATTTGAAAGGAGAAGTCCCTGTGGTTCTCTTGTCAGTCACTCTATCAACCCATAGAGCAAACTTTAGCTTAGAATCCCAGCTTTTCTGATTAGTCTCCAATAGTTTTCTGATGATCATGACTAGGATTGTTTTGGATGGCTTAGCAAGGCCATTTCCTTGAGGGTAATAGGAAGTGGAATGCACAAGTTGAATGCCCATTGACTCACACATGTTAACCAATGCCCCGACTTTGAAAGCTGGTGCATTATCAGTCACTAGCCTTACTAGGCAGCCAAACCTAATAAAGATGTTCTCATATAAAAACCTCATGATGACCTGGTGAGTGGCATTACTTGTAGGTTCTGCCTCTATCCACTTGGTGAAATAGTCTGTGGATACTAGGATCCATTTGTACCGACCACTGGATGAAGGATTAATTTCACCTATGAAATCAAGACCCCACTGCTGGAAAGGACCATTCACTACAATAGGTCTAAGGGGAAAGGATTTGAGTTGTTGCTTCCCTATGAATCTTTGGCACTTGTCACAGGCTCTTACAAAGGTACACACATCAAAGAAAAGAATGGGCCAATAGTACCCAGCCCTCATAATCTTGTGGGTTGTGGTCTTCCAGTAATGATGGCCTCCACATGTGCTTGAATGAAACTAATGCATGACCTGAGCTGACTCTTCTTTATCTAAGCATCTCAACAAAACACTAGACAGATCTTTCCAATATAGCAATTTATCAATTATAAAAAATTTAACTAATTTAAGTTTAAGAGCGTGTGCCTGATTTAGAGTGAGTTCAGGGGGAACTTCTAAATTTTGCAGGAAATAAATAATACCTGAGTACCACTCACATGAGGACAAGTTCTTAGCTACTTGTTGACTGTTATTCTGCTCTTGAACTGCCTCTGCTGATGTTTTTGCTACTATCTATGTCTGTAGGTTAGCTGAAGTTATACCAATAAAATTCATTTCCAAAAGATCACAATTTAATTTAGCCATGAGTTTAGCTAGACCTTGGCCTTTCACTAAATTGGTGGGATTTACTTCTATGTCAAACTCAATAAGTTTGGCTATCCATTTAGCTCTCTTTCCATCAATGTCAGGCTGAGTTAATACATCCTTTACAATAGCTGAAGGGACATAGGTAAGGACCTTGGCATGTAGAATGTAAACCCTAAAGGATTTCAATGACTTGATGAGAGCATAGGCCTACTTTTCAATGGGTTCATATTTTAGTTCAGCATCCCTCAATGTCTTGATGAAAAAGGCAATAGGGTGATGAATAAATTCATCATCTTTTTGTAACAGCACAGCTACCACGGTGTCATAGGATGCAAAGGAAAAAATGTAGAAACCCTTGGTGTAGTCTAGACTAATAAGAGTGGGAGCTTCCATGATAGCCTTCTTGATGTCCTCAAAAGAGCTTATTGCTTGCTTTGCCCATTTGATTTCAGCCTCCTTTCTTAACATAGAGGTTATGTGTTTTACCAACTCATAAAATTTTGGGATAAACCTCCTGGAAAATTTTATCTTACCTAGAAATGACTAAATATCCCTTTTTAACCTAGGTATGGACAACTTCTGGATTGCTTCAACTCGAACAAGATCAATCTTCACACCTTCAGCTGAGACTATAGAACAGGATCAATCTTCACACCTTCAGCTGAGACTATGTGGCCTAGGAGTTTTCCCTCACTGAGTGCAAATTGAGACTTCTTCGAGTTCAGTGATATCCCAAATTTTCTACATTTCAGAAATACCATCCTCAAGTGATGAAAATGTTCTTCATGGCTGTGGGAGTAAATAGTGAGGTCATCAAGGTATATGAGAACAAATTTGTCTTTCAATCCTACAAAAGATAGGTCCATAGATCTCTAAAAAGTGGCCCCAGCATTCATCAGCCCAAATGGCATTTTGGCATACATGAAGGTGCCCCAGGGAGTGGTAAACACAGCTTTTTCTTGGTCATCAGGGTGCACAACAACTTGGTTGTATCTAGAGAAACCATCCAGGAATGACATGACACTAGCCCCCGAGACTCTTTGCAATAGGTGTTCCATCTTGGGTAGTGGATAGTTATCTTTATTGGAGCATTTTTTTAGGTTTCTGAAATCCACACATAACCTAATCTCCCCGTTCTTCTTCCTTACCACTACTAAATTTGCAATCCATTTGGAATACCTAAGGGGAATTATGATTTTGGCTTTAAGGAGCTTTTGAATTTCTTTTTCAATCACAGGAAGTAGGAGAGTACTGATGGATCTGAGATTCTACCTTAAGGGGACGGTGTCCTTCTCTAGGGGAATCCTGTGTTGGATGATACCAGTGTCATAGGTTTTTAGGTCATTGTATTCCCAGGCAAAGTTATCAGCAAACTCTTTCATCAGACTACAAAATTTTTACCTCTAATCAACAGTCAACTCAGTGGACAGATTTATGGGTTTTGCATGACTTGTCTGCCTATGTTTTTCTCTTGGACATTAGGATCTTTCTCCTTCTTTCCAGGTTTAAAAGGGACATCATTATGATCAAACAACTCTTCCAGGGGTACCAGACCCCAAGGTATATAATTGCTAGGTAACTGAACAATGTTTTGATCACCTACCTTATCCTTTAACCTGAGCTTCTGGGATTCTTCCATATTTAGGTTTTCTTGATCAATATGCATATCAGAGAATTCATCTACTACCTAGAGGATTTTACTAATCTCATCATCATTCTCAAAAACCTTCCAAAATTTTACATTATGGGGTAGGGATGGCCTGTACTTGACTTGGATCTCATAGCTCAGCTTAGGAGGCAAAGGGGGAACAAACATAATTGCAGAGACAACAAGGGAATAAGCTAGGTGATTCATATCCCTAGGTATATATGAGAGTTCAAAAAACATGAAAGAGTTCCTGAGTTTCCATATCTCGTCTCTGTAAGCCTTCAGTCTAACATTCTTTGCTTGAAATATGTTGTTGACCTACTATATGATGAGATTTGCATCTCCAAAGATTTTTATGCACATGATCCCCATTTCCTTGGAAGCCTTCACTCCTAACAACAATGCTTCATATTATGCTATGTTTTTAGTAGTCTTGAAATCCAACTTATAAGACAAATGTATGGTTTCCTTTGAAGGAGAAATCAGGACTATTCCTGCACCTGCTGAGGCTTGAGTACTGGGCCCATCAAAAAACATGTTCCATATAGAGGTGCTAACCTCCTCAAGTGGCTGATAGGTAGGCTTTGTAAGCTGTATGGGTGTTGGTTGGGAATCATATATCTGCGGGATGCATCCCCCAAAGTCTGTGTCTACTGCATATATTGGATGGTTTATAGGGTTTTTGGCATTACTGATGATATAGGTGAACTGGTTCTCTCTGTAGAGTCTCTTGGTATCCCCCCAAAACATTGGAATTGTATAATATATAAGGTCCATTTGAAGGGTACCACCCAACCTTTTACTCCATGAGCGAGACAAAAGGAGGCCAAACTTAGGTGGGATATCAGCTACCACTATGTCCATCACTATGCTTTTTGAAGGCAATTGGGAGAGGTTTTGGATGACTTTGGATACCTATGTTTTGCTCTTGGACATCATGATCTTTCTCCTTCTTGGAAGGTTTAAAAGGGACATCATTATGATAAAAAAACTCTTCCATGGGTACCAGACCCCGAGGTATATAATTGCTAGGTAACTGAACAATGTTTTGATCACCTACCTTATCCTTTAACCTGAGCTTCTGGGATTCTTCCATATTTAGGTTTTCTTGATCAATATGCATATCAGAGAATTCATCTACTACCTGGAGGAATTTACTAAGCTCATCATCATTCTCAAAAACCTTCCAAAATTTTACATTATGAGGTAGGGATGGCCTGTACTTGACTTGGATCTCATAGCTCAGCTTAGGAGGCAAAGGGGGAACAAATAGACTTGCAAAGATAGCAAGGGAATTAGCTAGGTGATTCATAGCCCTAGGTGTATATGAGAGTTCAAAAAAATGAAAGAGTCCCTAAGTTTCCATACCTCATCTCTGTAAGCCTTCAGTTTGACATTCTTTGCTTGAAAGGTGTTGTTGACCTGCTGTATGATGAGATCTGCATCTCCAAAGATTTTTATGCACATGATCCCCATTTCCTTGGTAGGCTTCACTCCTAACAGTAATGCTTCATATTCTGCTATGTTGTTAGTAGTCTTGAAATCCAGCTTATAAGACAAATGTATGGTTTCCTTTGAAGGAGAAATCAAGACTATTCCTGCACCTACTGAGGCTTGAGTACTGGCCCCATCAAAAAAACATGTTCCATACAGAGGTGGTTACCTCCTCAGGTGGCTGATAGGTAGGCTTTGTAAGATGTATGGGTTTTGGCCAGGAATCATCTATCTGTAGGATGCATGCCCCAAAGTCTGTGTCTACTACATATATTGGATGGTTTATAGGGTTTTTGGCATTACTGATGATATAGGTGAACTGGTTCTCTCTGTAGAGTCTCTTGGTCTCCCCTCCAAACATTGGAATTGTAGCATATGTAAGGTCCATTTGAAGGGTACCACCCAGTCTTTTACTCCATGAGCGAGACAAAAGGAGGCCAAACTTAGGTGGGATATCAACTACCACTATGTCCATCACTATGCTTTTTGAAGGCAACTGGGAGAGGTTTTGGATGACTTTGTCTTCCTATGTTTTTCTCCTGGACATCAGGATCTTTCTCCTTCTTGGCAGGTTTAAAAGGGACATCATTATGATCAAAAAAATCTTCCAGGGGTACCAGACCTCGAGGTATATAATTGCTAGGTAACTGAACAATGTTTTGATCACCTACCTTATCCTTTAACCTGAGCTTCTGGGATTCTTCCATATTTAGGTTTTCTTGATCAATATGCATATCAGAGAATTCATCTACTACCTGGAGGAATTTACTAAGCTTATTATCATTCTCAAAAACCTTCCAAAGTTTTACATTATGAGGTAGGGATGGCCTGTACTTGACTTGGATCTCATAGCTCAACATAGGAGGCAAAGGGGGAACAAACAGACTTGCAGAGATAGCAAGAGAATCAACCAGGTGATTCATAGCCCTAGGTATATATGAGAGTTCAAAAAACATGAAAGAGTCCCTGAGTTTCCATACCTCATCTCTGTAAGCCTTTAGTCTGACATTCTTTGCTTGAAAGGTGTTGTTGACCTGCTGTATGATGAGATCTACATCTCCAAAGATTTTTATGCACATGATCCACATTTCCTTGGCAGCCTTCGCTCCTAATAGCAATGCTTCATATTCTGCTATGTTGTTGGTAGTCTTGAAATCCAACTTATAAGACAAATGTATGGTTTCCTTTGAAGGAGAAATCAAGACTATTCCTGCACCTGCTGAGGCTTGAGTACTGGCCCCATCAAAAAACATGTTCCATACAGAGGTGGTTACCTCCTCAGGTGGCTGATAGGTAGTCTTTGTAAGATGTATGGGTGTTGGTCGGGAATCATCTATCTGCGGGATGCATGCCCCAAAGTCCATGTCTACTGCATATATTGGATGGTTTATATGGTTTTTGGCATTACTGATGATATAGGTGAACTGGTTCTCTCTGTAGAGTCTCTTGGTCTCGCCTCCAAACATTGGAATCGTAGCATATGTAAGGTCCATTTGAAGGGTACCACCCAGCCTTTTACTCCATGAGAGAGACAAAAGGAGTCCAAACTTAGGTGGGATATCGGCTACCACTATGTCCATCACTATGCTTTTTGAAGGCAACTGGGAGAGTTTTATGAGAAGGTCTTTGATGAGGCCCAAGCATTTGACCTTCTTGGATTCAAATGAGAATAGATCATGGTATGGTTTTGTAATGCTGAGGCCAAGCTCATCCATCACAACTTTTGGAATTAGTTTATGGGAAGCTCCTGAGTCCAACAAATAGTTATGAAGGATTTTATCATGGATATTCAGAGATATGTAGAAAGGTGGGCAAGACTCATCCAACTCTTCAATCATAGGGCCTAGGATTACTGCGGGCTTATCATATTGCAAGTTCACAAAGTCAACATCTAGGGCAGTCCTTGGCTGAAGGGATTTCAATATGGATGTCTTGAAGGCTTCATTCTTCATCAGTTCTATCGAGGGAAAAGAGATTTTTAACTTCTGAATTTCTGACTCAAGATTGAAAGCATAGGACAATTTGTCAGAAGTTCTTACCTCTTGAAGTGTGGCTTTGAGATGAATAGGATCATGAGCTGATGGTTGTAATGGCCTTTGCTGTTGTTTTGGAGGAATAATCATCTTCTTTGCAGGAGCAACAATCTTCCTAGCCTGAGGAGCAGGTTTCTTTGTAGGGGTAGGAGTCTTCTTCATAGGAGCAACAATTCTAGATCTCAAATTATAGCCTTCCTGATCATCTACCCGATACAGAGATTCTTTCATGATATGTTCATTCATGAGGGCTTCCCCATAGTCTAATTGTGTAAAAAAAGAGAGATCTACTTCATCCTCCATATAGTTGATATTGTCTTCTGCCTCTCCTTCTTCCTGAGTGAACTCTGGTTCTTATTCTAGTACATCCTTTTGAAAAGGAGCTATGATCCTTTGATCCTCAGCTTGATTCCTATCCCTTTGAAGGATCTGAGCTGGTGGGTTGTTTCTTCTATAAGGGACAAAATTAGGGTTTATGTTAGCAAAATCATTTGGCCCTTTACCCCTTACAGGTATTTTCCCTCGGTCTTTTAGTCTAGACATTTCAGCTGTCATACTGTCTAACATTTTGGCCATTTTCTCCATCTTGTTCTCTGATGAAGAAACCCCTAGAGGATTTGAGGGTTGCTTCTTTCTGTCAATTTTTCCTTTAACCTTCTGAGATGCAACTATATTGGATTCCACTTCAAGGGAAACATCTTGCATGAGTGATAGAGAAGTTGATCTTCTTTCTTTGAGAAGAAGACAAAAATCTGAATCAAAGGCATTGGCATAGATGATTTTGGTTGAAGTGTCAGTTGGCTTGATCTCAGCAAGGATATTGTTGAACATCTTATTAAATCTTTTGGTGAAGTTAGAAACAAACTCACCATTCTCTTTATTCAGGTTGCTAAACTCAGTGATATAGTAGAGGTGGTCTCTCCTCTCTCCCCAATGCTTCAGAAATATGTCATGTATGGATTCAATGCATGCTATGGATGCAGCAGACAACTCTTTGAACCATTTCCTAGCATGACCATCTAAACTTTGCACAAAAACCCTAGTCCACACATCCTCTTGTTCGATGTTTATATTCTTAGCCTAACTGTAGAAGGTCTCTAGGTGTTCTTCAGCTGTGAAGTCTCCCTCCCCAGTAAACTTAGGCATGTATTTGAGATAGTCTCCAGTAGGCATAGCAGTGAGAAGGTTAGGAAGAATTAGAGGGGCATATCTGGCCACAAGGATCCTTTCCATTTTGGTCAAAGGGACATTCATATTGGAAGTGGGTATGGAAAGGGCAGAAAGAGATACTGCTGGTGTGAGTGGTGGCTGAGAGAATAGTTTGGATGGATTTATCTCAATGGAGTCACCAGGGATTGGATCTACACAAGCAGCAGTGCTTGAAGATTCCTCAACCCTAAAATTTTCTGATTCAATTATAAATTCCTGAGAATTATATGTATCAGTAGATGGAGATTGAAATGGAGGTCTATTTGATATAACAACATAAATACCTCTTGAAATATCTGATGTGGCTTCCCTTGTAACTCTGGAGATCTGTCTGAGTGAAGCCCTAACTCTTCTTAGAATCTCTTCTGGATTTGAAATAGGTGTTACTGGTGGCCCTTGAGGGTTTGCTCTGGTACTTGGTCTTCTTGAAGCCACCTTATTCTGATGGAGTCGCCAGATATATTATTACAACCAGAATAGTGTCCAAACTTTGTCTATCATCAAAGCAAGATCTATGTCGTCTCCCAGGGAAGCTAAGCTTCAATCTCCTCTCCCCGACAACAACGCCAATTTGTTATCACTCTAGGAGACTCCTTTAGGTTTTAGCTCGAGGATGCTGGTAACTTAAATGTTTTTATGGTTTTTTAAATGGATCAAGTTAGATGACCTAAAGGACATCGCATGCTCAAGACATGCATAAAACTCAATCAAAAGATAATACTTCTAACTACTAATGTTCAGAGATTTGATAATAGGGTGAACAGATGGAGAACTTACTATGCTAGCAGATTCATATATAAAGCAATTACATATAAATGGATAATCATAACAAGGAAAAGTACTTGCAATTCAACTCATCAACATACATATAGGATGACAACTATCAGATATTAGATAATATGAATAAACCTGAATCAAACATTGAAGCACAAGAACAGAACATAAAAGATATGGAAGCTGAACATATAATAGCAAAAGAGCTTATATTAGGTCATGAATAACTTGAGAAGCTTGGTAATGATAATGGTCTACATGTCCTCGAAGTAGAACCTTTGCTTCAAAATAAGCCTTAGGATTTATAGCCTTTACAAAAATATTCAGATCCTAAAAAGTTGGATCTGTTTTACTAAAAATAGATAAAATAAATGTTTTTTGCAAAATTAGGTCAGAAACCCTAATTTAACTACTAGTCTATCTAACTCTAACACTTTTTCACTCATTGAACTCTTTGATGACTGCAGTGATTACTAAAGTAGAGTTGTAACCTGTCATTTGATAGATGAGCCACTGTTAGTAAAAATAGGTAGGCTTTGTGACCCTTTTCTCCTTGATTGTATCCTCAAAACTGGAACATACCTCCTCTAATGGTGTTTTTCAGCAACTTTCAGCCTTATATTTCATCCCTGAGATAGTTGTATTCACCAAAAATGGTTTCATGTGCCAAAATATCTTTCTACACCCTTTTTTTCCTTCGGTGGTTAAGGAAACAAAATCCCGGGTTTGTTAGCTGCCGAAAGCTCTGCTTTCGGTGGCTAATGAATTGCTTTTGCTTCTGCTTAAGCCACTAAAAGCTTTGTTTCTGCAAAATTGTAATCAACCTCCCAATCATCCCTTTTCATATTTTTTGTTGAGCTTCTGGAATTTCTTCAGCCTACATAAGGTTTGGAAAAACAACAGCATCCTAGGCTGCCTCTGGATTCTGAAGGCTCATTGCTACCTCAGCTAGAGTTTATAGTGCAAAGTGAGTCTCAGAGCCAGAGTTTGAGTTGGAATTCTTCACCTGCAGCCTCAGAATTCTAATCATCCTATAAAGTCTGATGAAAATTGTACATATACCATATTTTGATTTTATAAGACTCACCATACCATCTCCTTTCAAATTCAGGACCATTTGGTGAAAGTTGGAACCCTCGAGAGTCATGACTAGTTAAGCTCGAATTTTGCCCAATTTGTGCATTTCTCCAAAATTTCCAAAAAATGGACATTACAATGGTATCAGAGGATGGTACTTGCACCTATGAATTAATACCATCCATTGAATAAAATTTTGCAGAGATGTCATGGTTTCATAATCAACCCACCAAGCCCACTTTCCTTCCTCCCCCGCTAAGGGAAGAAGAAATTACAACCAAAGATATCAAAGCATGCTACCAGGGTTATAATATTTTGAGATGGGATATTCGTGAAAGGTATTATTTCCAAGAGTATCTTCTCAAGTATGGATTTTTTTACAAGAAGGAAAATGAGAACTCATTAAGGAACAATCAACAATGCACAAGTATGGAGGAGGCCAAGGAGCTACCGATTTCTATGGGTGGTGAAACAGAAAAAGTATTACATCAAGATGATTGAAAGTCACTCCCAAATGCCTTTGAAAAACATGAGGAAACATCACACGAGAATGAAGAAGAGTACCTTGAAACTATTGAATATCACACGGGAATCTACTGATGGATGCTTGAACCATGAAGGAGTACCTACTGGTGGTTTCTCACAACTCTATGTTGGTGATCACATAGAGATCATATTTGAAAATGTTTATGTAATCCAAATTTCTCATGAACATAAATATGAATACCTTGTAGCAGCTAATGAAGAACCAAGGTCAACTTCCCCATCACCACTTGAGCTTCAAGAAGCTGATCAAATCAAGCAGAAAGAAGAAGAGGAGTTTCGGTCTCATGAACAATCCTTCATTTAAGGGTATTTGAATATGAGTGAAAGGGACATCAAAGATGCCCTTAGCATACTCCATGACACTTAAGCATTGGTATCAAATTCTTGTTGGAAAGTTTCTTCATTGGAGGAGCCATCCTTCTTTGAAGACATGGAGAAGATTCAAAGAGCAATGTGCAACATCAAATGTAATTTCATGTATTTTATTTTTGATAGAAAAAATGTGATTGAGCTTAGTGAATGGTTACATGAATCCTACTTGAATAATAATGAAGATATTCATAAGTTCAAAATTCAAAATGAGCAACTTCTTCAGAGGTTGCAAGATACTTGTTCTTCCTCCTATGTTTCATATTGTCATATGGTAGATTTCTTGGAGGATTCTCATGACATGATGGATCATGAGAAACATGAAAAATTACAGGCTCTTGAAGTGTTTGAAGATGACATTGATGAGAGCCAATCACTAGTTGTGGTGGAAGAGGAACTCAAGTTGCCTCTTGAATATGGGTGCACACTTTTTGAAGAAGTGCATGACTCCACTACCTTGGAACCAACCTATGGGGAAAGTTTTACATTTTTGAGGGAGGTGCATGTTCCTACCCTTATGGAGCCTTCACATGATGAACATTTTTCACTTTCTAATCCTTTGGGTGAGTTGGTTCTTTCTCCTACATCCCACGCTTCCATATTTTGCAGCATTCATCCTAATGAAGTATAGGTGAAAGGTTTCTTTTTTATAGTGCCACATGAAGAGTATGGAATTTGTATCTCTCCTTTTGATGATGACATGATTAGAGAACCATATTATTTACATTTGCAGCAACAGCCTTTGTTACTTGAGTCACTTGGAGACTCATGATTTTCCTTGCTTCTTTCCTAGTCCATATTATGTTGGAAGAAATTCATCCCACACTTGGGTGAAGAGATATATGATTGAAGAGAATTATTGTTGGAAGCAACATCCTTTGTTATTTCATGATGATATACATATTCATGGGTATATTGATGAGACTACTTTCATCCACTTGAAGTCTTCATATTTTCTTTGCTCCTTATTTGGTTCACATTTTGGTGGAGGTTCTTCATTCACTTCTTGGATGAAAGAACACATGGTTGATTATTATTTTGATGAATATTACATTCTTTTGGAGCAGTATTATGGGTCTTGGGATCCTCACCGATGTCATTGGAGTAGATCTTATATAATACTTGATGCTTGTGTGTATGGGCCACATGGTGATCTACTTACTTGGATGTATAAGAACTTTCATGATTCTTTGATGATGTACCTTCTTGATGTACATTTGTATGATGTTGTTATGTACTTTCATGATCTATATTTTGTACTCATGATGTTTGGAATGGTTCAATACTAGCAATGGGATCCCAGAATTGCTTGCTTGCATCTCACTTAGAGTAGCAGTTTGGTTGAATTCAAGTAGCTTGTTCTTGCTTTGTACCAACATCTTCAAGAATTCACCTCAACCAAATGGCTTCACAAGTAGCACTGTTCAATGCTTTATATTAAGGTTTTATTGATGAAAAAGAAACAATTGGTTGTTTCTTACTGCTCCATGACACAACTCCTGAACTAATGTGAAAAGAATATCCAGAAGTAGATTTTTTGTCGTCAGGATTCCTTGCCCAGTCAAAATCAGAATAACCATCCAACTGAACATCAAATGCCTCAGTATATAAAAGACCAAAATTAATTGCTCCTTTTAGGTATCTTAGGACTTGTTTTGCAACTTTACAATGTGTTTCACATGGCTTATCCAAGAATTGACTAAGGATGCTAACTGAATATTATATGTATGGCATTGTAGTAGTGAGATAGTTCATACTTCCCACTAGTTGATGATACAAAGTACCATCTGCTTCTTTAGATCCATCATTACTGTACAATTTCATATTTTGATCCAAAGGAGTTGATACTACTTTGCTTTCACTCATTTGAAATCTGTTAAGGATTTCCCTTACATACTTGCTTTGAGTGATCAATGTCTTACCAGACTCTCTCCAAAATGTAATACCTAAACAATAATGCAAATCACCAAGGTCTTTCATTTCAAATTCATGAGACATATGACTTTTAATATCTGCAATCAACTAATATGCTCCACCTGTAATAATGAGATCATCAACATATAAAACATCACTGAAACCTCTTTTGGGAGAAAGAACTTTTCGACTTCATAAGGTAGCAGGATGCGGAAAAGAGGCCAGGGAAGCTCCTCCAAAGTCTCAAGGTGAGGGATTCTTACATAAAACTATGTTACAATATTGATAGAAATAGGCTCTGTCAACTGGCCATATTATACGTTTTGATTTCGAATCAAGGAAGAAAGACCACCTTCTTTTTACATTGTGGTTGTGTGTTTAATTTTTTATTTTATAAGGAGAAAGTTTGCACAGGTCCACTAGGAAGGTGTGGTCCTTGCTTGAAGCTTAATGATTGTATGCTTTCCTTTTTATAGAGAAGAGTTGTAACTTTATCTCTGGCTTTAACCCACTCTTCTTTGCTGTATGATTCTTGTTCTATGGAAAAGGGCGTTGTCTTTATTTTACCCTCTGATTATCAAAGTAGATTTTCAATTGTATGTGGATGAGGAGCATGACTCCACTTCCTTACGGTTGAATTGAATGTTTTCTTTCTGGATAAAGAAGGGCGTGAATTAGCTTACTTGACAAAGTAATTACTGAGTTTCCTCGAGTCTGATACCCTTCTTTTCCTTATACACTCGGGTAGTGTGAACGTAGTGTGTAGCCTGTTGTAACTTAATTCTTTTTCTTGTTAGTGTTTTTTAATAAAAAGAAAAAGGGGATAGCCTGTTATCTGGGCACAACTATTTGACAGAGCCAGAGTTTTTCTTTTATATAATAAGGTTGTATGTTAACACACATATTAGCCTCTCTGTGGAGAGCCAATGCTTTCCTTGTATAATTAAACACTGACTGATAACCGTGGCTCGGTTCCTCTGTGGAGAACCACTTTATATTTGTATACACCATGAGACAAGCATGATTCAGTTTCTTGGATTAGTGCCAGCGTGGCCTCACATCGTGGTATGGATTGCAGTTCATACTTGTCGTTTTACATGGACGTAGGGTCAACCCTCGGTTATATTGAGTGTATTTATAAGATATATGTGTATTTTTAACAATGAGGGCGTAGTATCTCCATTGTATTAATTAGATTATTTGTATTTTATTATACATGAATTTGGTGAAGAGCATGCTTCTTGGTTGTCACATGACCGGTTTTTGGAGCATACATCTTTTAGGTAATATTATAAGAGGTTAAGAAGGAAATTTCTGGATTTTTTTGTGTGTAATAATAAAAGATATTTGAATGGAAGTAAATAAGCTGAACAGTAAATCTTCACCTCTACATTTACTGCAGCAAGACGAGAATTACCTCTGTAATTTGTATTTCAAACACTTACAGTTTGTGGAAACAAGACTAGATAGTTGTGGAACTAAGCTTTTTGTTTATGAAGTCAATATGTTTAAGGAACACCAAACATTAGGTTTTAGCCATGATAGTGAGCTTAGTAATGTAAGGACTTCAATACAACTTTCCTTTTATGCTTTCGCTAAGTGGATTCATGCTAGCTTAGGGTGGCCAATGATTTAGTATAAATATGTAAGATAAGAGGCGAGGAAGCCAAGTGAGTTTCTAATTGTAGTCGTTTATTAGTTCCCTTGGGATAGTTTAAGTGGAAATAGTTGTAATTTCTTTAGATGGTATTATTCCCTTTAAAAGGCCACACAATAAGGATAATTAGAGACTTGCGGATAAAGAAGATGAAAAGTAGTAGTTGCATTGCAGTTTTGTAACCTTTTGCTGAATAATTTATAGAAATATTAACAGTTTTGGTGGACGTAGCCCCTGGTTAGGGGTGAACCACGTATATGGGTCTCTCCCCCTCTCTTTCTTTTGTATTTTTCTTTATGTGTTTTATTTTTTCTAAGTGACTCTAGTTAATGCTCCACAATTTTGTGATGTTTAAAGAGTACCCACTTTCCTATTTGTATATAATGAATGGACTATGAATCATAGTTTTGCACACATGAACCATATCGTGGTTTAAGTTATAAGAAAAACAAAAGTAATAGTTTGGTGATAGCATGAGAAAATGATGGAAAACAAATATAAGTGTTGTTCGTAAGACTTTGTAAAAATCTCTTACATTAATCATACATTTACTTCCGTCTCTTGAATTTAAGAATTGATGGGGAATGCACTTGAGTTGTAATGCAATGTAATTCCTTGAGCTAATTTTTTTGGTTGTTAAAATGAAATCGTTTAAAAAAAAATTACCCCATCTCCTAGAGTTCGGGTTTGTTACAAATGGTATCAGAGCATGTTCTCAACACTCGGATCTAATTGACTCACCTGCATATAGGTATGTGTGAACCGTGTGAAGAATATTTTATTTGAATATGAAACTTTATGTTTACTTATTGGTATGCATGCTATAGAAATGATAGTGTTTTAATTGTCAAGTACATGAAATAGTTCACTTAGAATCATGTGCTTGAATGCACGAAGCTAGTTGCATAAACTGAATTGCAGAAAAATATATGTTGGAAGAGTGAAGGGTTGTCTGAAATAGACAATGTAATATGTTTGATTTCATTCGGTTGTAAATATTTGTGAATTAGAAAAATAATATGTTACCATGCTAACGGTCACTATGATTGGAGTACCTATGTAAAGACATGCAATATGTTGAGTAAAGTGCAAGTTTATGTATGACGCTGAAAGTTTGCTAGAAAATTTGAGTGCATGGTACTAATGCAGCGAATCGAAGAGGTTGAAGTGAGGGCATGCTGAAGTAAAGGTTGTGGTAGCGTTAATAGTTTAATGTAAATTCAATTTGAATAAAAAAGTGCATTGAGATTATGCAAAAGAATATCTTATTGCAGCAAGAGTTTATGGCATTTCAAAAAATAACTTGCTATTATATTTTATAGTTTTCTTTATGAGATTATAATGTAAATGATTTCTGGCAAGAAGTTGCGAGTTAAGAATGCAGGTACACATGGTTGCAAGAACCATTGTCACATGGGAATCAGTAAGACTAGCAAGAGCAAAGGATAAACTCTTCGATGGAAAATGTAACATCTAGAATCAATATGATTCCTTGATTAATAAGAAAAGGTTAGCAAGACAATATAATTTAATTGAACAATTGCATTTGTGGAAAAACATAGTTTAGATAAGTTGATATGCTGAGGTCATACTTTGTAAAAAGTTTTGAAAATTTCTAATGAAGTACTTGAGTATGGTAACTGTAGGATTTTTTTTTAGAATGATGAATTGTGTATATGGCATTCCTATGATGATGCAATTGATTTGTAGAATTTTTGAAATGGTTTGTACTTGCATATATATTAGAAGTATCAAGTTATGCATAGTGTGATAATGTGTTGTTGAAACATGTTGGATGTCTAATATGGTTACGTTAGTCTTGAGAGACATAGATAGATATACCTTAATGTGAGCGGGCAAGCTCTCGAGCATTAAGAACATTGAGTTACCATGTGGATATGGTGTTGAGCCAGTGGGCTCAAGAACAAATCAAGTATGTTCAGAAGTATTAAATTCTTGGTTTGAAGTGGAACTTATAGTTTCATAAACATTTAGTATGCTTGGCGATGATTATGATATTTTATGCATTTAATATTTCTTTTGAAACGATATTAAATATTTGTCATTAGATTGACAACGTCTTTAGATTAAGTCCATAAATAAAGAATTGAATATGATTATGAATAAATGGAACCTAATATGACTAAAGACTAATTAGATAAAGAATTATGAATTTTTTGAGCCGATCACAGGGGACGCCCTGGGTTATAAGGCTCTATTTTCTAAGAAAAATTTGTTATACTAAACAAATTTTACATGATTAACCAACTCATGAAGATGAAGAAGAAAACTAGATATTGAAATTATGTGATTAAGCAAGAGAAACTAAGTTTGGTGTTGAACGTGTCGGTTCTAGAACACTAATCTGTTTAGTCTCATTATGCATAATTGCAAGAAGTAATAAGACTTGAATCTGGGACTTAATTTCTAAAATAAACAAATTGAATTGGTTGAACACAAAGTATTTTTTAATTAAGAAGAGTTATTATGGAGCACCCTGGAGAGGTGTTAGGCTCTGAAATTTTTGATAAGTTAGTACAGAATTGCCAGGGAACACTCTTGTGAGGTGTTAGACTATGTTGAGCGCTCTATGATATTTAAAGAGTACCCACTTTCATGTTTGTATATAATGAATGCACTATGAACCATATTTTTGCACATATGAAGCATGCCATGGTTTTAGTTATAAGAAAAACAAAAGTAATAGTATGGTGATAACATGAGAAAATGATGGAAAACAAATATAAGTGTTTTTCATAAGACTTTGTAAAAATCTCTTACATTAATCATATACTTACTTTCGTCTCTGCAATTTAAGAATTGATGGGGAATGCACTTGAGTTGTAATGCCATGTAATTCCTTGAGCTATTTTTTTTGGTTGTTAAAATGAAATCGTTTAAAAAAAATAAAATATTTACCCCATCTCCTAGAGTTTGGGTTTGTTACAGCAATTCAGATGGAAAAGGACTTTTTCGAAATGGCATAGATAGAAATTCTTTTTTTTCGAAATGGCATGTCATATATGAGACCAGCAGATATTATTGGAGCAGGTCTAAGGGTCCTCTGTAAGTGAAGTAGAACTGGGCTTATTCTTTTAACGTTGCTTTGCAATTCTGTAGCCTTATATAGTTTCTCATAGTATATCTAGAATATTTTGTTGCAGCAAGGCATTCATGGTATTGGTTCCCTATTAGCTTCATTAGTCCTCGATCGCACTTGTACCATCTCCAAGTCTAATAGAGGTTGGCTTTTAGGTGGTCAAACTGTAGACTCAATTTATCAACAACAGTTTAAGACTCTCAGTGTGCTTTTGTGGTTACATGCACAATATTTTGTTCCCAGTGGTTAAATATTTATTTTCATGTTTCTTTTGTTGTAATTCAGTTTTCAAACCTTCATTATTTATTGACTTCCCATTCAAGGATCTTTGAGGGTTTCTATTATCACTTCTTGGTTTCAAATTTTTTTTTTCTAATTTTTTCTATTTTTGGTAGAATACTTCTTGTATTCATAAGAATATATTTACATCCATATATCATATTATGTAAATGTTGTAAATATGCCAATAAAGATTCCTAGCGTGGAGCTCAAGGCCAAGGCCGGACTAGTGAATTACTAGGCATGTATAGTGTAAATATTTCTATATGGGCCATGTGGTTGGCTTGTCATCATCACTCAAAAGTTATGTAAGTATTATGATGGAAAATATTAAAATGGTCCAAGATGGTTGTGTATAGAGCGCTAGAGGAGTTAAGATTACACTATAGGGGAAGAGGAAAAGGGGTCAAGGGAGAGTAAATCTTCTTTTTCCAAGTGTCAACGTTAGAACTCATCAATTTCTACCATGTTCCTTAAATGAACCATTTACTTCCTTTTGGATTTTTAAGTACAATCATTTAATGCACATGTGAGGTTGGTGGGAAAGTCTTATCATGTAGTTATGCGAGCATTGGATGAATATATTTTTATGACAATTGTTAATCCTTCCTTCTATGATCAAAACTTAAAAGTAGTGTTGACTATCTTTTCACTAATCATCACATCTCCATGGGAGTGTATCACTCATTCTCCATGCTGAATTCATACACTACGATGAGTTCATGTTGTTTTCATCATTAATGATAATCAGAGTACATGAAATTAACTAGAAATTAGCATTGTGAGTAAGAAGTTGCAGACATTAGATTGAAGAGGATAGTTGTAGGCGAGCTTCACTAAGTTGCCAAGAAACTTGGGGATGGGGATGGGAATGGGGATGCCACTTTTTGAAGAAGAGGATTTGGATACATCGGGGGTACTATATATATATATATATATATATATGAAATAAAAAATTAAATCATTTTCACTAGTGTTCAATTTCAATAAGTAATATGCACATTGCTTCAAGGTTCATAAACCATTGATATAAAGTGGAATTTGTCTACATAATGAAACAAGTAAGTTTATGTTTCTGAGTAAAACACACACACTCACACACACACACACATATGAAATAAAAAATTTAATCATTTTCACTAGTATTCAATTTCAATAAGTAACATGCACATTGCTTCAAAGTTCATAAACCATTGATATAAAGTGGAAATTGTCTACATAATCAAGCAAGTAAGCTTATGATCCTGAGTGTAAGTGGTGGCATTGTAATCTAAATGGTTCATAATTTTCATGTTTATGTTTATGAGTGTAGGTGGTGGCATCGTAATCTAAATGGTTCATAATTTCTGGTTTATGTTTGTAAGTGCTAAGTCAACTATAGAATAAGCCATCTTGATCTCCTCATGTAAAATGAATAACTAATTCTAGAAACACCTTATGAAAATAGTTAATCCTATAACTAATACAATTAGTTAATACTTAACTAATTGATGCATTGAAATCTTATAAAAAAAAGGAACAAAATCCATAATGTTTAATATATGATTTGATAATTCAATTTGATGGTGAATATGATCATCGTTAATACATTTTAAATTTTAAATGATAATATTTATATACCGAATAATTTGATTTTATTCAAATTTAATATTTCTAAGATTAGCATAAATCTATACTGTTTTCAAAAAATGTAACTGGCTCTCTCCAAGTGAAGTCAACTGTCAAATGAGAGTTGGGAGGGCAGGACAAACCCATAGGGTTTTAAGAGGGTAGGGGGGCCACACCCACCCCTTCCGTATTCACATATATATATATAAATATATACATATATACATATACATACATACATACACACACACACGCGCACACACACATATATATATAATCTCCAGCGAATGAAGTTTCTTCAGAGTCCCCAAAATTGGGGGATGAGGTCCCCAAACCAAGTAGAGTTTTCAAATATTTGGTACTCGAGGACTTCGACGGGGACTTTAGGAAATGTTTGAGAGGCCCCTGACCCATTTTTCTAGATGCGGGGATGATACCTAGGATGAGGAACCCAGCCCCCGGGAATAGGTACCCCTGCAACACAGGTGGCTAGGAAAGATAAGAACCTTTAGCTGCTATTTATTTGTTGCTCATGGTTGCTTGAGAAGCCACAAATTGATTTTATAGGAGGTTCTTTCAAAGACTACAGTAGGTTGGATTCTTCTTGCACACACTATATAGCATTGTAAGGGTTTGTTACTCTGAGGCACTATTTAACAGAGAAGGAGTAGGCCTTTCTTGTGTTGTGTGAGACAGTGGAAGAGATGTCTATGGATGGCATGGTTGAATGAAATGCTTGTAGTGCCAAGTGGTGAGAAAATTGACTAAGCATGACAGAAAAAGGGTTTTGGATTAAGAGAAAAAAACCTATAGGTGTTTCCTTCACCTTGGTAGCCTCATAGCCTAGTTTGGGGGTGGTATTTGCAATTGATACCTATTGTTGGTTGAAAAATTGGTCTTACACAACCAATTTCTTGGATCTTGTTCAATTAAAAGATAAGTATCGTTTTTTGGTTATGAATGTGCAATGATTATATGTACTTCCTACTATGAATATGTTTGTTTATGCATGATGTATGTGTGAATATAGTGTTAATTCTGTTGTGTTTTATACTCATGAAATTCTTAGTTTATGTTTCCCATAGGCAACTGAAATTAGTTCTGAATTTGAATAATGGCCCATAGGGTGAGGTTTTGAAACATGAAATTTGTAACTGGTCCCTTCTATAGTCAGAATGATGGATGGGGATGCTACAAAGTTGTGTTAGAGCTCTTGATTGCAACATTGGGATTGTATAGGACATAATCAATATTTATAGGAAGAAATATAACTTTTCAAGAAAAAGTATTTTACAAAATTCCTATGAGAATGTCGTGGTTTTGAATTGCTCAGGTGGTGTTTTAACAAGGCCATAGATTAGATCTTGTGGTTATAAAAAAGAATGGTATATTGACTTGAGGAAATTTTTTGAGTTTGGTAAAGATCTTGATTTCTTTAGTTAACAAAGGTTCAAAATGCCAAGTTGTTGGGTTTACAGTTATTTTGATAGATAGAGGATGATCAATAGTTGAAATTAATTCAAGTTGTTCATACCCTCAAATTTAACTAGGTATTACATCTAATAGATGGGCCTAACTCTAGAAAGTGAGGTGGGTTGTCTCTTTGGGGACCAAAGTAATAAAAGAAGAATTAGTAGCACCCCCAATGGTCATTTCTCATAGTCAAATTCAACATTTAGTGGAGATCACTTTAATAAAAAACTTTGTTACTTTCATTTTATTTTTGCTCCCCAACCCTTTACAAGTTCAAGAGACCATATTCATTATTGACCATTAGATGGAGGAAATATCACTCCATATCCATTGTCCAACTTCCTCTTAACCAAGTTCTTTTGAGGAGAAATATTGAATGAGTTCTCAAGAGTAGTTTGTAACCCTAAAGCTTTTTCTTTTTATGCAATCTATTTCATTTTCCTATTTGACATTTTTGGAGGCAAATTTCCTTCTTTAGATTCCTCCATTCCTTCTTATTGTTGTTGCTTGGTCTTCAACCTTGTCATTATTCCACTAGGAATAGTTGTAGTCTTCACTTGCAAGGATATAACTTCTATTATTGGCTCAAGAGGTAGCTAGGTTCTACAGATTCCTTTGGACACATCTTCAACAAGTGGTTGCTCCATAGTCTTTTGTCACTTCCCATGAAAAGTCGGTAGTGCTTCTTGAACCTATGCATCCTTTGGATCTTTGGGATCTTGTTGAGAGAGATCCTAAAATTAGTTAGTTTGGGGAGACAAATGAGATGGAAAACCATTGATTGACATCCCTACATTCCCAGTAATTGTTCCCTTGTTTTTCACTTGTTTCCATTCACCTTCATTTTTTGGGTCAATTATTGCATAGGAGCTTTGGGACAATTTCGTGCAAAGTGGCCATACTCATGGAAATTATTGCACTTGAAGGGAAGTTGTTTGTAAGATAAGTTATGAGTGTAATGTTAGAAAACATGATTGCAGAGAAATAGCAGATATACAGTTAAATCAATAAACAAGATGCAAAACATATTAAAACATTACAGAGAGACACAGATATAACGTGGTTCACCGAAACGATGGGCTACGTCGCCAGTCCTTTTATTACAGTCCAGAAAGATGAAGGGATACACCTTGCAGAAAAACCGCTGCACTTCCTCTTCACGCTCTCACAGTCTCTCTTCCAATACAATACAATACCATACTCAGTCGTTTTACAATGCTTTCTTTTATAGGGGAATACATTGGGAAAATTATAGGGTTAACCCATTACCATGGGTCCGCAATACTGTTGGTCAACACACATCCCAAAAAAATTTCTCGAGGGCACTGCCCCCGAACCCCCATGTCTTAGGGGCGCTGCCCCCGAACCCTCGTGTCTCGGGGGCGTTTCCCCCGAACCCCAAGGCAGGGGAAATGACTGTACAATACTCCTGGGTTACAATCACAACTGAATAATATCTCTGGATCTAGAAGATTAGGCTCCACAACCAAAAATCTCCCACTTGGAGACTAATCATAGCAACACCGCCGCTATTGCACTTGCTGGACTATGCTCTGGACCCTAGACTTGGAAAATTTCTTCTTTTCACCTTCATGCTTGAAGGCCAACAGAAACCGAGCATGAACTCAGTTTCTCTCTGGTTACTGTAATGCCCCGATTTTGACCCTATTTGCATTAAAATGTACATGATGTATATATTGTAATAAATCATGGTGTGGAGCTAAAGGCAAAAGCCCCACCATCGATTAAGCTATGTTATGTTTCGGCAATAGGGATCGTTGCTGATGGTACATCGTGCTATCTGGCACACTATAGTTTTGGCATCATGTAAGTATGCACATCAATTTAAAATAAACCTACAACCAGCTACGACGATGCAATGTTAAATGAAAAGGGAATGATTCCTAAGGTTAAGGGGGGGTTGTCTAACCAGTGGGGGCCATTGGGAGTTTTCCATGTGTCGACCACCTTAGTTTTTGTTGTTAGTGGGGGCAACTGTGGGCTGGCATGAAACCACTACGCTCACACCTACACTCCCTCCACGATGCGACGACCGATCTTTCTGTCCACTCTCCCCACCGTCGACTGTTCGTTTTCCTCACGCAGGCGGAGTTAAAATGGATTACATTCCATTGTTTGGGGGTTCGCCTTCCCTCTCTCACGCGTTTGCCAGTCTGTGGTTGTGTTCCTTCCATCCGCGCAGAGAACTGATTTCTTTCCTCCACACATTATTGGATTGGGTATTGTTCCATCCTTTATAGTGGATTGTGAGCTGAAGACTGTGGTGGTTCCCTCATTGAATGCTGGTTGCAGTCTCCTCCACGCATTGTTGATTGTATTTTCCTTTACAATGTGGCATTTGCCAAAGATTGCTGTGGTTTTTCCCCGTGGTTCAACGCTGAACTATGACTGTTGGCTGTGTCTTTTTCACTCACGCCTAAATTGGGAGTTTGTTCCTTTTTCCATTTTCTGGTCTGTGTAATTTACTCCAGTGATTGCATGAAGGATCGTGTGTTGTGGGCTCAATGTTGGGAATCTGGCTTCTTTCCCTTTCTGCAGACCGTGTAATGCTGTTTTCATTTCCTTATATGATTGGGGATGTTTTTGACTTACCCTGGTTTTGGGTTGCTGTGTATGCAAGTACCTTGTTGGGTTATTGCTAAGTTGTTTTGGCCACGCTAGGGCCAAGAACAACTCTGAATCATTGTGTTTGACCTGAGCTGTGTTCACCTTGTCATTTGGGGTTGTCACCCTATTGTCTTCAACTCCTTCACAGAGTTGTGAACTATTGTTTTACTACAGTATGCAGTGGTTGGTCTTTGGACTATTGAGAATAGGATTAGAGGTTGGGTATGCTTGAGAAACTGGTGTTTGGAGCCACTCAGACAGAGTGAGACTGCTGGATTTCTTCTCCACAACCCTTGAAGAATATTGGAAAGGGAAGTCAGGGCCTGAGGGATTGTGAAATAGAGAAAGGATTGATTCCTGGAGTTGGGTGTGTGGATGTCTTAGAGGTCAGGGTTAGCTTTGGTGTAGGCATCCTTAGCTTTCTGTTGAGGCCACCAGCTTAGCATTTAGCCTTCCCTAACTCCTTGACGGCCTGTTAAACCCTACTGTGTGGGCTTGGATAATTTGTGTACCTTAGCTACGTGTAAGCCTGCTTTGACCCTTACTCCTTGAGGACTCAAGCCCAACTCGGGGGTGGCAGTGTTGCTGAGAGATTGATGAGCACATTGGCCTATGGTTGGGTGGAACATTGCTGCGACGTAGATGGTTGTGGGACGAGTCCTTTTTAAGATGAGTATTATTAACTATTTTGTCTATGCATTTATATTTACTGAATAATGAATATGATGAACATGTGGTATGCTTGAATGAATGTATGTTTGCTTCCGCTATGCATGTGAAGGTTTATGCATCTTAGCATGTTTTATGTTTTACGAGTTTTTATTTCAGCACTATATGCCTGTTCATCTTCATGGGGCTATTTTCCCATATGTTTGGTGATAGTAGCATCCTCTTCACCGGTTAGAGGGTCGGGGACGTTACAGTTACTCCTTTTGTCAACATGTCTGCAGGATTCTGGCTAGTGTGTATCTTTTCTAGTTTTAACAGTTCTTCATCTAGAACAAATATTATGAAGTGGTACTTGAGTTGTATATGTTTAGTCCTCGAATGAAATGCTGAGTTCTTTGCAAGATGAATGGCACTCTGGCTGTCACTGTACAACCTACTATTCTCCTACTTCTTACCCAATTCTTCCATGAACCTCTGCAACCAAATCATCTCCTTACTAGCCTCTGTAGCAGCAACATACTCTGCTTCCGTTGTTGAAAGTGCAATAACCTGTTGCAGTTTTGAAATCCAACTTACTGCTGTTCCACCTACAGTAAACACATACATGTGGTGCTCCTCCTGCTGTCTTTATCACCAGCCATATCTGCATCAACATGTCCCTGTAGAACAGTGTCTGAACCTCCAAAACATAATGCATGAGAAGTGGTACCTCTCAAATACCTGAGAATCCACTGTACTGCTTTCCAATGCTCTTTACCTGGATTATTCATATACCTGCTCACAACTCCCACTACATGTGAAATATCTAGTCTTGTGCACACCATGGCATACATCAAGCTCCCAACCGCTGATGAATAGGGAATCTTGGACATGTAATCTATCTCTTCCTGTGTCTCTGGATACATATCCTTGCTTAGTTTGAAATGGCTCGCCAAAGGTGTACTGACTAGTTTTTCATTCTGCATTCTAAACCTCTGCAACACCTTTTCTATGTACTCACCTTGAGACAATGTCAATTTGTGATTTTTCCTGTCTCTTGTTATTCTCATACCAAGGATTTGCTTTGCAGCACCCAAATCCTTCATCGCAAATGATTTAGCTAGTTTTCTTTTGAGCACATTTATATCTTGCATGTTAGACCCTGCAACAAGAATGTCATCCACATACAATAACAAGACAATATATCTTCTATTATCTAGCCTCTTTAAATAAACACAGTGGTCAGAATGACATCTATCATAACCTTGTTATGTCATGAACTTATCAAAATTTATAAACCATTGCCTTGGAGCTTGCTTCAGGCCATACAAGCTCTTCTTCAACCTGCAAACCAAATTCTCCTTCCCTTTGACCTCATACCCTTGTGGCTGCTGCATATAAATCTCTTCCTCCAAATCCCCTTGGAGAAAGGCCATTTTTACATCTAACTATTCAAGATGCAAATCTTCTACCACCACTAGACTTAAAATAGTTCTAATTGAAGTCATTTTAACAATAGGAGAAAATATTTCATCAAAGTCTATACCTTTCTTTTGTGCAAACCCTTTTACAACAATTCTAGCCTTGTACCGCTTCTTTCCTCCATCTTATTCCTTCAACTTGTAAACCCATTTATTCTGCAATGCCCTTTTTTCTGCAGGCAATTTAACTAGATCCCAAGTCTGGTTTCTTACCAATGAGTCCATCTCCTCATCCATGCCTTGCTCCCATTTCTTTCTAGTTTCTACCTGCATTACTTCTTCAAAGCATTATGGTTTAGTAGAATTAGTCATCAATAAATAATACAGTGAAGGAGAGAATCGTTCAGGGGGTCTACTTAACCTGGTAGACTTTCTTACAGTTGCAGGAGTTTCAGGTACCTGTTACTGCTCTTGATTTTCTGGTGCTTTTGGAATTTCATTTTCTTTGATTTCATTAAGCACTGTGTACTATGTGTTTTCCTTTTCTTCTTTCTTTCCTTTCAATTTATCTTTGTACATAACCCTTTCATTGAATACTACATCTCTACTCCTAATGATTTTGCGGTTTTTAAGATCCCATAAGCGATAACCAAAATCATCAACCCCGTATCCAATAAAGGTACATTTCTTGGATTTATCCTCAAGCTTTGTTCTATCATCTTTATCAATATGGACAAATGCTTCACAACCAAAAGTTCTCAGAAATGAGTATTTTACCTGTTTTCCTGTCCATGCCTCCTCTGGAATGTCACCATCCAAAGCGCTTGAAGGCCCTCTATTTATTAAATAAACAACAGTGTTTACAGCATCAGCCCAAAACTGTAAGGGCAACCCTGCATGCAATCTCATACACCTTGCACGCTCCATGATTGTTCTGTTCATCCTTTTTGACACACCATTTTCTTGGCGTGTTCTAGGGACTGTCTTCTCTCTGTGAATCCCATTGTGTGAACAGTAACTATCAAACTCCTTGCTGTAGTACTTGCCTCCATTATTAGATCTAAGACATTTCAACCTTTTTCCTGTCTCATTCTCAGCCAAAGCTTTCCACTTCTTAAAAGTATCAAACACATCAGATTTTTGTCTGATGCAATAAACACAAGTTTTTCTAGTTGCATCATCAATAAAAGTAACATAATAACGAGAGCCACCAAGATATTGTACCTGAGCTGGTCCCCATACATCTATAAGGACAAGCTCTAACTTTTCACTCTTCTTTTGTTTCCCAACCCTGAGAAATCTAACTCTCTTCTGTTTTCCATAAACACAGTTCTCACAGAATTCCAAACTTACCTGCTTCAGATCAGGAAGAAGTTTCCTTGAGTGGAGAATCTGCATCCCCTTCTCACTCATGTGGCCAAGCCTATGATGCCACAATGCTGCACCTATTTATGTGGAAGCTACAGAGATAGAATAATCAGTATTATGAGGACATAAATATAATGTACCTATCCTATTTCCTTTTGCAATTACCATTGATCATTTAGTGATCTTCCACCATGTTTCTCCAAATGTAGACAAACAACTGCTATCTCCCAACTGCCCTGTTGAGATCAAATTTCTTTTCATAGTAGGATTGTTCCTTACATCCTTTAGCATCCATTCACTTCCATTATTTAACTTAATCCATACCTTACCCTTTCCAACAATTTTACATGGTTCATCATCCCCCAATAGCCCATGCCCAAAATCACCTTGAACATAATCATGAAAGAATTTCCTATGGGGTGTAGCATGACATGAAGACCCTGAATCTACTACCCAGTAATCACTAGTATTATCTAATGCAAGAATCAAAGCATCTTGTAACACATCACCTGCTACATTTGCTTCCTGAGTAGTCTCTTGCTATCTGTCTCCTTTTTTCTTTGGAGCTCTGCAGTCTTTCTTCAGATGTCCTTTCTTACCATAGTTCCAGCACTCTATTTTTCCAAATCTAGACTTGGATCTTCCCTTTTTATACTTGCCGCGATTTCCTGGGCTCCTTCCTCTCTCGTTTTGTCTCCCTCTGCTCTCCATGGTCAACGCATTACCTGATGTCTCACATGTGCTTTTTCTTCACATTTCCTTGCTAAGAATAACACCAACAACATCATCAAACTTAAGAGTGTTTGAACTAGGGACAGAGTTACTTACAACCATGACCAAGCTATTCCATCTTTCTCGCAATGAGCACAATATTAGAAGAGCCCTAACCTCATCATCAAAGTTCACTTTTATAGAACTTAACTGACTGGTAAGTGTATTAAACTCATTTAAATGGTCAGCAACAGATCCACCTTCTGACATCTTCATATTAAATAAACACTTCATTAAAAATACCTTGTTAGAAGTTGAGGGTTTTTCATAGAGCTTACTCAATGTGCTCATCACATCCTCTGTTGTTTTTTCTTTTGAAATATTGAAGGCCACCGATGAATCTAGGTATAGCTGCATTGTTCCCAGTGCCTTTCTGTCAAGAACCTCCCATTCTTCATCCTTCATAGCCACCGGTTGTTTTGCTTTTCCACCCAATGGCAGGTACAGATCATTCTGGTACAGATAGTCCTCCATTTGCATCTTCCATAACTGATAGTTTTGGCCATTAAATTTCTTGACCCTAAACTTTCCTTCTTCCGCCATTGCTCCCACTCGAACCAGGAACCCTTCTTTCCTGCAAGTTTACCAACCACATAGACCTTTTGGCTCTGATACCAATTGTTAGAAAACAGGACTGCAGAGCAATAACAGATATACAGTAAAATCAATAAACAATATGAAAAACACATTAAAACATTACAGAGAGACACAGATATAACGTGGTTCACCCAAACAATGGGCTACGTCCACAAAGAAATTGACAGTCCTTTTATTACAGTCCAGAAAGATGAAGGGATACACCCTGCAGCAAAACCACTACACTTCCTATTCACGCTCTCACAGTCTCTCTTCCAATACAATACAATACCATACTCAGTCGTTTTACAATGCTTTCTTTTATAGGGGAAATACAATGGGAAAATTCTAGGGTTAACCCAATACCATGGGTCCGCACTACTATTGGCCAACACACATCCCAAAAATGTTTCTTGGGGGCGCTGCCCCGAAACCCCAAGGTAGGGGGAATGACTGTACAGTACTCCCGAGTTACAATCACAACTAAATAATATCTCTGGATCTGGAAGATTAGGCTCCACAACCAACATGTAATTCCATCCATCCATTGAAAGGTTTATAGATTTTAAGAGGCCCCTTTCTATATCTTCTTCCACACAAATTCTAACACAAGGAAACATTTGTTGTTTTGGATCTTATCTATCAATACAATTCCCAAGAGTGTTTCCAATTTTTGCCAAGTCCTCATCACTCCAACAGTGCAAGGGAAGGTGTGGAAGGTAAACCCACATAAGAACCATAGAGGGGATATATTTTTTCAAGTCGAAAGCCAAAGGATGATGGTTCAAATACATACCTATGGATCACTCTTAAAGATAAGTTCTCAGTCCTCCTTTTCAAATAGAAAAAGAAAATACCCTCATCGACAAAAATATGAAGCAAATCTTCCTTGATAAGAGGCCTCTAGTATTTAAAATCCAAGATTCTATTTCTCTGGGGGATGGACACAAACCAGTGAATTGTATGATGATCCCAAGCTCTAAGAGAGTTATGGATTTGTGACAGGAAGCTAAAGAGGAAACCTTAACCTTAGTGATAGAGGAAATATTTACAGATATAAATAGTGCATAAGAGTTGGAGGGGGGTGAAAGGCAGTAGCGAAGCTAAAAAATGCTTCCTCCTCATATCAGAGAAAGGTACCCCCTAGATCTGAGTTTGAGAGAGATGCCATAACAAGTTAATCCCAGGGTAAACAACAATGAGTTCATAGAGCTAGGGTTGGTATGCATGAGTTTCCTATTGGCACAATAGATGGTATAATCCATTCTTATAAACTTTACATTGTCTTGTATGTTGGGATTGTTTTTTTTTATGTTTTTGATGTAATGGTCAAGTAAGTGGTATTATAGGTCCAAAGAAGATAAATGATTTACTCACATAATTTGAATAAATGTTAGAGATGATTGTTTCTTAAATGATTTTATTTTTTAATGGAATAGCTTGCATACTTAAAATTTTCTTTTGGCATATGTGGGATTGTATTGTGTGATTTTTTTGTTAGGATGCCCAAAAGGGAATACCCTCAAATGACTAGAACAAATACAAACAGAAGCAAATAGATAAGTGTGAGATGTTTTTATCATTGATATAGGTACATATAAATACATGGAGAGTTACCCTTAGTTTCATATTCCAAGTGGTGTCTTGGACTCCTTCATGACTCTTCCTATTCACCTATGACTTTTCACTTTATTTTATCAACAATATTTTGAAGAATAAACAATATTCCATTACCCAAAGGATTATGTTTCCAACATTCTCCCTTTTAATCCAAAGGGGTGTAAGTGAGTCCAAGCAGAGAGCTGAAACCTGGAGCTACAAATGGCTAAAAGTGCTATCCGAATCAAAAGGTTAGAAAAAGTTGATGTCTTCTACTAAATGGGTAGTTTTAAGATGAACACAAACTCATAGATCTCAGAAACTATAAAGTTGTGGTTTTGGATGACCACAATTCATCCAAGGCTATGAAGGGTGGTTTTAGATGACCACTAATCATGAACCATGAAGGTGGTTTAAGGATTACCACAAACTCTGGAACTTGTCTTGAAGGATCAGAGGTTCTTGGAACATTCTGAAAGGCTATCATAAGTTGTTTGTCTTCTACTAAATGGGTGATTTTAGGATGACCACAAAATTTGGAACTTGGATAGAAGGCTCAAAGTTTCTTGGAACATTCTAAAAAGATGTAGAATCTAATGCATTCTACTAAATGAATAGTCATGGATCTGGATTTAGATCTAGATTTGGATTTGGTTGTAGGTCTGAGTTTGGATAGATAATTTAGGATCAAGGCTTTGGATATGATACAGGCTCGCTTGTTCTTGGCTATCATTTGGTGGTGTCATTCCCCCCTTGTCAAGGTAAAAGTGAGGAGAATAATATATCTTAGCTACAATATTTGTAATTACTTGGGAATGAATTCTTTAATATGACATATATATTCTTGGTCATTGAAAATCATTACCAAGAAGCGATCCATTCATAATGAATCTTCTCTCTTGCAGATTTCTTAAGAATGAAGCATCTGTATGAAGAATGGGTATGCATTCCACAATGCTTATAAGGAAGAATACCAAAACAATGATATTTCATATGGCCAACTTGATCACAGTGTTGGCATTTGGAACTCTGAAATGGAGTAGAATAAGATGAACTTTCTTTTAAGCACCCAACGCTTTGAAACTGGATTGACTTGGAGAAATCAGGAATGTGAGCGATTAATTCATTTTTGCATCCAAGACCGGCTCTATTCTTGATGTGGGTGAGCTCTTCCCTTGTTTTGATGATGGGCTTGGAAAGAACAAGTGGAACTTCTATGCATAAGTTCATCTTCGTTTTCTTTTGCTTCTAAAGTGGATCCATTGATTTTCTTATGTGCTTCTGAAGCGGTGTCATTATGTGCAGGCTGTTGAACATAATCATAAAGAGGATTGTTCTAAACAAGAACAAGTTCATAACGTGTTTCTTCTTGTAGGAGCTATGAATCAAGCTATAGAAACTAAAGTGTGGTTTGTGAATTTTGTACAGAATTTTGAATGTGAGTGAGAGTTGTTTTGTTGACCATGATAGCGTTGTTGAGAAAAGAGAGAAGTAGAGTCTTCAGTGAATCTACCAAACCATTTATTCTAATAAACTAAATCTGAAGACTCACTCAAATAGTAAAAGGCTTCTTGTAACTCCACCCTTTTACAAAACACTCAATAAACAAACTCAACAGCTTGAGGGGTGTTGGGTTCAACCAAGACTCCACCCGATTACAATTCAATTCTATTTTGATTTGACACTTTGATAAAACAATTGCAAGTACTACTAAAATACAATAAAACTTACAAAGTTGAATACTTGCAAGAGTTATAATCTAATGATGATCCTCAAAATGAGTTAAAATTCAGAAATTGAAGGTTTTACCTCTAGAAATGAAAATATGTCTCCGGACTTGAACTCTTTGTTTTTTTATGATGCTCAGTAGCACTGTCCACCAATTTCTTCTTACAATACAATTTTCTTGCTCACAATAAGTGCAATACAACATCTGCAAATAAGAATCTCTATTCCATTGGACTTGGTACAAACTAAGGAAAACTATGTAGGATTCCTTCATCGCAATCAACCATCCCATACTTTTTTGAGTTCACAAGAAAATTCTACAAAATCTTACAATATAGTGTCTTGTAGTAGGATGGTTGGTAACGCAAGGAATCAAAGTGCAGTTCTAAGTCTCTGCACTAATATAATCTATACAACAATTTCTATGATATAGTGGCAATTTCTGCACTACACTCCCCTTATAATCTTCTCAATTAAGCATCTGATTCAAAATTAAACTGCCTATCAGCTTAATAGTGGTTAAAACAAAACTGCGTATTAACTAGAATAACTATTTCATGCAACCAAATGACCTTCAACTAAAATCCAAAGGATATTCACTTTATAAAAAAAAAATAGGAAATGTAAATCAAGAATATGATTGTTTAATGCATAATGCCTCACTTGGAAGTCTGATACAAATGTAAAGGAGAAAAAAACTTCAACACATTCATAAACTCGAGCTCTATGTCAGTAAGAAGACACACATCCTTAATCTCTTCTCAATATTAAAAAATGGTCTTCCTTCCAATCTTTAGTTCTTCGGCTTGAGCCTTATACTCTTTTAACAACCACTCATTATGAAATATCCACTTCAGAGTGTATGAACTACCAGGGCCATCATATTGATAAGTTGCATCACCAAATTTCTCCTCCAAAAGGAAAGACCGAATAAGATCATCAATAGGAAAACCTTAAAGAATATATCAAAGCTCTAGGCATGTCTATAGAATTAAGTCACCTCTGGTGAAGATTGTTAAGAATTGTAATCTCATTGGTCCACTATGGTCAATAGTGAAATAGTTAGTTAGTTAGTTGAGTAGTTGATTTGGTCCCCTTACCTAGAATTAGTGACCCATGGTTTTTCTGTTATGTAGTCATATATATACATTTGGTTAATAATGAGAATGCATTCCATTGCACATAAAATCAATATTCCCATTGTGTATTCCACCATCTTCTTCTTCTTGTCTTTAATCTTTTAAATGGTATCAAAGCGCATAGCCTGATCCATTCCTTATTTTCTTGCGTAATCCTTTTCACAAAGTGGAAATCACACATAGATCAGATTGGATAAGATCAAATCTTGAAGATGATGGAACTGCGATAAGAACTTGAAGAGGTAAGAAATCTATTAACACCAATAAGACTATGAGAGACATTTGATGGAGATAATTATGATCTATGGGCTATGGACGTAAGAAGTTTGTTAAGGTCACAATATTTGTGGCATTAATTAGTTGAAGAGGATCTCATTGATCTTGATGCGTTTAAGGCTTTTTCTGAGTTTCAGAAAGACAAAGGAAAGTTGTGGCCTTAAGTCTTAAACAAGACAATATAGATTATTCTAATTTTCATTACATCACAGAAGCTGATACTCCAAAAAGAGCATGGGATATACCGGAAGAAGTGTTTAGTGAGGAACCGACTGTAGAAGAAGATGACTTTGCAAGTCACGCAAAGTACTATGAAGAGAGTTAAGAAGAACGTGTCTTAGAGGTAGTCAGTGATCAAGTAAGCCCAACAAAGATTATTCGTCCAATTATGTTTGTTGATGATAGTGAAATAGAACTTGTCAATGTAGCCATGTCCAGTGATGCGAGTGATAGTCTCTCTGAGAAGGAGACAGTTTATAGCAGCATAGAAGCTGCAACAATTGTTGAGAATGAGCAACAGACAGTAGAAAGTAGCATAGAAGAAACACCAGCAGTAAAGAACCATAAAAATATAAGTTTGAAGGATATGTATGAGCATACTCCAGTTATTGATGAGCGTCTATAGTTGTAAATTTTATCTCATTCCCAAACCCGGTTGCAAGCCACCATTTTTATGATTGTTTAATGCCCAACCCAATTTACTTTCAGCTGCAAATTAGTTCATTTACTCATAAACAATTTCACTGAAACACGTGAAGAATTTTACAACTTTAAATGAGCAGTAATAAAACACATTCACACTACATGAAAATTCAGATTCAAATTTTTTTGGTCAAATGACCCAGGCAAGACCCCAACCCCTGGGGAAAACCTATTCTTTAGATAGAGAGAATTTTATTTTCTTTAATAAAATTAAAGTACAACAAAAAATAGAGATAAAATTATCTCCACCACAGTGCTAAGCAAGTTGACTGAATTCATAAATTTTACAGTCAAAATTTATGTCAACCAGTTGCCTTGAAAAATGTGCCAAACTGACTATACGGATTGTCTCAATTTTCGTGACCACTATTATATCATACAGACTGTAAGGACCTCGATTTTTGTTCCCACATACTGTATGGACTACCTCGAAATTTGTGCCCAGAAAACTATACAGGATGCCTTGAAATCCGTGCCTAGACCAGTCTCAAAATTTGTGTCTCTGTTATACTGAACACCAATTAATGTTGTTGTACTGACCTTGAAATTCATGCCTAGAAATATGCCTTGGGATTCGTGTTGTACGAAAATTTATTTATGGTTGTTGTATGGTAATGGGAATCGTGCCCATTGTTACTCTCTCTAAGTCTACAATTTCCCCTCTTTCTCTCCTCTTGAAAACTCATGGATGAAAAGGAATTAATCTCTCATGCCTTCCCTTTCCTTTTTGGTGTCTAAATGAGAAATTTGAATGGTCATCTAATACAAGGGCCCACAATGAATTAGATAGATGAACAAGATTAAATGCATAATTAAATCTCTCCAAAATTAATTTCACTCACCTCACTTAAATTTATCAAAAAATAACTTTCATTAGAGGAAATTTGAGGTCTAAAATGGGCCTCCTAAGGAAAATAATAAAATAATAGTTAAAACAATAAAATAATATTTATTAATTTTGGAGGAAGAATGAAAAAAACTACTTTTTGTGTTCATATTTTCGACATATCTCCCTGTGTTTTTACTCAAATTCTGAGCGGGAGAGCTTGTTGGATGAAGAATTTAATTCCGCATCCAACGAGTACCATGCTGCATACTTTTGATGGACCCCGCTACCCCAAAAACAATAAATACCTGAAAAATGTGATGATGATGTCATCATCACATTTTTTCAGGTGTTTCTTGTTTTCATCATCACGTTTTTTTCAGGTATTTCTTGTTTTTGGGGTAAAGGATTCCATCAAAAGTATGCAATGTGGGTACTCATTGGATGCGGAATTAAATTCTACATCCAACGAGCTCTCCTGCTTGAAATTTGAATAAAAACACAGGGAGATATGTCGAAAATACGAACAAAAAAAGTAGTTTTCTTTTATGACAAATATGTCAATTCAACCATTATGGTTGACTCATTTTATTAAAATTCTATTGGTTCTTGAATTCCAACTCACAAAATTTATTGTTGGCGCGTTTTCTTATAAGGCCCATTTTGGACCCCAAATTTCCTCTAATGAATCTATAAAGTGAAAATGAAAACTCATCTCAAGTCATTAATTGCAAGGGTCATGTCATTTTCCCCTTTTAAGTGATCAAGGCAAAAAATAATTGGGGGAACACTTTCCTAGGTACAAAAACCAACACTCCCTCTTACCGAGGAAGGTGTTATGCACTACACCCAACTTGTCTCTGAAATGAATGAACTTGCCTCTTCCAAGAGACTTCATCAAGATATCTGCAACCTGGTCATCAGTGGAAATGTATTGCAACTCCACAACTCCTATTTCAACATAATCATGGATGAAATAGTACCTAATCTCAATATGCTTTGACCTGTCATGAAATACATGATTCTTAGAGAGCTAGATGCAACTTTGATTGTCATAATAAATCACCGTAGGCCTCGACTCCTGATCAAATAAATCCAACAACAACTTGGGAAGTCACAATGCCTCACAACTAGCCTGAATGCCTGCCATGTACTCAGCCTCTGCAGAACTCAAAGCAACATAAATTTTCTTCCGACTGAACCATGACACTGCTGTTGAGCCCAAACTGAAACAACATACATAAGTGCTCTTCCGGTCCTCCACACTGCCTACCCAATCTGAGTCCGTGAATCCAATCAAACTAAATCCATCTAATCTCCTATAAGCTAGACCATAATCCATTGTACCTGCAAGGTACCTCAACACATGTTTTGTGACAACCCAGTGCACTCTCCTAGGCTCCACTATGTACTGATTGAAAGTGTTCACCACAAAACACAAATATGGCTTAGAGTTGACCACATACATCAGTGAACCTATGAGCTGGCGATATAAGGTAGGATCCACCAACTCTCCCTCAGAAGCATGAAGCTTCTTCCAGTTGGCGACCATAGGTGTAGACATTGGCCTGCAATCCTTTATTTGAAATATCCTGCGAATATCTATTGTATACTTTCCCTACCCCAGAAAAATATGACCAGGCTCATGCAAAACCTCCAATTCCAAAAACTAATGCATCAACCCAATGTTAACCATCTCATACTTTGAAGCAAGATCTCTCTTGCAAACTGCAATAGATATCTCCTCACCTGTGATAAACAAATCATCCACATATAACAGAAGAATGAGAAGATCATCTCTAACCATGATGAAAGGAGAGATTCAAATCAGCTTCACTCTTCTAAAAACCCATCAATGATAAGTAAGAGTATATCTTGGAATGCCAAGATCGAGGAGTTTGCTTCAACCGATACAAGGATTTCTTCAGCCTTCAAACATGAGACTCTGTCACATGAATCTCAAATCCATGTGGATGATCCACATAAACCTCCTCCTGTATCATTCCATTGAGAAATACATTACTCACATCCATCTGATGGGTCTTCCAACCCATTTTCGTAGTAATGGAAATCAATGATATGATAGAAGTATAACGTGCAACCAGTGCAAGGTTATCATCATAATAAATTCCCTTTACCCATGAAAAACCCTGCGCCACAAACCAAGATTTGTATTTCTCCAAACTGCCATCTGCAGCATGATTTACCTTGTAAATCCCTCTAGAAGTCACCACTAAATTCCCCTCAGGTCTTGGAACAATCTCCCAAACATCGTTCTTCATGATGGAATGGTACTCTTCCATCATGACATCTCTCCAAACATGATGTTGAGAGGCCTCCTAAAAAGTAGATGGCTCTGAATCATGAAGACTAGCAACTAAGGCCATACCCAACCTATCTAGCATCACTATAGTCCTCACTGATTCCTTGGGCGCTCCAAAATCCAAAGCTTCCTTCAAGGTCACACAAAGCCATTTAGGATTCCTCTTCCCTGAAGGTTGCTACCAAATTGGTCTGTGATCATTCGAAGAACTCCCAGAAGTAGAAGGCTCAGAAACCTATGTACTAGGAGATGGTGAACCAACCACTGGTGAAATTTGTGATTCGGTAGCTATGTATAGTGAACTTGTGACCTGAGAACCAAAACATGTCCCTGGAGTACCTATTGGATGAACCACTGATCCTAAATATCCTGTCCTTGTAAAATATTGTCTAGTAACCCTAGAAACGTGTGAACCTGTACTCTATACTGAAGGTAACTGTGAAGGTGCATGAGGTGTGGGAACCTGCTTCTCCTCCTTCACTAACTCTCTGGACTTTCTAAAGGCCCACTCCTCCTCAAATATCACTTCCCGCCTCACGAAAACCTTCCTTAGGGATGGAAGATAAATGTGGAAGGCGTTTGAAGTATCATCATACCCCACAAATATTTCTCTCTATGTAGTGGGATCAAGCTTTGTCCTCTTCTTAGAAGGGACATGGAAAAATACAGGAAACCAAATAAGAAAAAATGACTCACCTTAGGCTTCTTTCCTATGAACATATCCTCAGTAATATTTCTCCCCAAGGCATGACGGGGACTCTTATTCTAAAGGTATACAACTGTACTACATGCTTCAGCCAAAGAAAGAAAGGAAGTGACTGATCATGTAACATGGCTCTTGCTACTCTAATAATAGATCAGTTCTTCCTTTCTTCCACTCCATTCTGCTCAAGAGTGTATGGTACTGTCAATGGTCTCTGTATGCCCTCCTGTATGCAATACCCATGGAACTCCTTGGAGTTATACTCACCCTCGTTATCAGACCTGAATGCCTGAATCCTCCTCCAGTCTGTTTCTCCATAAGAGCTTTGAACTCTTGGAACCTCTGCAATACCTCCTCAGATTTATTGCTCCTCAGGAAGTATATCCAGGTCTTCATGGACTGATCATTGATGAATGTCACATAATACTCAAAACCTCTCAGGGAAATATATGACATAGGACCACACAAATCAGCATGTATCAAATCAAGCACTCATGCTGACTTGCTATCACTGCTCGAAAATACAGTGTTGGTGTACTTTCCCAAAGCACACCCTCTACATACATCACTATGATCAGTGCTGAACTCAGGAAATCTTGTAAACATGTCCCTCAACATCCTCAAATATGGATGATGCAGATGAGCCATCCTCTTATGCCATAGCTCACAAAGTTCATTACTGTTGCTATGTGTAAAAGTGTGTTGGGGATGCATTAATAGTTTGTATAATTTCTAACATATGAATCCAATGGTGTAAGAGGTAGATGGTCCTATGATATTGGGGAATACAGGAACATGTCCATCTAGGAAAGGCACCCCAAGTCCCTTGTCCTCAATCATGGAAATTGATATCAAGTTCTTTTTCGGCCCAGGTACAAACAACACGTCCATCAAATTCATGGGACTCATGGACTCTCTTTGAAATGTAATGGTCCCACGCCCAATAACTCTTATAGCTATTTCATTACCCAACACTACCTACACATCTATACATGCCTTTGAAATCTCTGAGAACATCTCTCGATCACCTTTGATTGCTCGAAGCTCCATAGTCAATATACCCAGTGTTGGTGGTGTATGCACTGAAAAAATGGACATTCAACAAAGAATTCTCCCTCTCAATCTCAATGTATGTACTAGTGATGTTGGATGCTCTCTCTCTCTCTCTCAACATGCCCAGCACAGAGAGAAAATTCTCTCTCAAATCTAGCTGTAAACTCATCAACCTCTGTTGAAGTTGTTGTCTTCTTCTTCTTCTTCTTCTTCTGTCGGTACTATCCAACATAGTGCCCAAGCTTCTGAAAAGATAATAAATTTACAGTGCTCAAGCCTTTCTTTTGTCCACGCTGCTGCTTAACCCCACCCTTCTTGGGGCCCTTCTTAAAGTTCTTATTTCCCTTGGTAGTCAAATCCGCATTCTTCTCATCCTCCCTACTAGTAGAAGATATCCCCTGCACAAGACCTCTTAGGGTCTCCTCCTGAACAAAGTCATCCCAAAGTATGTCCCAAGAAGGCAAGTTCTACCTATCTACTATAGCCCCCCAAAAAACATCTCAAGGATTTGCAACCCCATTCACAGTTGTCTGCACTAGCTCAGAGATAATAAAAAAAAACCTCCCCCACTATTGTAGCTTCATCTCTCAGTTGAGATATCCTAGTAAGTTAGGAAGTCACTCCCTTAGCCTTGGCCATCTTGATACTTTTCAATTTTCTCTCAACACCATTTTTCTGTTCTCATTTGAGCTTTGAAACAAGCTGGTTAAAGCATCCCACATCTGATATATTGCATGGGTTTTACTAGAGATATGTGGGATAATATGATATTTAACTGCATCTAGAATAATTCTTCTAGCTTTTATGTCCTTCTTGTTGAAGGATGAAAGTTCTTGTGGATCAGTGGAAGCAGAAACTGTGACAGGGTTAGCTTGTGTACTAGCCTATCTAAGCTATCTATCCTATCTAGCACCAATATGGCTTTCCATGGAACAAAATTCCCAGCCCCATCTAGCATATCTTCCAACCTAAGTCCTATTGCCATTTCACTGCAAAATTCAAGTCCCAACAAGGTGTTTCCCACTAACAAAAGAATTTACCGACAGTCTGAAATTTTTCACTGTATTAATTCTGCTCCTTCACTAACTCAGCTCTGATACCATGTAAATTTTATTCCTTCCCCAACTTGTTTTCAAGTCACCATTTTTCTTATTGTTTAATGCCCAACCCAATTTACTTTTAGTTGCAAATTAGTTCATTTACTCATAAACAATTTGACTAAAACACGTGAAGAATTTTACAACTTTAAATGAGTAGTAATAAAACACATTCACACATGAAAATTTAGACTCAAGAAGACAAAGAGATGCAATGCAAGTACATATCAAGGAAGAAAATAAAGCTGAATATTTTGAATGAAATGTAAGCCTAGATGAGACATAGACCAACATGCATCCTTTCGCATTAATAATGCATAAAGTATTGTCCTAGTTGAGATTAAGGGGGTGTGTTAATAATTGTAATCTCACTAGTCCACTATGGTCAATAGTGCATAGTTAGTTAGTTGAGTAGTTGATTTGGTCCCCTTGCCTGAATTAGTGACCCATGGTATTGATCCATGATTTTGTTGTTATGAAGTCCTATATATACACTTGGTTAATAATGAGAATGCATTCCATTTCCAAGGCAATCAATATACCCATTATGTGTGTTCCACCATCTGCTTCTTGTCTGTAATATTTAACAAAGGTGATAAAGATGAACAATTGCTCCAACATTTCTACATTCTAAAATGTGGGAATATATATATATATCATAGCTCCTGATCAAATTGTCGAGATTGCATACAAGTTCATGTTTGGAGGATGTAGGACATATAACAAGTAGTCAAATGAGTGGATGTACTGCATCCATCAAATGATGCATTGGTAAAAGAAAAATCCATTTTTAAGAAAACCTTGCAACCTGGGTTAATGTAGTCTTCAACGAATCTTGGTGCAGCTCTTCTTGTGGTGAGGAAAATCCAATACGGAGTCACCAAGTACAGTCATGATCTTGATTAAAATATGCAATCACGACGACCCTTAAGAAATCCAACACATCACCAATTTGGCTTTCCCAAAAAAAAATCACTAGAACAACTCTTCATATTCCAACAAATCTTCAAGGTTCTCTTCATCCTTCTCCAAGTGCAGAGTGGACAATCATGCAATTGCGTGCAACTCTACAAGCACTAAGTGCAGGAAGGGTAGCTGTTGAGTCACCTTCCGGTACAAACACAATTGTCATTATTTTTTTATCTTGAATCAAGATTCAGTTTTCTCCAAACATGAAAGATGAATAGTCTGTATTTGGGAATATCCCACACAAAGTGACCGGAGTGGTGAATGTGATGCCACTGTTAGTATCCAAGGAATGTGAATCAATTTAAGAGATTGTAAGTTCGCGTAGACATACACAAGGTCATAGAGAGGAATAATGCTAGTCTATGTGAGGTTGTAGGTTACTCGTCTTTTTGGTTACTCATCAACATGTAGATACACAATGGTGTGGTGGACACAACCGTGGGAGACACATGGAAAATGTTGGAGACTAGTTGAGCGTAGAGAGGAATATTAAATTAAGGTTTGGGAGGATTGTTTGAGGTTGTTCCCACTTAGGAGATAGCATGAGGTTGAACATGCTCTATGAGAAATCAACTTAGAGTTGAACTTGTGGAATTTTCTTGGAGATTCATGGAGGCACCAAGTGAGGATAACCTGCATGATGGCACCACTATGCAATCAAATATTTGAAGTTGTGGGATAGCACACAAAGATGGGAAATGAATTAAAGAATCAGAGGAACCAGTAGAGCACTAAGGCTTGCACATACAGGAGGAGGATCACACACTCAACTCAATTGTATTACTGAACGAAAGTTACATATATAGGTAAATACCAAACAAACCAGATCCTAGAAACAAGGATCGGATCCTGCCACTAAGGAACAGATAAACCACTTAACCTAAGTTTAAAAAACAACATTGAATGCATTTCCGCATTATCTCTAACAACCTCCCTTAATGGAGAAATGGATTCTTTACAACACCACGTTTCTTTCTAAGATCCTCAAAGTGGATTCTTCCAACTCATTTGGTGAAAATATCAACAACATTCTCACTTGTACTACAATTGTTGAAATTATGGTAGGTTTTGCGATCATATGGAAACATATTAGATTGTAATATGGTTGTCATTGATGGAAACACATATTTCGAAGCATATGATCTAGATAAGCAGATGACTCAGAAGAATCCATGGCTTTTGAAGAGATCCGACGATCAGGAGTGAACCCACAAAGAAATCAACGGTTCAGAAGAAAAGCGGAAGGCGGAAACCGGAAGGCGGAATACGGAAGATGAGAAATTAAATTATATATTTGAAATGGGTGAAGGGATTGTCAAAGCAAAGAAAATTGGGAACTAACATGTAGGATATTATAAGGAGTATAATAATATGGGTTTTTCGTAACTCGATGTCTGCCAGTGGAATGCGGAAAGCAGAAAGTGGAAGGAGGAAAGCGGAAGGTGGAATATGAAAGGTGAGAAATCAAAGTATCAAATAATATGGGTTTTCGTAACCCAGTATCTGCCAATGGAATGCGGAAGATAAATCAAAGTATAAAATAATATGGTTTTTTCGCATCCTGGAGTCCACCCCGCGGAATGCAGAAGGAAGAAGGTGGAAAGAAGAAATTGTGAAAGTTGTTTAAATTTTTTTGGAAAAGTCAGGATCCCCAATATGCATATGATCTAAGATCGATGATCGAGAAATGGTGCACAAGAAATCGATGACTCTGAAGGAGTTTGCAGAAAAGGATGTGCGGAAGTAGATGTTTGTTAAGTCCTATTTTAGATTAACGATCAGAAGAGATGTCACCCAAAATCGACGGTGCATAAGAAGTCATGTGAAACCAGAACCGTGGAAACTCTGATTTTCCAAAAAAGGAAAATTGTGAAAGGAGTCAAAGTTGCAGAAAAAGATAATAGTAGAAGAAGCCAAAATTGTGAATATGTGTTGCAGAAAATCATGATTATACTCAATTAGACTCCTTGGCTGTCATAAGGCATCGAACAATTTTGATCAGTTATGGAAATGAACAGTCAGGAATATGAACAAGTGAAGGGTTTAAATATTGATAAGTATAAGAGGATGTGTTTGAAGAAGAAGGAACGTGCTATCTGTAGGCAGAGATCTGGTGAATGGATTGTCGTAGAAGTGGTGATTGTGGAATGAAAGAGGACTATGGTTTCTTTTAAGAATACCGAGAACATAGACAATGAGGGGAACCAAGGTGCATAAGAAAATTCAGAAGTAAATCAGAACAGAGTTGGTATGCATTGTTATATCTATTTTTCTCCATATTGTGATGAACATGTTTGAATCTAAGGAACAAGGGTGGTAGGGTGGTGCTAGGAAAAAACAAGTTGTCTTCTCAGTGCAAGTTGGAACCTGAACAAGTGGAAGTTGGTGCTTCCACTTAGTAGTAGTTGAAGAATGTTATTTAAGCTGGTGCTAGAAAAACATGAGGGTTGGTGCTCTCCATAAGAAGGAATTTGTAAACAGAGGTTGCAGCCTCATTTGAGTAGGTGCTCAAATAAAGATGAATATTTGTACATATCTATCATGTGTGTGTGATTGATGCTCACCATTCCTTCTATTATAATTGGTGCATTATCATAACTGTAAATCTATACTCAATAATAATGTGTTAAATATTGAAAATGTTTTAAGCTTTAGAAATAACTGATTCACCCCCCCCTCTCAGTTATTTGAATAATTTCATCAATTAGTATCAAAGCAGGTTCCTTTTATTTACAGGTAGATATGTAAGCTTAAACATGACAAGTTATGAAGGGAATTCATCCAATCAGGTTCCTCTATTTGATGGAACAAATTTTTCCTTTTGGAAGGTTAGAGTGAGAACTTATATAATTCCCTTAGGTGCTGATGTTTGGGATGTAGTAGACACTGGCTATGTAAATCCAGATGTGCTAGCCACTAGAGATGATAAGTTGGAATTTAGTTTCAATGCAAAGGCAATGAATGCTATCCTGAGTGGTCTTGCAGAGGCTGAGTTTGTCAAAGTGATGCATCTTGAATCTGCGAAAGAGATGTGGGATAAACTTGTAAGTAGTTATGAAGGAAATGTGAGAGTAAAGGATGCCAAACTATAGACATATAGACTAAAATTTGAACAACTAAAGATGAATGAGGATGACACTGTTAGTAAATATTTCTTAAGAGTAGAAGAGAATGTGAGTGCTATGAAGGGTCTTGGTGAAAAGATTGATGAAGCATCCTTAGTTTAGAAAATTTTGAGATCTTTTCCTGAAAGATTTAATCCCAAAGTTTCTGCAATAGAATAATTAAGTGATCTTAAAACTCTGTCTATTAACCAAATCCTAGGTACTTTGATAGCCTATGAAATGAGGATTGGTAAATATAAATCTACCACTAGAGACACATCCTTTAAAGTAGGTAAGAACACTTACTTTGAAATGGATGTGACGGAAGCAAAATTTGTAAGGAGACTAAAGAAAGGATCAAGTAAATATAAAGGCAAGATTCCCTTTAAATGTTTTAACTGTGGTAAAATAGGCCATTTTGCATCTAAATGTCCTCGCAACAAAAAGAGGCAGACTTCTGATGATGAAGAAAAATATACATTCAATAAATGCAATAAAGAGGATAAATATAAAATGAAAAGCTTGTGCAAATGATGTTGATTCTTCAGAAGAGACAGATAGTGATTCATGTTGTGAAGATGAAGTGAATAACTATATGCTTATGGACATAGAATATTTTGGAGATGAATATACAGAAAGTGACCTGAATGATGAAGAATATATGGGTGATATTGAAGGTGAACTAATCAGTGCTATGGAGGAGATTGATAGAATCAGACTAAAGAAGAGGAAACAAAAACAATTATTGATGCAGTATGAAAAGAATGGTAAAGAACCAAGTGAAGATATTTCCCTGTTAAAATTGGAATTAGAAGGGGAAAAGAAAATAAAAGATATTCTAAAACAACAATTAACATAAGGAAAAAGGAGATGTGAAGCTTTGGAAGAAGAAGTAGTGACCGCTAGGAAAGAATTGGGGAAATTTCAAGCTTTGTATCACCAAAATCTACCAAGTATTAAAGCTTCAGAAGAACTGAACAACATTCTGAGTAAGAAAAGGTCTCCATGGTTAAAAAAAGGTCTTGGATATGAAGAAGGGTCAAGCAACAAATAGTCAAAATGCGAACATACTATGCAAACAAAAGGAAATGAAGCAATTACCCGGATCATAAACTTAGATCATAATTATCAATCAAGGATTGCTCAGAAACAAAAATCAACAAAAAGGAAGACAACCAAGATTCAAGTACCAATTCTTTTCCGTGGTTACTGTTATTGTTGTTCTAATTTTGGACACAAAGCTGCAAATTGTGCATTTAATTTTAGAAATATGCAATCAAAGAACATTCAATTGATGCAACATAGAACAAGACAGTGAGAAAGTAAACAAGAACTGCATACAGCTCAGTGCACAACTAAAGGAATAGCCCATGATAGATATAACAACTATTTTGATCTACTGTACAATGAGACAGAATGTTATGTTTGTCATAATTTTGGATACAAGGCTTCAAGCTGTCATCTGAAGGATTACAAAACAGACCCAAGAGTGAATTACTCTGTTGAAAATGCTAAAGTTTGGAAGAAGAAAGAAAATAACAAATGTGGCTTAGTGCTTTCTGTTGAAAGGAAAAAAGGCCCCTAGTATATTGATAGTGGATGTTCCAAACACATGACTAGTGATTAAAGTAAGCTTCTGTCTCTAAGTGAAAATAAATTAGGAAATGTAACTTTTGGAAATGATGCTCTAGGGAAAATCAAAGGAAAAGGAATGGTGAACTTGAGTAATGGAAAAGGGAAATCCCAAGATGTGTTGTTTGTAGATGAGCTGAAACATAATCTTCTCAGTGTCAGTCAAGTTTGTGATAAAGGATGTGAAGTTGTTTTCACCTCTAAATATTGCAAGATAAAATCTGTACCCTCAGGACAATTGGTTGCAAAAGGCATAAGAACCGTAAAACAATGTCTATGTCTTGAAAGAAGGAAAATAAGAATGCCATCTAAGCAAATATGATGAAATCTTGCTTTGGAATAGAAGACTTGGACATTTAAAATTTGATCATATAATCAATCTTGTGAACAATGGGGCAGTAAAAGATCTTCCAAAAATATCAAAGCCATATGAATCTGTTTGTAAACCTTGTCAAATGGAAAAATTGACTCGCACAGTTTAAATCCAAGAACTTCACATCAACAGACAAACCACTTCATTTAGTACATATGAATTTGTGTGGACCATCAAGAAAGAAAGGCACAAGAAGAGAAAGATATTTTATGTTGGTCATTGATGATTATTCTAGACTCACATGGGTTTCTTTTCTGAAAGAAAAATCTGAAGCGTTTGAAAATTTCAAAATTTTCAAGGCTCTGACTAAGAATCAAACATGAAAGAGACTTAAGGGAATAAGATCTAATAGATGAGGAGAGTTCAGTTCAAGAGACTTCAAATAATTCTGTGATAAACATGGAATTAAAAGAGAATACACTATTCCAGGGAATCCATAGCATAATCGAGTAGTTGAGAGACATAATAGGCCAGTACAACAGATGGCAAGATCAATGATGAATGAAAGAAATATTTCTCAGACTTATAGGGTAGAGGCAATTCACACAGCTGTCCATATTCTTAACAAAACTCACTTAAGGCCAAACAATGATAAGACTCCTTATGAACTATGGTTTGGAAGACCTGCTTCTATCAAACACTTTAAAGTCTTTGCAAGTAAATGTTATACTAAAAATAATGATGAACATCTTGGAAAATATGATGACAGGGACAATGAAGGTATCTTCTTAGGATATGCTGCAAACAGTAAATGATACACTTGTTATAATATGAGGTTGCATAAATTGGATGATTGTATTGACATTAAAATCGATGAAGGAATCCCTATAAAAGATATTCAAATAAGTAGTGTTTTACTATACATAAGATACAGTTGAAGATAAGGAAGAACAGGTCCAAGAATTAGAAAAGGAATATTCAGAGTCAAATGATGAAAGTGCAAACACTCAGGTAGATTCAAGACAACAGACAAACACCAAACCACCTTCCAGAATCGTTCAGAAGAATCATCTTAAAAATCAGATAATTGCTGACAAGGATAAAGAGTTCAGACAATAAGGAAGTTGATTAAATCTTCAGAACACTCTCAGATTTATTTCCTATCTATGATGGAACCTAAGAATTTTGAATAATCCAGTGAGGATGAATATTGGATTAAATCCATGAATGAAGAGCTTGATCAGATTGAGAAGAATAATACTTGGGATTTGGATCCTAGCCCTGCAGATAAAAATGTAATAGGCTCCAAGTGGGTGTTTAAAAACAAGATGAATGAACAAGGACAAATTGTGAGGAATAAATCCCGATTGGTCTGTAAGGGGTATGCACAAGTTGAGGGACAGGATTTTGATGAAAATTTTGCACCAGTGGAAATATTGGAAGCTATCAGAATGTTTCTTTCCTATCCCAGTCATAAGAACTTCAAAGTGCATCAGATGGATGTTAAGTCATATTTTCTCCATCGAGATCTAGAAGAAGAAGTCTATATAGAGAAACCTTAAGGGTTCCAACTGACAGACAATCCTGACAATGTCTACAAATTGAAGAAGGATCTATATGGATTGAAACAAGCACCAAGAGCCTAGTATTATAGGCTGGATAAATATCTACATGACAAAGGGTTCAAGAAAGGTACTATTGACAGTAAATTGTATATAAAATATGAAGGTGATGATTTGTTAGTTGTTTTGGTGTATGTGGATGACATTATTTTTGGATGCACTAATGATACTTATGTTTAGTGGTTTGCTAATGCCATGCAATTTGAGTTTGAGATGTCAATGATAGGAGAATTGTCATTCTTTCTTGGTCTTCACATTATTCAGAGTTTTGAAGGTTTATTTCTCTCCCAAGAGAAGTATTTGAAGGAGGTGTTGAAGATATTTCAGATGGAATATTCGTCATCTGTTAGTACACCTATGGTTGTTAGTTGTAAGCTTAGAAAGGATGATCCCTCACCTGATGTTGACCAAAGAACATATCGGTCAATGATAGGAAGTCTCTTATACATCACAACATCTTGTGCTAATATAATGCAAGTTGTTGGAATGGTAGGAATATTTTAGTCTGCTCCTAAGCAAAGTCATTTGGTGGTTGTTAAGAGGATATTTAAATACTTGAAGGGAACAATGAATTATGGTCTCTGGTATCCTAGAAATCAGAATCTTCAACTAAGTGTATACTCATATGCTGATTGGGAAAATTGTTTGGATGAAAGAAAGAGCATGAGTGGAGGTGCATTCTTCTTGGGTGATTCTTTAGTTGCATGGTTGAGTAAGAAGCAAGGCTCAATATATTTAACCACTATAGAAGTTGAATACATTGATGTTGCCACCTATTGCACATAAATACTCTGGATGATCCAGACACTGGTAGACTTGGAGGTAAAATATGTTGATCCCATTCCTTTCCATTGTGATAATACTAACGCCATTAGTATGTCCAAAAATCCATTCCTTCATTCCAAGACTAAGCACATACCTATTAAGTATCACTTATTAAGGGTGTAGGTCACAAACAACGTGGTTCAATTGAATTTTATTCCTTCTACAAAACATATTGTTGATATCTTCACTAAACCCTTACCAAAGACACAGTTTGAGTATCTACTCCAGAAGCTGGGTATCATATCTTATTCCAAATAACTTGTCCACTTTGACAAAGGGAGTTGTGCTATAGAGTCCTCTTTGACATTGATGTCAAAGGGGGAGAAGTTTCTTGTGCTATAGATGGTAAACAACTGGTGATTACAAGTACAACATGCATCCAGAATTTGAAGGTTGCCATCAATGTCAAAGGGGGATATTGTTGAAATTATGGTAGGTTTTGCGATCATATGGAAATAGATCAAATATTGATATGGTTTCCATTGATGGAAACACATAGTTCCAAGCATATGATCCAGATAAGTAGAGGACTCAGAAGAATTCATGGCTTGTGCAGAGATCCAACGTTCAGGAGTGAACCCGCAAATAAATAAATAGTTTAGAAGAAAAGCAGAAGGAGGAAAGTGGAAGGTAGAAAGAGGAAGGCAGAATATGGAAGAAGATAAATAAAAGTATAAAATAATATGAGTTTCTGTAACCCATTTTTTTCCAGCGGAATGAAGAATGAAGAAAGAGGAAGGAGGAAAGCAGAAGGTGGGATGCAGAAGACGAGAAATAAAATTATAAAATAATATGGGTTTCTGTAACCCGGTGTCTGCCAGCGGAATGCGAAAGGAAGAAAGTAGAAGGAGGAAAGTAGACGGTGGAATGTGGAAGATGAGAAATCAAAGTATAAAATAATATGGGTTTTCGCAACCTGGAGTCCACCCTGCAGAATGTGGAAGGCGGAAGAGGAAATTGTGGAAGTTGTTTAAACAAATTTGGAAAACCCAAGATCCCCAATCCGCATCTGATCTAAGATCAAAGATCTAGAAATGGCACACAAGAAATTGACAGCACGGAAGGAGTTTGCAGAAAAGGATGTGCGAAAGCAGGTGTTTGTTAAATCCTATTTTAGATCAACAATCAGAAGAGATGCCACATGAAATCGACGTCGTGGAAGAAGTCCCACAGAACCAAAACTGCAGAAAATTTGATTTGCCGAAAAATGAAAATTATGAAAGGATTCAAAGTTGTAGAAAAAGACAATAGCAGAAGAAGCCAGAATTGTGAAGATGCGTTGCAGAAACTCATGATTATACACCAATTGGACTCCTGGTTTGTCATAAGGTATCGAACGGTTTTGATCAGTTATGAAAATGAATAGTCAGACATATGAACAGGTGAAGGGTTTAAAGATTGATAAGTATAAGAGGACGTGTGTGAAGAAGAAGGGGTGTGCTCTCTGCATGCAGAGAGCTGGTGCATGGACCGTCGTAGAAGTGGGGATTGCGGAATGAAAGAGGACTATGAGTTCTTTCAAGAATATCGAGAACATAGACAATGAGGGGAACCAAGGTGCATAATAAAATTCAAAAGTAGATCATAATAGAGTTGTATGCATTGTTATATCTGTTTTTATCCATATTGTAATGATCATGTTTGAATCTAAGGACCAAGGGTGGTAGGGAGGTACTAGGAAAAAAAATGTTGTCTTCTCTGTACAAGTTGGAGCCTATACAAGTGGAAGTTGGTGCTTCCACTCAGTAGCATTTGGAGAATGCTATTTTAGTGGATGCTAGAAAAACATGAGGGTTGGTTCTCTCCACAAGAAGGAATTTGTAAACAGAGGTTGTAGACTCAATTGAGTAGGTGCTATAATAAAGATGAATATTTGTATGTCTCTATCATGTGTGTGTGACTGATGATCATCATTCCTTCTGTTATACTTGGTGCATTATCATAACTGTAAATATGTAATCAGTAATAATGCTTTAAATATTGAAAATGGTTTAAGATTTAGAAATAACTAATTCACCCCCCCTATCAATTATTTGAATAATTTCATCAACAATAAGTCAATTTAATCTCTTTAGACTCAATCTTCTCTCTCACAAAGTGATGTTGCGGCTCAATATGTTTGGATATGGCATGATAGACTAGATTATGTGCCAACTTGATTGAACTTTGATTATCACATTGAATTCGGGTAGCTTTTTCTTGATTTGTACCAACATCTTCAAGAATTCACCTCAACCAAATGGCTTCACAAGTAGCACTGGTCAATGCTTTATATTTAGATTCTGTGGATGAAAAAGAAACAATTGGTTGTTTCTTACCGCTCCATAACACGACTCCTGAACCAATGTGAAAATCATATGCAGAAGTAGATTTTTTGTCGTTAGGATTCCCTGCCCAGTCAAAATCAAAATAACCATCCAACTGAACATCAAATGCATTAGTATATAAAAGACCAAAATTAATTGTTCCTTTCAGGTATCTTAGGACTTGTTTTGCAGCTTTCCAATGTGTTTCACATGGCTTAGCCAAGAATTGACTAAGGATGCTAACTGAATATGATATGTATGGCCTTGTAGTAGTGAGATAGTTTATGCTTCCCACTAGTTGACGATACACAGTACCATATGCTTCTTTAGATCTATAATTACTGTACAATTTCAAATTTTGATCCAAAGGAGTTGATACTAATTTGCATTCACTCATTTGAAATCTATTAAGGATTTCCCTTACATACTTTCTTTGAGTGGTCGATGTCTAACAAGACTCTGTCCAAAATACAATAGCTAAATAATAATCCAAATCATCGAGGTCTTTCATTTCAAATTCCTGAGACATGAATTTTAATATGTGGAATCAATTGATATGCTTCACCTGTAATAATGAGATCATCAACATATAAAGATGTCAAACAAACATTTCCCTCTTTTTCTTTCGTAATGTATAGGCTTGAATCTTTTTTTCTTTTCATAAACCATTATTGTTTAAATAAGGAATCAATCTTTATATACCACGATCTAGGGGCTTCTTTCAATCCATAGATAGCTTTCTTCAATATTAAAACAAGATGCTTCTGAACTTTCTACACAAAACCTTCATGCTGAACTAAGTGCACTTCCTCTTTTAAATCACCATTCAAGAAAGCATATTTAACATCTAACTGGTGTATTCTCCAATTCTGTTTTGTAGCTAATGCAACAATCAATCTGTTCGTGTTTAATTTAGCTAATGGTGCATATGTTTCTTCAAAATCAATTCCCTCTTGTTGAGAATAATGATTTGCAACTAGTCTTGCCTTAAGTTTGTCAATACTACCATCAGCTTTGAACTTAGATTTGAACAACCATTTAGATCCTATGGGTTCTTTATCTTTGGGAATTCTACTATCTCCCAAGTTTTATTTATCATAATTGAATTATACTTCTCATTCATAGCACTTACCCATTCTTTATCTTTGGCTTGATCATAGTTCAATGGTTCTATTACATTCATTACATTAGTCATCAAGGCACAATCTCTAAAATTTACAGGAGGTTGAGTTTGTCGATTTGACCTTCTAGGTACTACAATACCTATTGGAGTTCCATCCATGATTCTTTCGCCTTCTGATGTTTCTTCATCTGAGGTGGTATCACTCATGTTATCACCCTGTTCCTGAACCTGTTGTTGTAACTGCAATTTCTGAACAATTTTATCTATTTTGACATTATCATCTGAGATATGCCCTTCATCAGAATTATTCAACATGTTACTTATATATGTATTCTCATGAAACACAACATATCTACTTGCAATCAGTCTGTGTGAAGTAGATGAAATAACTTATATGCCTTATTATCATCACAATAGCCAACTAATACAAATTCAATAGCTTTTGCATCCAATTTTCTTCTAGGAAGGAATGTTGCAGCTGTAAAAAAGGCACTGGAAAAACCCTACTTAGGAACTATGCTACCAGAAACAAGAAACGAGAAATGAGAACGGTACAAGAAACAAATTTTTTAGGTTTCACATATAAGAAACGAGGAGAGAGAAATATAAAAAAATAGAAAATGAAGAGAAATGACAATAATCTCGTGCAAATTACTATAGAATCTATAGAATAATTTATTGTTGAGTACAAAATTACAAATGCACAACACATAAGGAGGTTGAAGCTTTAGGTTACATCATATGGATTAAAGTTCTCTACATAGTTATCATCTAGATCACTTGAACCACAATCACCTAATACGGTGGATCATAAGAGGATTCAACAATCCCACATGCAATGTGGGAAAGTATGTCCTCCAATTTCATTACACGTTTTCAAAGTTCAAATTGGTGAAGGGGCATATACCTCATGCACAACGTTTCTCATATAATTTACACAATTAGGACTTGTGCATCAACTATGTTGGGCAAGTAGCTTATGCCTAAGACCTTTAAACATATATCAAGCTACACATTTTTTTTTAATAATTCTTGTTCTTCAAGAGACAAGGAAATAACATGATAAGAATGAGGTTGACTCATATAACAGGGATCATTCTCAGTTTATACAATAGTAAATTTGTCCTAAATACTTGATGAAATGGAGGCAGCCACCAATGCAAGAAGCATTGCAATTTTTTTTATTTCCAAATAAATCCACAAGATATATCCACTAGCCACTAATTTGTTTGCTTTGTCACTTGACATTTTCCTTTGACTATGATGATTTCCTTTGAACTTAGATGTATAAATGATTCCAATTTCATCATTTGACAACGATGATTTCATTTGAACTCAGATATATAAATGAATCTAATTTCATCTATGATTTTCAAAGTTATAAATGTTAAGGGGCATATATCTCATCCACAACATTTGCCACATAAGTTATGCCTAAGACATTCATACATATACCAAGCTATACAATTTGTGTCATGACAAAACAAAGCATTTTCTTATAGTTTCCATTGAACTCATATGTTTGCATTTGACAATTATTTCAGTTGAATTCAAATGTGTAAATAATAGAATATAGATCTCTAATACAATAATGATTTTCAATGTAAAGAAAACTTTAGCAGAAACAAAAAAACACACTAACTGAAAAAAGAAGAAGCAAATTTGGGGAGAATATCTGATGATTCTCAATGTAAAGAAACACTTTAGTAGAAACAAAAATAAGCATGATAACTGGAAAAAATAACAAAGTTTTGAAGAAGATCTACATTGTCATTTTGCCAAAGCTTTAACCTGCTTTGTTAAAAATACAACTAGAAATGTATAACACCAACTAGGAACTTATAGTGCAAAGATAAAATAATATGGAGGTATCATTAAAATTATGATTAAGATTGACAAAAGGAACACTTATTACAAACACAAGGGCTAAAGACTAGGTGTCTTTTCAAAGTAGAGGAAACAAGGTGCCTGAACAAAACACCAAAAACGTTTCCAAATCAAAAAAAATTTAAGAGTATGTGTGCATCTCTAGAGATCTATATTCATGAATTCATAAAGAGGGCATGGATTAATCGATTTACTTCTCGGTAAGCTTAAATTTCACACGAATACATGGGCAACGACTTGATCAAGGGTTATAAAGAAGAAATCTGCTTGTTCACATGGACACATAGGCTATCAGATTTGGTTCTAGAAGGGGGATGTGTTCAGGTACCAAAGGAATCCAAAATAATCATGAGCATGCCATTGAAAACAAACAACTGCAAAAAACTTTCACAGTAAATATCGTAGCTGAAGACTGGCTCTGGTATGTGTACTCATCCTACTCCACCACCTCGTGATCGAAGTAAAATAAAATCAAGAAAATCCTTGCTTGCCTTGTGTCTTATGGAAAAATTTGAGAGGTTCAAGGATCGTTGGGATTGATGTTAACAGAAGTTGGGCTTGGCTAATATGAATGGTGAAAGGTGTCACCTTGATCGCTTTCACGACAGGTTTAAAGCAACAAACACGGGGTATTAATCGAATTCAGCTAGTACAAATGGAAATGTAAACAAGAAGGAGATTTATATTTGTAATAACCTAAGAAGGAGAGGTAGATATGTACTCCACTGCTGTAGAAGCCCTCGCTAACCTCTTCAAGAGCCTCCAAGTTCTGTTAATTGGTGTGTTTCTCTCCATTGCTATGAGCCCCTCTTATAAGCTTGGTAAACCCCACAACACACTTCCAATTGGAGTCAGTATTAAATTCTCTAACCCCCGATTTCACACCCCATCGCCTCTCAGACCCATAGAAACCACCTCCCCTGCAGCCAAAGCCAAAACTTTGGCGACAATTAAGGGTTTTATAACCTGGTAATGCAACTCCATTGAAATTGAACAATGCGAACTCAACTCTAACCACATACTTGGCATTGGAATTGAACTAAATCATTATGGCCGTTGGTGGAGCTCGGTTGTTATTGTCATCGAAGGTTGAGTCGCGAGGTCCTCAGTCGGCATCGTTGTGGTGGACAATATGGCTTATTTCCAACATTTTTGGTTTGTAAATGTGCCATAATACTTTGTCCATTTTCCCTTGGCCCGTGTAATGGTATTCCATTAATGGCACATAACAAAAACAATTCAACGAATTATTAAACATTAGATTATTTTAATATATAATCATATTATAATGTTTTCAAGGAATTATTAATTCCTTAGATTAGTTTAATATATAATATGATATTATATAGTAATTATCATCATATTGATTAATTATTCTATAGTTATTAGAATATAATAACTAGTTATATTATATAGTTATTAGTTTATAATATAGAGTCTTCACTATATACATTAATTAGTCTATATTTATACTCATCACCACAATCCTGGTATTCCACTTTGAACTAAATAATCTCTCACAACATTAAATTAAAGGGTCGATATCCCTTAATTGATTAGTCTATAATTGTATCATGGATATAAGTTCATGAAACAATATTATATTTTACAAGTTGCTACTACAAAAAAAAAATACTCACTGATCATAAGTCGGCCAAGACACAATGTCGGACCTCTAATATAGATAGTATTATACCTTAATTACTTATGATTTAAAATGTAATATTATAACAAGCAGCTCCAAATACATTGTACACTTCAAGGCTCACGATGTAATATTTTATTGCAAATGTAAATTAGTTTTTTTTGTAAGTAAGAGAGCGAACTTTATATTAATATCATAAAAGGAAAATTACATCTTGAGATATTTTCATGTCATCAAAGCACAACATCATCCATCTAGATGACTATCCTAGTAGTTATAATCATCCTATTGACCTGAAATCGATAGTAGAACCAAGAGACTGAGATCTGAGACACTACATGTCCGAAATTCTTCCAACAAGGAGAACAAAAACTTCCTAAGAACGGTCGAACAACAAACTTCTTATAAATTGTTAAGATGTTATTCACCATCCGTAAAAAATCCAAAAGGTCTCTAAGGCACTTTCCAGCTAGAGAAAGATAAAACACAAGACCATCACAAACCATCATAGAAAGATATACGAGAGGTCCGACATCCGACCTTGGCCCGAGCTATCTGCATCCTGCTTCCGAGTTGTCATAGGGGAGGGCTCTTCAGGAACCTTAAAGCCCAGAAGATTAATGAGAAAATCCACTTTAAAATTCAACTGTTGGATTTCCACTGAGATAGATGCTTTCCATTGATCCTGGTGCACTCCTTCTGGATCATCCCCTTGCTTATCCCAGGCCGACCGACCTATGATATTTTTCATCACACAAAAGAGAGTGAAATTTTTCTCGTAAAGGCTAACTCTACCCACCGTGTGTCCAGGGTCGAGGATCCATTCTTCGGCCTTGCAGAATTCTGCATGCATATTTTATCTGTCCAGATCCACCCATAGCTACTTCTCTGTCTCATTGGTGCGTTGTTGAATTTCCCACGGGAGCTCTAACTCAAACATCCTCTATTCCCATAATGCCTTTTGTTTGGATTTGGAGGCTCTCCCTGAGTCAACCTTCTAGACCAAAGGCTATTTCCCTCTTCCTTTTCAACATTCCATGGGGAGACCTCCACGCCAACGTAGACCCAACCTCTTTTTTTATGTAAGTTACAGGAGGAGACTGAGCTAAACTTCTCATATGTTGTTTCCCATCACCTTTTGTTCCTTTAAATAGTAGTTTCCTTCTTAGGACCATCATGACCACAAGCATGGTCATGATACTCTACGCCCGGTCTATAGTACTGATTAAGATATTACCATTCAGGCATCCATATTCCTTTTTTCCACCTTTCATGTCTGTACAAACGTTGAACCGTCAACTAGAGAGGTTTCTGATGAGAGTTCGAGGGTGTATTAATTCTTGCATGCTTCATCACATGGATCAACCGCCTGACCCAAATCTTTGCCACGTGCTCAGAGGGCATCCAGAGCTGCCTAGTGTCCTACCCTACTTGTGCCATTAATGCCTCGCATTTTGTGGGCCATTAGATCCATACATCTATCCCGCCCAGTCCTGTCAGCAATAATGTCCCATTGCTTCTCCTTGACATCCTGGCAGGTCTCCGTTCCCAATTTTTCCAGCATGGTATCCACCTTGTTACCTTGATTTCTTACATGGACGAAACGGGCTTCCAACCCCTCAGCTAGGATTCTTTCAAGCATTTCCAGTCGACTCTCGAGATGCCACGACTACACCATCTTAGAGCTGTGGGGCCCATTTTAGAGCTTCGTGGCTAGTTTGATGATCATCTGGGATTCCCATTCAATGATTATAGGGGTCCATTTTTTTCCATAACCATCTCAACACCCTGGAGAAGGCCGTTGACTTATTTCAAGGTGCTGGTTTCCCAACAAAGAATTCCGTAGCTAAAACCAAGTATAACGCCTCTAAAATCCTGAATTATACAGCCATAACCTACCAAACCCGGATTCCCCTTCGATGCTCCGTCGAAGTTGAGTTTGAAGAATCCTGCTAGAAGAGGAAGACATCACTCTGCACTTGGCATAGTCCTAGTTGGGTTATTTCTATTGTCTCCTGGTTGTAGGGATTCAACTAATCCCCAAGCCTTCAAAATGGTAGCCTCTCTCCCCATCGCTTCTCAGTCTGTACTTTCCTAGAATTTCGATCGGATGGTGTCCTTCACTTTGCTCATAATGATGCCCCAGACTCTGCTCTTAGGCTAGGACTTTCCATGGAAGGTTCTTGAGTTCCTTTCCCGCTAGACTTCCCAAAGTAAAAAATGGGGGAGAATTTCCCATAATCAGTTGAGGAAGGGGTTTGAAAAGGTTTTATTGACCATTCCAAGATTGATCTTGCCATATTTTGCGAAACCCGTTCTTATCTTCGAAATATCTTCGCCTCATGATCCCATATGGAGGACACAAATTTACAGGTATCGAGGAGGTGCTTCGTGGTTTCATCTTCAAGATCGCAGAGGAAACATCGGTAAGACCTATCATCCCTCTTTTTTTAAGGTTTTCTCTTGTTAATATTCATTTTTTCAACCCAAACCAACTAGAGATAGTTATTTCGGTCCATAGCTTCTTTTTCCACAATTTCCTCCATTTTTATTTGCAAGTTGGATATCAGCCCCTATCATGATATCATAAGCTTATTTCATGGTGAAAGACCCCTTCTGGGTGTATCCCCATATCAGTTTGTCATCTCCCTCATGCCTTCTTATATGCATGTTGTTGAGGGATTCTTCCAGTCTGTCTACTTCCTCCTTCGGGCCAAGGCGCTCCCACCATTCCTTCCCTACCCATGTTCAAAGATGTTAATTTTCTGTTTGATTTCCCCATATTTCCCTGACTTAGTAATACCCCGATCAATACGTTCCTCCTGGATGTGCAATAATTCCCTTCCTTGTCCCAGTGGAGGCGTATGCTGCCAATATTATTCCCATATTTGGTTGGTTTGGTCGTTCCTAACCTTTCAAAAACTATGTTCCTGGACTGGATTTATTCCCTGCCAAGTTGTTCTCCATATGTGTGAACTAGGGATATCCTTGGAGAACCTTATGAGTTCCCTTTTCTCCCATCCTACTGTGTATTTAGAGTGCCATATCTTATCCCAAGGTTCCTGGGCATGGGAGACCCATATCCACTAAAGCTTAGACCCGCTAACCACATTGGATTTTTCGGGGTAGCTAAGGCCTAGGCCTCCTTGGTACTTAGGAGTACATATCATTTCCCAGTTTACTAGAGCCCATTTTTGGTGTTCTTGGGGACCACTCCAAAGAAAAGTTCATTGCAAGTTCATGAGCTCTTTCAGGATGGACTTTGGGGCTATTAACACAGAGAAGAGGTAAACCGACATAGCCCATAAGACTGATTTTACCAACACCAGTTTGCTTGCCAAGTTAAGGGGTCTCAAAGTCCAATTCGTTAGGCGCTTTTTCAGGCTATCCAGGATGTCTGTCTAGGACCCCTTATTAGCATTTGAACTTATTAAGGGTGTCCCTAGATATTTGGACGAAAGGGAGCTCTCCTTAAACCCCAGGATCTGACATATGTTCCGTCTAGAGATTATGGTCATGTTAAAGAAGAATATTTGAGACTTCTGCTCATTGGTTTCCAAACCCTGTGCTTTGCCAAAATCATCTAGGAATTGTTTGAACTTCCTAGCCTCTTGAACAGATGGGTATCCCATCAGTATGGTGTCATCAAAAAACTACTGGTGCATTTGTTTTCCCACCTGCAGCTTTATTGTCTCTTAGATCCGTGATTGATATTCCTAGATATTCCACCATGATAATGAATAGGAACGGGGACACAGGATATCCCTGTCTTATTCCTCTTGAGGGTTTAATGATTCTTGAAGGCACACCATTCAAAAGGATAGATAATAAAGTAGAAGACACCAAATCATAATCCAGTTAACCCATTCTTTCATAAATCCAAAAGCTTCTAACATTTTGCGGATGAAATGCCAATTAAGTTTATCATAGGCTTTAGCAATGTCTAATTTCACCATCATACCTAGAAGGTTCTTGACTTTGATAGAATGCAACATTTTGTGGACAAAAATAATTTCGTCTGTTATCTTCCCGCCTTCCATGAAACCTGATTGTTTGGGCGAGATTAGGCCTGATAGGATCAGCTTTAGGCGGTTTTCTATAACCTTCATGACAATTTTATATATGGTGTTACAAAAGATTATGGGTCTTAATTTGTCTGGGAAATAAACACCTTCACTTTTGGGGATTAGAGTGATAAAGGTAGCATTTAAGGCTAGTAGGTTTCTCTTGGTAATCCTAGAATCCTCAACTATCCTCCACACTTCCATCTTGACTGTTTCCCAGAAATGGTGGAAGAAATTCACCGTGAAACCATATGGGCTTGTGGAAGTCCCTTCTTTCATTTCAAAAACCACTTCCTCCACTTCATTGAGGGTTATCGACTTCATTAAAAGATCATTTAGTCCGTTAGTAACCAGGGAAGGAATGAGTCTTGTGATATTCTCAATGTCTTGCCACCTGTCATGCCTTGGTTCACACAAAATGTTAGTGAAGTGATGATTTAAAGTGGCATATATTTCTTCCCTAGTTTCCACCTGTTCTCCCCTTGCATTCTTAATTGCAAAAATCTTATGGTTTATTCTGTGTTGAATGACCGAGTGTTGGAAAAAATTTGTGTTTCTTTCCCCCTCCTTTAACCATCGATTCCGAGATTTCTGTCTCCATAGGATTTCCTCCCGTTTCTCCATTTCCTCTATCTTGGGGCATAGGCTTAGTTTCTCCATTTTTAGGTCAAGGGAATATCCTTCATTTGTCCCAATGGACTGGACCTCCTATAGGCGATCTTTCAGCCTTGTCTTTTTTAGAAGATATTACCGAATTATTCCTTATTCCACTTTTTAATCTTGGCTTTCGGGCCCTTGAATTTCTGCTGGAGTTTATACAGGATTGGTTCATCTCCTTCACTTAGATCTTCCCACCACAATCTACTATTCTCATCAAAATACAGGTGCTACAGCCAAACCTGTTCAAACCTGAATGGTTTTTTGAATTGAGGACCCAATCCACTCCACATTAGTTCAATTGGTTAGTGATCTGAACCCATACTGGGGAGTGTTGCACTATGGTTCTTTCTCTCGATATCTACAACAGACTCAGTAACCAAAAAATGATCAAGTATGTATGTTATCCTTTGTTTGTTTGTCTTCCTACATGTCTTCTTAGACAATCCTCAAATTTTCGCTTTGTTTCCTTGTGATATCCTGAGCTTATCCCAATTTGGTTGGAAGAACGATCTTTGAGGATAACTTCTTTTAACAGGATCACTTGTTATTGTTGACATAACATTTCCCTCTATCCGCATAGTCCTTTTCAATCCCCTCCATATCTAAATCGCCTATATCCATGTGCTCGACTTCGTCCCCTGTTTCGGCCTCAGTCCCTTCTTGCACTGTTTCTACCCCGGTTTCCTCCTCCATATGAGTAGTAGGTATGGGGGTTTCTACCGGGGATGATGATCCTAGTTTCCCCATTGGTCGATTGTCCAAGGTTTCCTCCTCACAATTTTCCAGATCCTTGAATTTTTTTGAGATAGCTATCTTCTTGTGCACCTCCTAGTTATCTTGATTTTGGCTCCCTCTTTTCCTTGATGAGACTCATGTAAAACCCCGCTCCTTCTTCTCCTCGTATTTTCTTGAACTTGTCTTCGGATTTTTCATGGGACAATACCTAAATAAATGGAAGTATTCATGACATCTTCGACACTGAAATGGGATCTACTCGTAGTCTAGGGTTTGCACCCAATCTTCATCCTCCCATGACATTCAAATTGCTTCTGGTAAATCTTTGGTTAAATCCATGTAGATGAAAATCCTCGCATAGGATGTTTAAGGTTGGTCATGGCAAGGAAGGAGGTGGGGGGAAGAACAAGAGATAAACCCAAGTGCTTCATAAAGAGCTTACAAACCAAATCAAGAGTACATTCAAGGGAGGACACCGCTTCCCAATGATCCTACATAGGCAAGGTACCCAGAAGGACCACACAAAAAACACCAGAACAACCCAAACAACCCCAAAAGGTGAAAAAAAACACTGAAGCATGGAACATGCAAGTTTCTTATGGCAAAGGCGCGTGTGGAATGCAAGTACACCAAAGGAAAGTCGCGTGTAGGTCAAGAACACACTGCTATGTAGTGTAACAGTCGCATGTGGGTGGTGGAAGGCCCAAAAAATCTCAAAAATAGCCTTAGAAAGGAAAGGGAGGTGTTCATAAAGACTTAAGTGTAACTCTTAACATGCAAGAAGGACTTAGAACCTCAATTACACTGGAAAAACAAGACAATGAGACCCCAAAATAGACAAGGCTTCCCCAGCAGAGTCGCTAGTTCTGTTGTTAAGGAAATGTTCCTATGGATGGGGTTGAGGCCACCAACGTACTAGGGGTATAAGGAATGATATACAAACTTTTGCAAGTGAAAATATAAGCAAGGTTTCAAATGTTATAAGATTTCATACCTTACATACTGAAGGTTTACCCAAGATTTCATTTAGTCCTTCTCTTGCTCTCTAATCCAAGAGACCTGCAAAACAACTTCAAACCTTCCTCAAACAAATTTGACCACATATAAGACAATGATAATCAAGATAAAGTGAAACCCTAATCTGATAATTATTAACATGTGATCATAAATAGAGATGCAAAACCTATCATACACTGATTTGGAAAGAAGAGCATCAATCTTTATTAATCTACCAACTCATGAATGGGTCAAAAACCCCATTTTAGGGTATTTTTAAGGGTTTTAGGAGTTGGTGTCTTCTGGAAAGTTTTTCCTTAGTCCAATACCTTTTCAATTGTCTATAAAATAGGTTAAACGGAATTACATAACTCCAGATATGGCCCTTCCATCCACAAGTTTCCTTTAAGTGACTGGCAATAACTTTCATGAAGTGTCGTCACTGTGACAAAACATGTAAAAGTCGGCACGGATGGAGAAGTGCCATTTTGGGCTATAACATGAATATGATATTAGATGGGTCATTTTCAAAATTTTATACTGAGGGTATCTTAGGAGTCGATGGCAAGGTATACATATCTATTTAGATATTAAATGAAATAATTTAGAATTTCCTTGTTAATAAGGTGAGGAAATCCGTTATTTTCATGTTACATGGATAAGCATGGTATCTTCTTTGCTCAATGATATATATTTAGGATGGGGTTATGGATGATTGGTGAATATTCTATTTATCTTATGTCATTGTCTGGAATGTATGCCTCAACAACTATGCAATATAACTAATATATATGATCTATGTTATTTGTTTGTTCATATATTAGTGTATATATAGGACTTTGGAGAGTGTTGCCTCCTTTTGTGAAATTTCCAGGTATTTTAATGATTTGGTTTTCCAGTTTGGAAAAGGGAATCTCCCTGGAGGGAATGCAACTCCCATCCAAATTGTATTAATATATATTAATTAATTGATATGGTGTTTGGAAATGGAGCCTCCTTAGCGAGATTGTAACCCCCATTCAAATTGTTTTAATATATATTAATTAATTGGTATGGCGTTTGGAAAGGGCATTTCCCTTTAAGAGAACATCCCCAACCTCACAACTTTTTATTTAATTGTCTATGTATATGAATTATAAAATGTATAATTAAAATATATGGTATGGGTACCTACGTTTGAGTGTATGGAGTAGTACGATAATTACCGTGTGTAATGATATATATGTGTATATATAAATGTATGTTATAAATATCGATGTACGTGTCAATAATATATGTATATATGAAGAATATAGGGTGTACCTAGTGTATGAGTTATAGTGTGTGTATCGATGTGGGTAAGTTGGGATATACTGTAATGCACAATTTATTATATGCAATAATTAATTAGTATTACGCATATACGATATCATGTATATACTATATGTATAAGTGTACACGTATGTAATATAGTAAGTGTATAATATAGTGTCGTATATTGAACTGATATAGTGTATAGTAAGTGTGTGTGTATATAAATATATATATATATTGAAATGATATAGTGTCGTAAATGTCGTATAGTATTCAAAAGTGTGTATTGATATATATGTGGAATATGCGTGTTATAAGGTATTTAAAATCAATGATGTGTAGCCAACATGTCGAGATGTGTATATATGATATCATATGATATGGGTATATAGGAGTAATACAATATAGGAGTACCTACATGTATATATGTATGTTTGTGTTATATGTAAGGTATGAGTGTGGTATGACTAGGTAGTTATCTTATTGTAAAGTATTAAGTAGATGTAACATACTAAATTTCATTCTAAGATCGCGTAGAATGCACTTAATTAAACACTAAAACATGTAAACTAATAAAATAATGTGTATTGTAGTTGATTGCTTACTTGTATCAAGAGGAGACAACTGGGACTTCAATCATGAAGATCTAATATTCCATTGTCCATTATTAATATCGCCAATACAAGTAGAAATTCATCTCTAAATCTAATATATATGCTTTAGCATTTAAATCCCTACCATCAAATGCTTAGTATATTAAATTTCATGATTAAAAGGAAAACATGTATACGAATTAAACGATAGTATGGGTGCATGAAAATGCTATTTTGAACTCTAGATAATGTAGGTAAAGCATATTGACTTCACATAATGAGTAGTCCAGATTACATACGTATCTACATTATGAATTCCACTAACATTAAAAAATAATTGTATTAAATATGTTCAGGGTAACCTATATGGGTACCAGTGACCTATCAAAGCATGGAAAGTGATCATTATTGAATATCAGCTAAAGTATCTATGAAGAGGTTTTTTAACCTATTAATTATTGATGTATAAAGTATTTATCTACCATAGAACAAGAAGATATTACCTAATTCCATTAACTATAATATCCCTATGCTTAAGATTATTATTACGATATTTCCATTTTTGTTTAAGAAATAATGTTAGTTATAGGATCAAAGGCTTAACCGATGGAAGAAAGAAGGAATACATTCATGGGATTGGCGTACTTAAAATAAGTATACTTTTAATATACTTTACTTGTCTTAGATTATTTCATATATAATAACTATCGCAACCTTGATGAACTCTTAACAATTAGAAATAGATGTGTGGAAAGCACAACTCAACTTTAATCTCAAATAATCTTCCATTTTAGGTGATTCAATTGGTGAAGTGATATTTTTATTTTTATTTTTATTACATAAATGTTAAAGTTTGGTATTTGTTTTGGTTCCATGAAGATATTGAAGAGATTCACATTACGGTTCTAGAAATTTTTGTGAATGTTGAGTTAGATTTACTATGAATGCCATATGATAACAAATATTGTTCGATAATATGCAATATTTCCTATGGGTTCTCTTTTGGTATAAGTGACAATAGAAATTGAATAGTAAATTAATTTCAGTATATTCTTGTCTCTTGTTGAAGGATGTGTATGTACCTAGGAACTAAATGTATATATATTTTATGTAACTTTATATATATTGATGAAATTTGTGTGTTGAATTGGAATTTATTTTATGTATCATGAAGATGTATTTTATGTATCTTGTATATTTATATCTGATGGCTAATCATATAGTTAATTGATGGAAATATGATTGAAGTGGGTCTATTTTGTTGAAAGATTGAAGGCCTTGCAATGAGGCTTGAAGACCGTGTGATAGGGATTGAAGATTATCCCTTTCTTCTACACTGGGAACTACTTTGCTAGTCTAAGTTCTCACATGGGAATCCTGGGAGTGGGATGGCGATATTCCATGGAACCGACAAGGGGAAGGAAGTCACATTCCATAGGCTATGGAGACTGACAAAAAAGTGGGTGGTAGGGGGGAGAATTTTGGTATCTCGGGAGAGAAATTCCAAGAGTGGAGATGATAAAAGAATGTGTGATGACATGTAAGAATAACTATGCATCGAGGACAATTCATTTTTTTAGGGGAATGGGATGTAATATCCCGAAGGTAAGTCCCAAACACCTGTGATTTGATTATTTTCTTTATGGTGGCACTAGGTTACTGAACCATGAACCATGGATAATGTGATATTTATTATTGAAATTATTCTTATTATCATTAATATATTATTATTTTTATAATTAATAATGGAACAACATGACAATAACATTGATGGCAGGTCTTGGAATGTCATATGAGAAGGGATTGGAATTAGGAGTTGTAGTGGCCCCTAATAATACTCTTACCCACCTAATTTTATTAATTTTGGACTATGGGGGTCCTGAGACCCATTATTAATGTATTTCATGCAGATGCATGCAGTAATTCCGCCCTCACTGGTGAGAATAGTCCTCATCTTGTTGTTAATGGGGCCTGCTATCACTTCACTCATGTCTTATGCATCTAATTCACTATTTGGAGTCAATAATCCATCTCATTCTTGTAACTACTCTCTAATTGGAGTATTTATTAAGTTAAATTGAGTTACTGCCAGTTAATTTCACGTAGTTTGAGTTAATATTGAGTTAACCTCAGTTAATTTTAGTTAAGTTGAGTTTAACTGAGTTAGAAACAGTTAATATGAGTTAGTTTGAGTTTAATTGAGTTATATTCAATTAATTTTAGTTGGTTTGAGTTTAACTGAGTTGAAAATAGTTAATTTGAGTCAGTATCTAGTTACACTAGTGAAACTTTTGTAACTAACCGCCAATTAGAGTCAGTGGGATAATTAGAGTTTGGCTTGAATTAATTAATGTATTTATCTGGGTTAAAGTCAGTAATATTCAACTAATAAGATGAATTCAATCTGTCTTTAGTATATGAGAGTGATATTAGGAAAATTTGTACCAATCCTTGTGAATTTGAGTTGTCTCCGGTGCACGGGAGTAAATTATGGGTGAATTCGAGTCATCCTCATGCAGGAGGAGTAAGTTATGGCCAATTAAGAGTCAGTTAAGGTGTTTTGGACCTAATTTTGAGGAATTCGAATTATCCAGTCTCGGGAAGTGTCTATGCAAATGTTTTAGAGTTAGTCTTAGTGAATTCAAATGGCTCAATGAAGACTTGAATGAGTCAGTGAGTGTTTGTTACGAAACCCTAGTGATTTGGGAGTCTTTCCTGAGTGGTATGGATTCAAACTCTTGGAGGGGATTCGAATTAGGAAAAAGTGATTCAATTGATTAGGAGGTCATTCATTTAATTTTTGTTTGGGTATAGGATAATAGTATAGCAAGGCTCTGGTTAGGTTGTGAATTCTAGAAAGAGATTTGGCGATCATACTTGCATAATTTTGTGGGGAATTTTGTAGTGAACTAGTCTATTGGTCTTGGAGACCAATTCTTCATGTTTTGGATGCCCTAGTATGGATCAAGAGGGTGTTTGTGGAAGTATTATACATGTGATGTGAATTCTCTGTTAGGCATTTGACTTGTGGTGTTAGGAGAGTTGTTTCTCCTTTGTTCAAATGCTCCAGTGTAGATTCGAGTCTGTGATTGACCTGGGAGGTCGAAAAATGTTGTTTGTGAGATTATCCAATAGGAGAGGGGGATAATTATGTGTGTAAATATCATATTGGTTGTGCTAGATCCTGAGTGAGAGGGGGATCATATTGGTTGTGCTAGAGCCTGAGTGAGAGGGGGATAATCTCGTATGGATGTCTAGGCCCAATTTCTCTCTAGTTTTGAATTCTCTAGTAGATATTCAAGCTGTGAAATGACCTTGGGAGGATGAAAGTGGCACTCTAGGAGAGAGGGATAATCCCAATACTGACCACTACTTTCCTTTTTGGGAGAGGGGGGTAATCCCAGGAAAGGAAGCATGTTATCCATTAGCGTCCATCTAGAAGAGACCTTCTGGTGTGAGATTCCAAAACCTTAGCTCGAAGGATATTTCTATGGAAAAACATACGCCAAGTAAAGATCAACAATTGGGAGGAAAATATTGGCCCACAGGGGTGTAGACTGGCTGGCAAGTGCCGTGTAAATGAAGGAATCTTGCAAAGGAGGTATCAAGTTCAAATCTCACCCAAACTTATCCATCCCCCATGCTTTTGGGCTGTGTGGATGCACCTAGGGTTATAGTGGCAGCCGACAGAAATGGACCCCGTGTCACGTGAGTTCCAGAACCGCCTAGTTACCGATTCCCCTAGTAAAAAAAAACAATTGGGAGGAAATTTTTCATGTTGCCACTGTTGGTATTAAGTTATTTCTGAGAGTGGGGGTGAATCAGTATCGTGCATATATGGACAAATTATGCATATTTTCATATTTAAAACAATCACACCAATAAATAGAACATCACACAAAAATTTGTGAACAAATGTATATCTATATGTATGAATATGAACATTTACATCAATGGGAGATTACAGTCTTTGAACATGAGCACCCACTGATTTCAAATGTTCACTTGATCTCAAGTACAACTTGTGGTCTTGGCATCAACCTGTAACAACTTCTATCTACATAATAATCGACTTGTATATATATATATTTTGGTCACGAAAACTATGAATTGCGTCTCCAATATCTGATCTATGGAAGAACTGCACTCTCTAGGTGTAGAAGTTACAACTTCCTTTTATTCTCCAACACCCATTGGAAGGAGATTGTGATCCCTTGAATTTTGTTTGTTCCCACACAAAGGGTGGTGATGCATCCCGATAGTTCTCCAGCACCCACTGGAAGGAGGTTTAAACCCTATGATCCTTTCCCCATCCTATCTCTCTGATATGGAATGAGATTTTATGGAAAATAGAGAAATATATTTCCTTCAAATTATGCAACTGCTAAACTATTCTGATATGTGTCTGCATATGTGAGTTAGTTAACCGTCTAAAACAATTTTGGTCTTCTTCTTCTTCTTCTTCAAATTACACAACTGCCGTAACCCTTAATCTACGTCTTTATTCCTTCGTCAAACAGTTGCCCAAAATACAAACAGATTGTGATATGTGTCTTAGTGTCTACATCTGCATTTGACCATTCTTCAAAATATGATGTGTGAAGATAACCGTAATATGTCTTTTTTCAACTAATCTGCACTGTGATTATAGAAGACTCTCAACACAGTTATACCTATTGTTCACACATCTAGAGTTCAAGTATCCTATAAACTAGTGTTTCTCATCTCACATTGCGTCTCTATTCCAAAAAGGTATTCATCTACGATCATTGAGCCATTGATACTATGAAAAATAAAGAACTCCAAATCTTTTCAAACAGTTATATATTCATTTCTACAAGCGTACCTCACCACATCCATCTATTTCTTATTTATAATATTTTTGAGTCAAGAGATGTGTCCACTTGGTGATGTTTGTTTATTGCGGATATCTTCCCTTTGGATTGCTCCTCCGACAAGTTAATGTTTGTGTTGGCATGCCATTTTTTCACTTAATCTTAGTGTTTTAAGGTGCACAAATTCCAATGCACTTCTGGGACATTTTCACACACAATTTGTATTAAATTGAGCACATAGATATGTGGAAAAACACACAACTCACAAGATAGATCACACAATTTACTCAGCAATTGAAGAATGAAACAATGCAAAAATGGCTTGCAGCTGTGAATGCTTTCATTAATAAAAAAAAGTAATTAGATAATAATTACAATGTAATACAATGGCTAAATAGCCACAAGCAATTTGAATCCATGTGAGGAAATTCAAATTGATTAGACTCTACTTGACTGAATGGTTAACTTACCTTGTCTAAATCATTATCAGAGCTCATCGGAGTTCTAAATCACAACTCAAGTGTCTAATTTGGTGTTAACTAAGATTAACTAACTGTGGTAGGTGAGGAATGTTCCTCTCCTGCATACAGCCATGCAAACCTAGTGCTAACTGAATGTAGAGGACTAGAACTAAATGTATCTGACTCCTAATTTAGCTTGATTAGTCACCAACTCAACTCAACTGACCTGGGTTGGTATCGACACTCCCAGTGGCTCCTAAATTGTAGGGATTGATCTAGGAGGCTCCTAAACTAATGCATGCAAGTGCAATCAGTGGCAGTAGGTCTCAATTAGTGTTTCTCGCACTTTAGTAACTGGAACATGTGCCCCAATTAGGCCAAGTGGACCCAATGGTGCTAGTGACTAAAAATATACTAGATGGACTCCCGATTTAGACATGACTCCTGATTTAGACATATCACCAAATTGGACAAGGGAGGATTAATAATCCTAATAATTTTCTCAATCTACAAGTCTCATACTTATGATTATTTACAGTTATTCTTTTATGTACATGAATATGTGCACAAATGCAACCAATGTTATGATGGTCCTTTGAATTCTTGGTTTTTGAATCTTGGTCCATATTTGATCTTTTGACACCTTTGATCTATCTTGTTCATCTTTTAAATTGTCCATATTTTATCTTTGACATCATATATTCAACCTGTTCATCTTTGATCTTTGACATCAAGTGTTCAACTTGTCTTGTCCTTCTTGTTGAATAATCTTTGATCTTTGATATCAATGACAACATATATTGCTCTTTGATCTTTGACATTATTGACAACATATTTTGTTCTTTGAAATTTGACATCAATGACAACATATGTCCAACAATCTCCCCCTTTTTCATTGATGTCAACATAATTAGGCTTCCCCTATCAATGCTCCTCCTTTCATTGGGATCTTCTTCATTTCAGCTTCTCTCTTGTCGTCCTTCATTCATATCCTCTCCCCCTTTGACATCTATGGAAAATGGTCCTTCTACATTTCTATCTCCCCATGGACTTGTGCTTTCCAAGTCGTAGAACCTTTCATTAATTGATTTGTTTTGCCTCAAGTTGTGAGGTGGAAATTATTCCTAACTTTCTTCTTAGATACTCAAATGTTTCTCTAGGAAGAGGTATTGTAAATATGTTTATGATTTGTTATTTTGTATCCGCATACTCCAAATTGATTGTGTTATCAACCACTTGTTCTCTTACAAAATCATATTTAATCAGTATGTGCTTTGTCTTTGAGTGCATCATCGTATGTTTTGAGATATTGATGGCACTTGTATTGTCACAAAATATTGAAATGGGTTGGTTATTCTTTATTTGGACATCTTCCTTAGTATTATTCATCCATAATATTTGTGAACAACATGTTGCTGCAACAATGTACTATGCTTCAGCAGTTGACATGGATACTGACGATTGTTTCTTGCTTATCCATAAAACTAAGCATTTCCCTAAGAAGAAGGTAGCCCCACTTGTGCTTTTTTTTATCGTCAATGCTTCCTTCCTAGTCTTCATCTATGTATTCTTTTAGAATTAGCTCACCACTTCATGGATACCATAAGCCAAATTCCCTTTCATATACTTGGAAATTATTTTGACTGCTTGTACATGTGTTTCCTTAGGGGAGGCTTGAAATCTTGCAACAAGTCCCATGACCTGGATTATATCAGGTATTAAGGATGCTACATATAACAGACTTCCTATCATTTATCTGTAGATATTTTGATCTTCCTCATTTACTTTATTATCCTTGGTTAGTTTGCATCCTGTGATCATGGGTGTGTATACTAGTTTACACTCCTCCATATTGATAATTTTTAGCATTTCCTTAATATACATGGCTTGGGTGATGAAAATACCATCCTTGAACCAGGATACTTGCAATCCCAAGAAGAAGGATAGTTGGGCGAGTAGTAACATTTCAAAACCTTTTTGCAAGCTCTCAGCAAACCTTTGGTTGAGTTTGTCATCACTACTCCCAAAAAATATGTCATCTATGTATACCTCAATCATCATAATGCCTTTTACCTTCAAATTTAATGTACAAGTTACTATCAATGTAACCTTGTGTGAAGCCTTGATCTCGCAAGTATTTATCTAATCTTGAATACCGGGCTCTAGGAGCTTGTTTTAGTCCATATAAATCCTTTCTTAGTCTACAAACATATTCCTTATTCTCTGTGAGAGAGAACCTTCAGGTTTTTCAATGTACACTTCTTCCTCTAATTCCCCATTTAATAAGGTCAATTTAACATCCATTTGATGCACCATAGTATTCTTGGAGCAGGTCCAAGTTAAAAACATCCTGATTTCTTCCATCCGGGCTACCGAGGTGAAAGGTATTCAAAATCTATACCTTTATCTTGTGCATACCCCTTGCATACTAATATTGCCTTGTTCCTCACAACCTTTCCTTCCTTATTCATATTATTTCTAAAAACCCATTTTGTTCCTATGACATTTTTGTCTTTGGGACGCAGAACTAGCTCCCAGGTTTTGTTTCTATATATCTGACTCAATTCTTCCTTCATAGACTTAACCCAATATTAGTCAGAATTAGTTGCGGCGACATTATTTGGTTATATCTAAGAAAATAGTGAGAGATGTATTTGTTCGGTTCTATTTTTCAGAATTTTTCTCTTGGTTTCAATGCTAGAATTATTATCACCTATGACCAACTCTTCTGAGTGATTCTTTTGAACAGATTTTGATGGATTTTTTGTGTCTTGCCGACTTGTTTCCTCTTCTTGAGGTAAATTGTCTTGATGATTGATGGCCCCTTCTTCATTTTGTGTGGGTTCTGTAATTTTTTCAAGCAAGGGTTGGTCACCATCTTTTGATCTATTGTATTTTAATTCCTCGTCTATTTTTACATATGGACTTTAAGTTACCTTTTTAATCCTTAGATTATAGCATATGTAGGCTTTACTCCTGACTACATATCCCAGAAAAATACCTTTGTTTGATCTTAAATCAAATTTTCCAAGGTTGTCTTCATTTCTCTTTATATAGCATTTTCTTCCAAATATTCAAAAATGCTTGAGAGTGGCCGGTCTTCCTTTCCAAAGATCATATGAAGTCATCTTGCTGCCTATTCTAATATTTTCTCTATTTAAAATGTGAATGGTTATATGAACGACATGTGTCTAGAATGTATTTGAAATCTTGGAATCGTTAAGTAGTTTTCTGGCCATTTCTTGCATAGTTATATTCTTCCTTTCAGCTACCTCATTCTGTTGCGGTGTTCTAGCTAGTGAGAATTGTCTGTTTATCCTATGTTGTTCACAATAGTCCTAGAACTCATTTGAAATGAATTATCCACCATTGTCTGACCTGAGCCATTTTATTTTTTGATCTGTTTCATTTTCCATAAATTTTTTGAGAGCCTTGAAACACTCTAATTTTTCATATTTTTTTGAAGAAAAAAATACCCACACCATCCAAGTGAAATAATCTATGAATAGTGAAAAGTTGAGTTCTCCTTTCAACCATTTTATTTTGGTGGTTCCATACAGATCTGTATGAACTAATTCCATTGTTTTTATGTAGAGTGTCCCTTTCCCTTGAAATTGACTCTTGTATGTTTTCCATGTTGATAGTGTTGACAGGCTGACTGCACAATTTTTGTAATTCTTGTAATATCTCATACAGCATGTATCTTATTGATTATGTCCTAAGAAACATATTTCTTCCTTTCCATCTAGTATGTAAATATTGTTTGGAGTTCTAGTAGCGGTTGCTACCAAGATGCCAATATTTCTGTCATTTATCCTACATGTCATCGAATCAAAGATGAGAGTGTGTTCTTGATCAAACATTTGACTCACATTGATAATATTATGTTTCATATTTTCAACCAATAGGACATTATCTACTTTAGTTCTTTGGTTTACTAAAGTGACCATTCCTTTGCCTATGATTTTGGCCGAGCCATTGTATCCAAAGTAGACATTTCCTCCCTTTTCTTCCTTGAGTTTTAAGAAATTTCATTTGTCACCTGTCATATGTTTAGAACATCCATTGTCAATGTACCTCTCACATATTTTATTCTATGCATGTAGTGCTAGTTTGTAGACTTCACAACATGATCAAGCAAGTTTTTCCTTCGAGTGATAACTATTTATTGGTGAAGGCCTTTTTTCACAATGTTCGGTTTTTTGTCCATAGTTGCTACATTGTTGGAATTCATGTTCTGTATTCAATGGAATAAATGAGTTTCAATCTTCTTGTGAAATCTCATTCTTCATTTTAGCATCATCCCTTTTGTAGGATATTTTATGCTCTTTAGATTAGTTTCTTGGACGTGCTCTACAGCTCACTTCTTTGTGATCAAATTTTCTACATAAAAAAGAAGTTTCTTATAAAGAGAGTTTGATACCTTATTGGACGAATGATTCTTGGTTTCATATGGTTTTCCTTTGGAGAAGAGGACGAATCTATTATATAAAAATTTTATTCCTTTGCTATAGATTTTTTACATCAAGGACATAGCTTTTGACAACTATTTCTTGTCTTTTGTAGTTCTCTGGAATCATTGATTTTCTGCTAGAATTCAGCCAATTATTTTCCTTGTGTAGCTCTTCTTTCAAATGAAAAATTTCTCCCTTCAGTTTATTACACTTTTCTTCTTGTTGTGCTAGCAATTCCATTATTTCCATTATGAGTTTCTTTGTTTCTTCAATTTGTTCCTTTTGTTTTGCAAGCTTCTCTTTTAGGGCCTTTTTTTCTTGCTATAATTTTCTAATTTTTCAAGAGAACTAATCAATTCTCCTTTAGAGTCCACTTCTACGAGTTCTTCATCCTTTAGTGCATTCTTGATGGCCTTGGGAGATACTTCTGATCTCATCATTTATGCACTCGATCAGTCTTCCATATGTTAGTATGTTTACTAAAGACACCCGCTCTGATACCAATTGTTGGTATTAAGGTATTACTGGGAGGGGGGGTGAATCAATAATCATGCAAATATGGACAAATTATGCATATTTTTAGATTTAAAACAATCACACCAATAAACAAAACATCACACAAAATTTTGAGAACAATTGTATATCTATATGTATGGATATGAACAATTACATCAATGGGAGATTACAGTCTCCAAACATGATCACCCACTCATTTCAGAGGTTCACTTGATCTCAAGTACAACTTGCATTTTGTTGGCACTAGGATGCAACAACTTATATCTGTGTAAGCATTGAATTGTATAGATATCAGTACGGTCATGCAAACAGTGACTTACATCTCCAAGCTCTAATCTAGAGAAGAACTGCACTCTCCAGGTGTGGAAGTTACAAATACCTTTTGTTCTCCAACACCCACTAGAAAGTGATTGTGATCCCCTTAATTTTATATGCACCCACATAAAGGATGTTCCTTCACCCAAATAGTTCTCCAACACCCACTGGAAGGAGTTTTAAACCCTTGATCCTTGCCACATCCTGCCTCCCTGATACGAAATGAGATTGTATGTAAAATAGAGAAATATACTTCCTTAAAAATTTTCAACTGTTGAAATATTCTGATCTACGCTTGCATGTGTGCGTCATTGAGATGCACAAACTAATTTTGATATACATCTTCTTCTTCTTCAAATTATGCATTTTTCACAATTCTTAATATGCGTCTTTATTTCCGCATAAAACAGTTTCCTGAAATACAAACAGGTTGTGATTTGTGTCTGAGTGTCTGCGTCTATGTTAGACCATTCTTCAAAATACGATGTGCGAAGATAACTTTGATCTACGTCTTCTCAACTTATCTTCACCGTGATTATAGAAAACTCTCAACACAGTTATACATGTTGTTTGCACATCCATACTTCGAGTATCCTATCAACCAATGTTGCTCATCTTGCACCATGGATCCGCTCCAAAAAGATATTCATCTACGATCAACAAGCCATTGATACCCCAAAGAACAAAGTACCATGAATCTTGTCAAATAGTTAGATATTCATTGCTACAATCTTACCTTGCCACATCCATCTCTTTCTTATTTATAATTTTTTTGACTCAAGAGATGTGTCTACTTGGTGAAGTTCATTTACATCGAATATCTTCCTGCTAGATTGCATCTCCGATAAGTTAATGTTTGCGTCGACGTGACAATTTTTCACTTCATATTAGTGATTTAAGATGCAAAAATTACAATACACTTGTGGGACATTTGCACACACAATTTTCTCAATTTACAAGTCTCGTACTTATGATTATTTACAGTTATTCTTTATGTACATAAATATGTGCACAAATGCGACCATTGTTATGATGGTCCTTTAATTCTTGGTTTTTGACTCCTAGTCCATGTTTGATCTTTTCACACCTTTGATCCATCTTTCATTAACTTGTCCATCTTTGATCTTTGACATCATATATTCAACTTGTTCATCTTTGATCTTTGACATCAATGATAACATATCTTGTTCTTTGATCTTTGACATCAATAACAACATATGTCCAACAACCACTAGTTGCATAAATTAAGGTAACTACTTATAACCTTCTAATTTGTTATGTATGATTATTATGATATATCATGAGATTTTCTTATGAACACTTAATGATATATTAGATGATATATTTATCATGTTACTAACTCTAATGTTGGATTAACAGTTGTTGGGAAGGTATGTGTTTTCTTATACTAGTATCTTGTGCTTTGATTAGTATATGCAATATTATTTAATAAAATATGATAGGGATAGCCATATGGCCATATATGGATGTCACATATCAGGTTATCCTATGGGTTTTAAGTCTAATCTATGTCTAAGAAAATAGTTATAATGTATCATGTTTATGATCCAGCTTTTAGTGCAATTATTATTGAATGAATTCAGATTATTTGTACCATATTTTTGTATACATTTTATCAATTATTTTGGGACTGATATGGACTGTCATGTGGTTATACATGGAATCCCCATATTAGGTCTTTTATTGGGGTTTGTATATTGTAGTTGCTCTTAAAACTATGACATAAAACTAGATGATAATTCCTAGTTAAGTTTAAGATGTACTGATTAAACTAGTTAACCTAACACTTTAAAATTTTCTGCCAAATGTCCTAACCCTTTTGGATGAACATATATAAACATATCCATTGTTCTTAAAGCTTATATTTAAGTTCAACTTAACTATACTATAGGCTTTAAGTTAACTTCTCCTTTTTCTTTTCTTTCAGTTAATTTTTTTTTAACATAAACTTGGAAAATGATATATTAAATGGGTTGTGCACAGCCATTCAGAACAAAGGTTGACCAAAAGAGCTTACAAGCAAAAAAATATAGAACTGAAATAAAACAAGGCTAGATGAAAGGCCATCTTGAGCAGCTGAGGTTGTTCCTATTCTTTAATTTAACAGAGGTAGTATAGACTTCGATGAACTGCTTATTCAAGACTATGCAGAAATACATGATCTAAACCAAATTAATTTAGTGTGCCTGGACGCCTCTCCAATTGGGTGAATGTGTCTTTCTCCATCCTTCGAACAGCTTGTGCTGGCTTATCCTGTGTCTGACTTCCTTGATCCAATAGCAATGAGAATTTAACATCTGCCTGTCACGATATCCTCTGCTAGTCCTCCAAGTCGGTGTACTATTCCCTTGCTCATTGCCAATTCCCTTTGGATGAAGATTTATGCATGATAACAGCGATTTACACTACTGTTTGAAATACCCTGTTCTTTGACAGACCATGTCCAATTTACACTGCTGTTTGATAGACCATGTCCCAGTCAATCCAGTCATGCCCTCCATTCCAATTCGGCTTTTTCACCTTCTTATCTTCTCCGTGATACTTCTTTAGGTTCAGCGTGCAGGCAGAGATAGAAACAGGGACAATGTTTGCATACATCATCGAAATATAGCAGGGATCCCACGCGTCCAGTTGATATCTGTCGGGACATCTAATAAGTGGAAAACAAATCATAAATATAGTTATGTGACCAATTTTATATGAAGAGGATCTGCGTGACCTACAATGGGATAGCTGATCATGAAGGGAATTCTATGTATATTCTGAAGGATAAGCCATGCCCTATCCTAGCGTACAGTTAGATACCCCATTTTGGTTATTAGGGGATATGTTTAAAGCTTGTCTCTTCTCCATTTAATATTATAGAACCTTGTGATAGAGAGTCTCCCTTGTTTTCCATTGTGCCTGCTTTGGCGTTGTTTTCTCTTAAAGTATGATAGAAGTTTGTGCTCTTAGGAAGATGAAATTGTAAGATCCTATTGTGCAACCTTCTGCATTTTATGGATCCTAAAGGATAACCAGTTTTCATTTTGAGGATCACTTGATGTGAGTCCCCCAAGATTATCATCCTTGTTATGATTTTTGCATCTATCATCTCCAACCCTTGAAGGAGGGCCAGACACTCACCCTCATTATTAGTCTTTCTCCCTAATCCCTAGCCAAAGGAGCTGATTATTTGTCCTCTTGGATTCAGGATAAGTCCCCCTGCTCCTGCCTTCCCTGGGTTGCCTTTTGAGGCCCCATCAAAGAATAAAGTGAAGGAGTTTTGATTTTTAATCCATTGTGAGAGATCATCATAATTTTTTCTTATATCCCATTACTGACTGTTGTTATAAATTTTGGTCTGAGGGGAGCTCCTCTGGAATAAAATGTTGCACCACTTGAAAACATGATCTGGGATATCCTCTGCAACAAGAGATCCCAAACCCCTAGTTTCTAATTTTTCAGCAGTCATCCCAATTATCTTTGTAGCTATTCGGTTGATAATAACCTTCTCTCCCTTGAATATTGATCTGTTCCTTGCCAACCAGATCTGCCAGCAGATGTTCTTAGGAATGACATTCCACAGCCTCCTTAGAATTGGCTTTTTCCTGATATTTCCTAGAAAAATTATGTTCCAGTCAATTAAAAGTTTAAAAGGGAGTCTGGGGGTTTGAAGAAGACACTAACCTTGTGCAAGATGGACCTCCATATTTGAAGTGCTACTTTGCATTGGAGAAAGAGGTACGGGACAATTTCCAAGTCTGCATTACAGAGGGCACATCTAGAGGGGCCTTCTATACCTCTTTTGGTGAGATTGTCTACCGTTAGAAGTTTATTGTGCATTAGTAGCCATATAAAGCAATTGAATTTTGGAATACAATATGGATTCCAAACCTTTTTCCAAATATTTGCTGAAGCGATGGCCATATTTGTTTGGAGCAGATTGTATCCTTCTTTGACTGTATAAATACCATTGCTACCCCACCCAATGTAATCCTTTGAACTTTTACTGATGGGGGACATGCCGTGGAGAAGGGGAATCAGGAGATCAATAGCTTGTTTCAGATGATCGGGTGGTTGCAACAATTTTTAGCCATTCCATTTTCCTTTCCTATCCCAGGTGGAGAGATCATAAAGTGTAATGAAACCATGACCGATTTCCCAATTTGAGAGGTCCTCCATGTGGGAGAGAGAAGATATGGGGGGGTTACCAAGAATTCTATCACCCCAAATCTTGATCTTCTTGCCATTACCAGGCACCCAGTAAAATTCAGATTGGATTATCTTTAGAGCAGATTTGCAGAGCTGCCATATTGAAGTGCCTTTCCCATCCCAAGTATGACAAAGAACTGTAGAACGTGGTTTTCTTATATATTTTTTCCTGATGACCTCTTTCCACCAATCCCTGCTTCCAGAAACCATTCTCCATACTAGCTTGAATCCTAGTGCTTTATTCATCTGCTCCGGATCTCTAATGCCCAGTTCCCCATTTAATTTTGGGGCCTTTACCACATCCCATTTAACGAGGTGGAATTTTTTAGATTGAACTTTGCCTCCCTGCCAGAGAAACATTATTATTTCCATACTTATGTTGTTTGTGATCATATTGGGGGCAAGATCCATTGAGCTAATATATATGGGGTAGGTAGACAGAATTGACTGTATGAGAGTTTATTTCCCTACAATGTTGAGCCAGCGCGTACCAAGAAAGAGAATCTTGTTTTTTATTTTTTGTATTACTAGTCTCCACATGGCAGAAGATAAATATTTTTTAGTAATTGGTATTCCCAGGTAATTGAAGTGTGTCCAATCGAGATTGACTTTAATGTTGAGAATTTGAGAGATATCTCTGAGGGTGTTGACATTGATGTGCCACCCATAAATTTGACATTTGTCCAGATTCGCCTTGCTACTCGAGGAAAGAAGAAAAATATTGAGAGACTGCTTGAAACTCCTAGCTATCTGGATGGAAGCCCTCCCCAGCAAGATGGAGTCATCAGCAAAGAGCGTGTGATTAATGGGTTGGATCCCTGCCTTGAAGGATAGTCCTGGAATCATTCCCTCCTCAAGCTGTCTGATGAGTCTTCTGCTCAAATAATATGCCACTAAAATGTAAATAAAAGGGGATAGGGGGCATCCCTGCCTTATCCCCCTTTTGGATATGAAGAAATAAGAGGGTATTCCATTAACCGGAGGAGCTATCCAGGGGGAGCTTATGTAGGCTTGTATTTGTTTGACAAAGATGGGGGGGAAAACCAAAATTTTCCAAAACCAGAAAGATAAAATCATTCCTTAGCCTGTCAAAGGAGTTGGCCAAATCAAGTTTGATGGCCATTCTGGACTCCCTCTTTTTCAAACTGGAGTGAATTACTTCTTGGACTAGTAGTATGTTATCACTTATGTGGCGACCGGCTATGAAGCCTCCCTGGTTAGGAGAGATTAAGGAGGGGATAATAGTTTTCAACCTGTGAGATAGGACTTTGGAGAAAATTTTGTATGAGGCATTGCAGAGAGAAATAGGTCTGAAGCATTTAATAGAGGTGGGAGTGGGCTCCTTGGGGATTAAGGCCAATAAAGTGGAGTTTGTTGCACCTCCCATCCTTCCTTTGGACATCCAAGAAATGAGGCGAACCAGATCTTTTTTAATGAAATGCCAACACATTCTATAAAAATGAATTGGAAATCCATCAGGCCCGTGGGCTTTGTCCAGATGAAGGGACAAAATGGCCTTCTTAATCTCTTCTTCATAAATGGGGGCTGCTAAGACTTCTATGAGTTTGGGAATGTCTTTGACCATTTCTTCCATATCCTCTTGAGATACTTCTTCTACATTATTATACAGATTTTCAAAAAATCCCCTTACCTCATTGATGATCTCGGTCTGGTCTGTGGTATAAGTTCTGTCATCCTTTTTGAGCTCCCTTATGGTGTTCCTACATTTCCTTTCCTTGCAGTGATTTTGAAAAAAATTGTATTTTGATCTCCACTGATTAACCATAGATTCCTTGACTGCAACCTTAAGATTTCCTCCTCCTTCCTGAGAGTGGTCTGCAGAACTTTTTTGAGCTCTATTTCCTGGATCATTAATTCCTCGGTGACTTCTATTTGCTCCATGTTTCCTTACAATGTTTCCATCTGCTTGATTATATCTATCTTTCTGATCTTGGGCTCCTGATAGTGCTTAGTCACACATTGCTTGAGGGAAATTTTAACCCGCTTTAATTTTTGCTCCAATATGAAGGCCGAGGATCCTGGAATAAAACAACTCCAAGGCTTATATATGATTTCAGAGACACCTTTCGATTCCATCCAGAGGTGATTAAATAAAAAAGGAAGAGGTCCCAAGTTCCCCACAGAGGATAGAAAGAAGCAAATTGGTTTATGATCCGAGACAGGAAAGCAAAGCAGCTTTGATTCTAGAATTTCCAGACTCTTTAGAAGGTGAGGGGTAACCAGCACCCTGTCAAGCCTAGCTGCAATGTGTCCCGATCCTATCCTTTTATTATTCTAAGTGAATTTACCATTTTTTGGCTTGATATCTGTCAGACCCCAGTAAGAAATCAGGTCTTCCAACCTCTCCCCAAAAGGGTATCTGACTTTGGTGCCTCCCCTGAGCTCTTCAGCCGATATGGTGACATTGAAGTCTCCCGCAATTATACAAGGGAAATGTTTTTTCCCTGTGCATTGGTCTTCTAGGGAGTTCCAGAAAGATTCTTTCTATGCATGAGTTGTAGGGCCATAAATGTTCCCCACCCAGATAATTTCCTTGCTATCCTTATCTTCGAGTTCCATAAAGAGCCAGCTCTTATTTTCTAATGTTGAACACATTGTGAATTTGTCCTTGTCCCACCATGTGAGGATGCCTCCTGATGCCCCATTGCACTGCCTACTTTTCCTTCTCCTTTTGGCCAGATTTTCTTCATTGATGAAAGACTGTCTTCTGCAGTCTTTTTTGTCTCTTGGATGAGGAGGATGGAGTTGGCTTCCATTGATTTTATTCTTTAAACCACTTCTATTTTCTGATTTCCTCCCAGTCCTCGACAATCCCAAGAGACCAGCTTCATTATTTCCTTTGTTGATGGAGTGCCCTCTCTTTTTCCTTTTTTTCTTCTTCAGGGTTGAGAAGGTATTTATTCGCTTGAGGGTTTCTTACCAAAAATCTAGGCTGGACTACTTTCCTGCTGCTCTTTCCCTTGCTGCTTCCTATTCTCTAAGATTTTTATTGGATCTTCTTCCCTTTTTAGATTGCAGTTATGGTTCTTCGTTGGAGTTTTCTGAGACTTATTCTGATGTTTCCCTTGTCTTAAACTGGGTGCAAGTACCTCCATTATTTGCAAAGGAATCAGGTCTTTCTTCTGTATGATTTCAAGCCGGAGGGCTCAGAATCAGCTGCTCTTCCAGATTGTGTGGAGGAGAAACATTTGGGGCTTCAACCTCTTGCAAGGTGTTTGTCTCATCCTCCACTATGATTTCCCCCTCTTCTTTTTCCTCATTAGCTAGCTCTTGAAACTTATCTCTGACTGTATTTTTTGCCGAGGTGGTTTGAGATGGCGATGGGGATTCTCTTGCTCCCTTTCTTTTACTTGCTACGTTCCAGCCTTCTTCAGGGTTGGATTTTTCTAAATTTTTGGGCAAGACTTGGAAAAATTCCCATATTCGTGGTAATACTTACATTTGAAATGTATCTGTTGTAATCTCACGGATCACAGAGGGTTACCGATAATACATATTAAAGCATACAGGCATAACAGAGACAAGAAATAAGAACATAGATGTGGAATAATAGATTATATTATATTAAAGGGTCCATACAAACATAGAACTGAACCAAGTTCTCATCTGGCTCAACAACCTAATATATATGATTTACAAACAGTTACATTTAACTATCTGTCGGTTCGGTCAACCGACACGACCTTATGCGGCTGACCTAATCTCTAATTAGCCGGCTGATCAACTTATTCGGTTTACCGACTAGCTCCTCCAACATCTCCCCCGCGAACAAAATCTTTCTTTGTCCCAAAGAAACACGGGAGGTACTCAAAACTCTTTTACTGTTTAAAGTAGTTATTTCTTGTTTGTCTTTTATGGGCTATGAAGTCGGATGGTTGGTTGTTTCTGGATACATACTTCAACAATTGCTTTTGCTGTAACGGCCAGTTGATGTTGGAATTCTGTCTAATTTTGAAGTACCTTCTGGATGTCGATGGTCAATGTGGTAATGCTTGATAGCGTTGACATCTTCTCCTGAATGGAAAGGTCTGCTATCCTTTCCATTTCGGGACCCATAAACTGGTCTTTCTCTTCTGCTGTCTCTAGAAGCCTCTTAATATGTGGGAAGATGGTGTCTAATTTCTACAAGCTTGGGAGTTCCTGCTGCATCCACTAGTGTGCTTGTCTCTCGAGTCTCTGCAGTTTGGCTATCTCCAGCATGATTTGATCTTCGATAGTGCTTCCCAATGCTTCTTCCATGTTCTTTCTCTTTTCCAGTGCTTGAATTTGTTGTCAATTCTGTTAGGTCTGCTGGAATACTTGCCCGTAATAAGTAGGCCAGTCCCATAGTACCCCTTCCGTTATGACAGACTCTTCCATGTGGTCTTGAAGCTCTTTGTAAGCTTCTGAGAAGGTTGTGTGCTACTGCATCAATAATATAGTTGTTTCTTCTTTTTGTTCTTCTCTTGTATTTTGCATCTATACGTGTAGGGTCGACACCATGCTTTCAAACAACTGATATGCCTTTTCAAGTTGCTTGTCGGTGTCAGCCTCCATTAGTCCTAGTATCACAGATTGTGCTAGGTTTCTGCATTTTAACAGGAACTCGACTTGTTCCTTATCAGTGTCATCGAGCTCCTTGCGTCTAGTCTGAATTCTTATTTTTGCTTCAGTGGCCATATTTTCTAAGAGTTGTCCCAACTCTCTGTCCTTCAGCTTTGTTGCATCGACTGTAGTGGTCGACCCAAGTTGGCTAATGTGGACCATTGCCGCTTGTGATTCTTTTTGGTGGTCCTTCTTCTTTTTATCTCTCTTCCTCTTATGTTAATGTTTTTCTAATTGTTGTTGTGCTTGTGCATCTGCAATGGTTATACCTTCTTGTGGTTGGGTTTCCGGTAGTGGATTGTCTGGTTGATGGTCTACAATGGTCAGTGGCACTTCTGGTTGGGTCTCTTGCATAAGCTTTGCAGCTGGGTGTGTATCTAGGGGATTTTGTGTAGGAGGTTCATATATTGATGGTTCGGATAAAAGTGGTTCAGGTGCAGGTGGCTCGGTTGTAGGTTCTGGATTAGGAAGAGGTGGTGGTGATGGTGAATGGTCAGGTGTGATTGGTGTGGTGGGTATGTGGTCAGGTGTCGGGTCCTTTACTTGTGGGGGTGAATCCTCTGAGATGTCAGAGAATAGGTTGTTGATTTCCTGGTTGATTTCTTCCAGGTTCTCTTCTTCCACATCTCTTGTTGGTTCATTGGCTGATTGAGTGTGTGGGATGTCGGCTGGGATAAAGGATGAGGTTCGACTTGTGACAACTTGAGCTGTCTTGTCAGGGTTCCTCACAAATGTTGATTTTATAGTTCCCACAGACCTCGGCTTCTGAGGTATTTGCCCAGGTTGTGGGGGAATGAGTTGTCTTAATCCACTAGCTTCGATCAGAGGACACTTGGTGGTGATATTTTGGACAGAGGTGAGTAGCTCAGGCAATTTTTCAATGTATTCCTGGAAATATCTGTCTTGGTTGAACCTATCCTTTAGGGTTTTCGGCATAGCATTTTTGCATATGTCAACTGGGCTTATGGAGGGTAGCTGTGGAATTTCTTACTGTGTGATTTGGGTCGGAGATGTGGGTTGAGGTGTAGACACTAAGTCGCCGATGTTTTCAGTCGTTGAGGTGTTTGTACTTTTTCCTTTTTTCGGTCGACCTTGTTGTGCTCCTGCTTCGACAAATCTTTTGAACTGCATCTCGACCGGAACATTTTTTGCTACAGCGTCTTCTATGATGTCGACATCGGTAGCTAATAGTTCCTCTTCATCTTCTTATTCTGAAAGGATCAGCTTGCGCTTCCCCTTTCCTTTTGTCTCAGTTGTCTTCTTTCTTACTGCTGCTATTATCGTTGCTAGATTTTTTACTTTGTCATTGGTTGTGGCATACTCAGGATTGTCGGACTCAATGTCTCCTAATTCTTCCCCTCCCTCCTGTTGTTGTGCTAGGCTGACACTTTTCTCAGCTGGATTGGCTACCTGCTATTCTGTCTGTGTACTTCCCCTTTGGGCTGTTGTTGGTATGATTGTGATTTGAAGTTGATTGGTGTCCTTTGCTGGTGTTTCCTCCGACACAAAGGTGCTGATGTGTAGTCATAGTTCATAATATTATTCCTTTTCCTGGTCTGTTAGTGGTTCCTCGATTGCTAGGTTTACTTCCTTGGCTTTTCCTGGTATCAACAGTTTTGTGCCGGACTGTTGAGATAGTTCACAAAAGATATCTTTGACTATTGGATAGTAGTCGAGAGTTTTTGATTTTGCCTTTGCGCCCTGCATATACCAAACCATAGTGTGGTCGAGCTCCAGTTGGATGTGTGCGATTTTTGGCAGACTTCATCAGATGTTCTGAGGCACCCTCCATCTGGTTGTCTATTCTTTCAACTATTGGAGCCAATTTTCCAATAGTACTTTTCCATTTTCCAGTTCCTTCAGTGTTCCATTCTGCGCAAATGGTTTCAACCTCCACATATGAAATTTTGTTGGTTCTTGGAACTGCTTGTCCCTGACTAGGCACAAGTAGTACATTACTATCCAGATTATTAGCAATGGGAACCTTATAATCCCGCCCGACTCCTGGCATTTCTCACAGATGGCGTTAAGCATGTCGGTGACATACTGAGCCCATCTGTATACTTTTCCTGTTTTGGCTATCGTGTCTACTACCTCTAGCATATCTAGCTTCAGGTCGCTTTCTCGACCTATAGGTGTGAGCCCTGTTGCTATGATTTTGGCCACAATTTGTGGCGTCTGGGCTTATATCTGGCTAATCATTAGCCCTTTTGAATTCTTTCTGGATGGCGTTCCAGTTAATCGTTCTACTAACCCTTCTTTTATGCCGACTGGGACTGGGTCACCTTGGTTGGATAGACTAGTCAGTTTATATATGACTTCGCCAGAGATCTCGACTGGTCTGTCGAAGTAGAATTTCCCATTGTGGTACCAGCTGATAATAAATTTTACTGTTGTTTCTTTTGTTCCTCCAAAACTTGCCATGAACGGTGCATTCATGTAGTTCATGATAGAACTGTGGTTTACCTTCTCTGCTGCTTGTGTCAGTTTCTTGTCGACCTAGGCCCATTCCTTGATTTCGGCACATGTTTTCTCCCATGAGGTCTCTTTTACCTTGGCGTTATTTATGTTTCTTAACCTCCTCATTAGTGGGGTTTTAGCAGATTGTAGTTCCTTTGTTTTTGCTGCAGCTCTGGTTTGTTTTGGTGCCATTTTATCGATTCTTTGCGTCACTTTTCTTATAGGTTCTCGGTGCTCACTTTTCTATTTGCTGAATTGCTCTCTCTCTTCAAAATACTATAATTGATCCTTTTCTGGTCTGATATTTATAGGTGGGGCGTGTGATGTTTCTGTCGATGGATGTATTAATGGTGGAAGTGATGGTCCAATGCGGCCACTGGGGTTTGCATTAATGGTGATTTGATTTTGGCGCTCGTTCTGACCATAGTCATGAAGGCGTGATTTGACCTTTGGGGTCATTGGTCGATGTTGATCATGGGAGTGGTCGATGGTGGTATGTCGATGGGTTTGATGTCGGCTATCGAAGCGTTGGTTCCCTGTCATCCTGGGTTATGGGTGTTGGTTCTGTTTTGTTATTTTTAGATTTTTATAATTTTTGTCTAACAGTTATGGTCATTTTTTTTTTAACTTGTTTTAATTTTTGTACTGTTTTAGTTGGGCACCATTAACAAGTTTCCGAAATACTATGCCTTGTAACGTCCTTAGTCGGACTGATCCGTTGGCATGAATCTCTTCGACAGCGTAGGGTCCCATCCATTCTGTATGTAGCTTTTTGGGTTTTCCTTTTACTCGACTGTTTTATAGTAGGGCAAGGTCCCCTATCGATAGGTTCTTGTTTTTTATGTTACGATCGCGCCATGCCTTCTGCTATTGTTTTTGGATTTCTTGGTGTTGTAGAGCAATCATTCCATGTTATTCTAGCTTGCTTAATTGTATCAGTCGGTCCTTCCTTCCTTGTTCGACATCGACATGTAAAATTTCTACTATAATAGGTGTTTGCTGTCGAAAATGTAGTGGAACAACTGCTTCTTATCCATAGACTAGTCGAAATGGTGTTTGGTCGATTGAACGCTTGTATGTTGTTCTATAATCCCACAGTACTGCAGGTATATTCTTGTCCCAGTCGTCTTTGTTGGTGTTACGGATTTTTGTTAGGCCTTTTGTTAATGTTTTGTTGAATGCATAGACCCATTTTCTTTTTAGTTATCACTTGAGAATTTTCTTTTATTGATTGATTACTTCGAATATATACCAGCGATATTGTAGTACAATATCTTTATAGTGACATGATCGCTGATAGATTGAAAATATTTCATTCTCTATATTAAGAATAAAAGAGATAAGCTTAATAAAAGAAAAAAAGGACAAGAATGTACATGCGAGAAATTCAGGAGCCAGAACAAACTAGACTTTTAAGGATATTTGTGAAGTGGATGCTTAGCTAATAAAATTAGAAGACATGGATTCTGAAATCGTAGCGCGGGAAAATAAAGACATCAATTATGAAAATAAAGCTGGAGGAGTACATTTTGTATTGAGTCATGAGCTATGCATGGAGCATGGTGCTGGTATAATATTGTGGAGCTTCTAGAGAAAAATGGTCACAAGGTGTCATCAATAAATCTAAAGAGTGCTAGTACAAATATGGATACCATTGATTCCATCATGTCATTTGAGGAATATAATGAGCCTCTAATTCACTTCCTAGCCAAGCTCCCATAGACAAAAAAGGTGTTTGCATTAATTTATGTTATAAAATGGTTGAATCCATTTTCATGTTTTCAATTATCATTTATGTATTTAGAGGGGAATGTGCTTGAACTCGATCTTCATGTCATGTTTGGATACCTTCAATGGTTATACTGACAAATAGAAGATTATAAATCCATATCAATAACTAGATAAAATGGGATATATGGTAATTTATGTGTTCTTCTGAATTTATTTCCTGGATAACTTTTGGTGAAAGCTCATTGTTAAATATAAACAAGTTTAAAGGGATTGAAAAATCTTGGATATTGACTACCAAAATGTGTGGTAGTTTAACAATGGACATGGAGACTCATCTTTGTGATTAAACCACTTTCTCAAGTGCAACCACATCATATCACCAACTTTGAAATGATGCTCTGTCCGATGTTGATAATGCATGGTTTTATACCTTTGTTGAGCTTAGGATAATTGCTCCTACACCAATTTCGTACTACTTATATTTTTAAATGTTGATTATATTAGGCATTTTCACAATTTATATTTTGAATAAATCTATATATTTATTCTTTTGTTAATTGCTCTCAACTCTTGTTAATGTTTTTGTACCATCCTTTGAGATCCATTATATTGAGCATAATTTGTCGATGTTGAAACTGTGGATTTGCAAAATTGCTCGCCAAAATATTTAGTTTTACTGTACTTGTTATCGAGGAGCAAAGACAGTGGTGGATAATTGCATATAACCTGATTAAAGAGAAAATGCAACTCAATAATCTATTAGGTTTCCTTATTTTGATCAATTGCATGTTTATGGATTATGATCCTATATTTTTTTTGTTTACAATGTTTTCATTAATGAAATTTTTAATATTTTGCAGAATTGGGGAGGAAAAAGTGAAGACAGAGTCGGAAGGGGGGTCAATTTTTTTTATCATGGGTGAATAAAAGTAGAAAAATTGAGGAGCATAAAAGTGTTGAAAGGGAAAAGGTTGCACGTCTGGCCAAGATTTTTGAAGAGCAGGTTTGTAACCTCTTCAGGATTACATAAATGTCCTTTTATATTTTCAATTATCTTTTATATTTCTCAAATTATTCTAATTATAACTATTATTGAACTTATAGCATTGCATGTAAAGTTGTGTTTGATATGGGTTCCTGGTTTAATTAGGATAATGTGGAGGACACAACAAGTGATGAGGAAGAAAAGGCACTGCACAATGGAAGTAATAATTTTATTTTGACATTATGTCTATAATATTTTCAGCTTAGTTGTTGCAAATTTTATTTTGGTGTGTTTACTATTATTTCATTGTATTCCCGAACCTTGCATTTGTAGGATATATTTACAACAATAAGGAACCATGTGTTGAAATAAAGGAAAAAAAGATGCATTTTTTGCATATTAAACCTCCAAAATTGGGAGATAGGTGTGTAGTATACCTGCTTCCCCCCATGAAATAGACATCCTAGGGAAATCCACTGGGCACTTCCTCTCATTCTGAGGATGGTATCCAGAGTAAACCGGATTCTATAGAAGATCAAGGATTTGTCAACACAAGTTGTTCCAACAATATACTCATTCAAAGTTCAACATGTTACTTGTGGGATTTGAACCTGGGTATGGAGGATAACACTCTTCTCAACCACCCGGGATAAACCCAATTGACAGTAGTATACTTTTCTATGATATCAGTCTTTGTATATCCATATTATGTGGTCAACAACTTGCACTAAGCAGTGTAGTTTTGTTGATATGTAGAGGATCTAGCAGGAATGAAGGTCCTTCACAGGCTTGATAAAGTAATGGAAGGAGGGGCAATTGTATTGACAATCAAGGATCAAAATGTTCTCGTATCTCTTTCTGGTATGTTGAGTTTATGTGTTCAGTCCTAAATTTTTAATTTACCTAATATGGTCTTTGTATCTCTTTCTGTTATGTTTGTTGATTGAAGATTCATTGATTATGTTGTAATCTTACTGTAGTTGTTGCTTGAAAACATTGAAAATTGGAGAGCATAATGCAAGAAATGAGTCCTACAAAGCAGCAAAAAAGAAAACTGGGATCTATGATGACAAGTAAGTTAGATATTTATTGGATAGTCAATTTTGTGAATGTCTTTAGCTTACAAATTTTTCACTATTTTGGTTGTCTAATGGATTTCAAAATGATATAAATTCTGTGAAATCGATTCTTCCTCAATATGATGAGCCTTTTAAGTATGAAGTAAGTTTTTCCCTTGATATTCTGATGTAGTAGTTTTGAGATATTTAAGATGTTCACACTTTTCCTAAGATACTCAAGTCTTCAGCAGTGGTTTTGTATCAAGTTTATGTGAAAATTTTGCAATTTTATTTTCAGGGGGTAACTATAGATCAAATGGGGGTATAAATGAGGAATCCCATAACAAAATAGATGAGGTACGCTAGTTGTCATATTTTTCATAAGCATTTTATGGTAGACAACATATATGTGTTTTTCTTAATGGAACTACTTCTATCAACTACATATTTTGGAAATAGAACTGGTAAGTCTGTAGCTAAATAACCAATGGCTTCAATACTAAAAAACTATTAAGTGACTAGTTGGCAATGCTTGTTGAGACTTCATGCTTTCTACTTATTAGGAAAGGCTTGTATTCAACATTTTCAATACAATATAACAAAATTTCACATGATCCTACAACCTTATGGAGAAAAACCTTAAATTCTGAATAACAAGATGGTTAAAGTATTGTTTCCTTGTTAGCTGACTGAGAAGGTCTTCTAAAGGATTCCTTAGGCCTTATCAATTTTTCCTTCTTTCATTGCAGGAATATTTCTTCATTTTTTTCACCTACATAGTCTTTAAAAGATTCTAGATAATTAAAATTAGTATAAGATAATTTCATCAATATCCAATGCATGACCATAAAAGTAGTTCAATGGGGGGTTAAGATAAATCACATTTTGTGTAGTAAAAAGTGGAAGTACAAAGGGAGCTCAAATATCTCGGCTATCATCGACAAGATAAGATCTAATATCTAAGAATAAATCCATAAAAAGCTAAGTCACTAGTCCAAGAAAGGAAGGGACATAAACATTAAAGAAATTGAAATTATACATAAGTTAAATCTCCATTTCAATATGGGTGTACTAAGTGTTGTTGTAATTAGATGTCGAGTCTGAGAGGGAATGGGGATAATAGCATGTCTTCCTCATCTGAGTCCTCAATCACCATGAATGAGTTTATGCACTATATGAGAAGTTTGTCTAGAGAGTACCCTAGACATAGGGAGCTTAGCTGGATAATATTGGAAGGGATCTTGGGGTGAGCCCTAGATTGAGGATCCCCACTACTCTTGCCACTCAAGGATGGGGGAAATATTCTTTGAATTGATGATTTTCACTCGATGGAGCATGGGTTTGAACCAAGGGACTCCATCCTTGGCACTGAACCCTCTTGGATTCCTCTTCCTATTGGTACTATGAATCCTATCCTAGAGTCTTGTATGGGAGCTTGGAAAAAGCTTTTCAGAAGAAGGGGGATGACTCACTGGGAGGGAAGCATGGAAATAGATTCAAGGTATCTTAGATTTGATATCTTATGAATCCTATATTGGTTGTTTCTTGTTGTCATGTGTTGTTCAGATAACAAGGATGAAAGAGGTGACTTGGGAGAATCTGGATGAGGAGGACCATGTAGAGGTTATGATATAAATTCGAGAACTATCCTCATAAAAAGAAACATTTCTGATTTGAATAGCAAAATAATTTTGAGAGGGACCCATTGGAATTATGAATAAAGGCAATGAAACCTCCCCTACATCTCATAGTGAATGGGGCATCACAAGATGAGGTGATCTTCCTACTTTGTCTCCTTCAAGTGGTGCAATGGACAAATCCTATCTGGGTGAGGGATGTGATCATCAATCTTGACCTGGAGTCAATGAGATCCCAATTTGAGTTGACCTAGGGAAATCCTGAGGGTGTGCATGTAGTGGTTGCATATGCATACACAATAAATCCATTTTTCAACTCAAGGAAGTGCTCAAAGTAGAACTCGATCTTAAGGTAGAGACCCCAAGGAGATGCAATCCAAGTGATTTGGATGTATTGTCTATAAAATTATAAATTTTCTCTTTGATTACCCTGTTTAGACAATAGGAGGTGGCCCAGAGCATTTAGAGAGTACTTGAAAGTAGGGAGGTGGTTAGGAGGCCACAGATTGAAGCAACCTGGAGGCCTTAGAAAAACAACACTAAAGCTACATAGAAAGGCTTGCAGAAGCAAGAAACTCTAAGCAGCAAGAAGAAAGATAGGGGTACTAAGCCATTGAAGCAGAATTCCCAAGAGTTCATACTCTATGAAGGAAGGGACCAGTCTAAAAATGGTCTCCAGGTGCAGAGGATGTGCTTTGAACTTTTCTTGGATCATCATCGTCATGCATTGAATGTTGTGTTGTGACATATGAAGTTGTATTGTCTTCATTTGAGCCCGGTGGACTTGAATCATGTTGTTTCCTAGACCTCAAAACCATAGAGGAACATGGATATAATTATTGTGTCCAAGAGGTGGATCTTGGATGTGATGCCCTAGAATTGACTCTAAAAGCTCCACTTCTAGAGTAGTCCATATTTTTTTTTCATCGTCTTCTTTCTTCTATTGTAAAATTTCTTCGGATTCTACATGCTTCATTTGATTTTCTTTGTTTTCTGACTATATTTGCTCCCTTTGTGCATCCTTCTGGAATATTATTCCAAACTATGGTCATTTTTTCTTCCTCAAACTATGGTCATTTTTGCTTCCTTTTGGATGAATCTTCTTTGACAACTCAGCACAAGCTCATAATCATGGGTCCTTATCCATGGCTTTTTTCCAATATTTCTTGTTTTCAAAAGATAAATGGGAAATGAAAAACCTTTTCCACATGAAAGGAGGGAAAAAGTCTCCACCCAACTTACCCTATTCCTTTACCATACATCGGATAACTCCTTTGGAACCAACACCTATGAAATCTTCACCTAGAGTGCTCCAAACTTAATTAAGAAACTTCTAATTCCAGCTTGATTATGGAGACCTTTCCCCTTTTAAACTATCCTAAAGAATGATGAGAGACGAGTGAACTTGGGAATTGATATTTTCTCCTGAAAAGATCTTTGAACCTCTAAGTAAAATCTATCTGAGAACATTAGACCCGTTGAAAGACACCTGAGGGGCACTAGTTGGACACCTAACTGCATTAGATATAATGGCCTCATGGCTTGTCAAAGGTGTTGCATCCACCTCATCCTTATTTTTATTTGTTGTTTATATACTAAGGAGACATTTGCTAATCATGTTTGAGATTTAATATATATATATATATATATATATATATATATTGAAAGCACACTAGTTTAGGGAGGATTAATGTGTAGTTGAATTTTGATATCACCTTTTATGTTCGTGTAATTTTTTCGCTCCAATATGTAGAATGTTGATGTTATCTTTTATGTTTGTGTAATGTTGTATGTCTCTTCAGATACGCAAAAGGCTACAAGGCACAACTATGACTACTCAAACTGAAGAGTCATTGGCTCAACCAGGATCAATTATTTATGATTATTATACTCAAGAGGAAATGCTTGAATTTAAGAAACCTAAGAAGAAGAAAAAGTTGCAGAAGAAGGATACGTTGGACGTTGATGTACTGGAAGAAGAATCAATTGATGCTGGATTGGGTGCTGGGTACCTTGGTTCTAGGGATGATACAAAAAGAAAGGTTTCCAAGGAAATGCAGAAAAGGCAAAAGTTGAACTCAAGAAAAGTGGATATCAAAATGCATATAAGAAATCAGTAGAGGCTTCCATAGGGATTTAAGATGAGAAGTCAACAAATCCAATGGAAGTAGACGAAGATGGAGATGTTGTTTTTGGTGGGGAGGATGAATATATTTACAAGTCATTAGAGAAGAACATGCAAGCAGCACTGAGAAAGCATGAAGAAAGTAGTAGTGGGTCTGACCCCCAGGAAGTAGCTCGATTAGCAGTAGCTACAAATCAGGCAAAAACAAATGGTCAAAGCAAATCATCAAGTGATGTGCAGGAAATAAAGTTGTATTTACAGAGATGAAGGAATTTGTATGGAGTTTACAACTTGATGAAGGTGTCTGGATAATGAAAGGATGTTAGAAATAATGATAATGGATCCTTAAATTTCATTTTGTAAGGGTTCTATTGTAGTCGTTACAGTTATAATAGGTCTTTGATTTTTATATGATATTGCTTTGTATTATCTCATTGTTTTATAATTCTAATTTTGTTCTTGTGGAACCAAACACTCATAAACCTGTAATTGAAGATGTCTTTAAAGAGGATGATGAGGGTCCAGGTCCTGTCAAACAAGATGATAAGCCATAGGTGGGTGGACAAAGGTGAAAGAAATGGATGTAGATTCCTATGATCTAAAAGCAAAAGAAGAGGAGGAAGTGGTGGAAGATGATATAATTAAAGAAATTCTCTTGGAAAGGGTTTGGCAGGGGATTTGCAACTATTGAAGGAAATGGGAGCATTGAAAGAGTCTGTGGAATGGGGTGGAAGAAATTGGATAGGAAAAAGAGAAAACTTGTTGGAGTATGAGATATTGATGGAACAAAAGAGATAGAATCAGACCATTAAGATGAGTTCGATCACATTGTAAGTTTCTTTTCTTGAAATTTACAATTGTATTAGGCTTTAGGAATGCTGATCTTCTAGTTGAATTCATTAATGTGTGTTCAGAGAAATCAGAATTTTTTTTTTCTTCTCAATATATATTTGCAGATGACACCTAAGGAAGCTTCTTGGAAACTATCACATAAGTTCCATGGAAAAGGACCTGGAAAAATGAAACAACAAAAACATATGAAACGAAGGATTTGAAGCTTAAGCAAATGAATACTGGGGACACCCCTTTAATGTCCATGGAAAAAATGTGTGACATTTAGGCTAAGCTCCATACTCCTTTTTTTTTTAAACTGCACAATATATTATATTACAGGGGCAAAAAATTACATCCAAAAGCTCATGGTTGTCTGAGGTTGAAAGAGGCGAAACCTCCTCCAGAGCCTCGCAAAAAATATCATCCTTATAACTAGATTCACGCTAATGATGTTCATGACTAAGAAACGTAGAGACTGAGTTACAGAGAACCTTAAAAGAAATATCATACTCCTGTATACTAGCGGAACCAAACTGAAAAAAGACATGCAGAATAAACTAAAAAAGCTTAGACAATAATCATAAAACTTGCTAGAGACTGGACCAAATAAAACCTGTTCAAAATGAACATTAAGATAAGGGAATTTATTCAGTGATGGGGAAAGCCCATCATTCTTCCTGTGACACAGTAGGCGAATTGGTGGCGGCATTCGGTGCCAGTGTCAGAGAAGGCGGTAGTTGCTCAGTCTACTGGGCCGACGAGTCCTTCAGTCGCTTGAGAAGAGGTTCCACTATTGATAGAATCGGGAAATGTTTGGAACATGGTGTTTTAGTAGAGCATCCTGTTGCGCTACCACTGCCAACGACACTGGTTAGAGCTCGACCTCCAGTTTCACTACCACTCGCAACACCACCTTGAGCGCCACCCCCCAAGTTGTGGACATTCAGACTTGAAATTCTTGCCGTTCCTTAACAAGAAAAGGATTTGTCCATGGTCGTGAGTTGAGCATCCATCTCAGCGATATTTTCTTTCATGGAGTGAACCTCCATCCGGGCCTCTGCCCAATTACTAAGCACGTCCTCTGCAAGATTGCAGAGCATATTCTTCAGCATCCAGTAGTGATTAATTCAACCCCCTTCCTTGCCCATCGAGAGTTTATAGTTGAGAACCTTATTCTCCCAAGCTTCCACTAAAACATGGACTCGCATAGAAATATATGGTTCATAATCCACAGGAACAGGCGCGCTGCAACCCCTCTAGGGTATGCCCCTTCCTGAACTAGCATGTCTAGGGGTTCCTCGCTGGAAATACATTTCCACTTACTTGATCCTGAAACCAATACGCAGTGGAGTGAATTTACCAGCACGGGCCCTGGAACACATAGCAGCAGAGACTCTGTAAACTTCCCACCGGACTACGAACCAAACTCTGCTACCATCCATAACATAAAACATGACCCGGTGCTATAGTAACCACCTGTCAATCCACGTACTTGTGACCATTAAACCTCACAACCGAGCCATGAATGAGCCTACGAGGACGTACCTTCTCCAACCCAGTTCGCATGCGCCGAAGTGACCGAGGAAATTTATCCCATGCACAGAGAATCCTGCGAAGGTTGACGGAGAACGTGGGCCGGGTGGTATATGTCCTTCCTTACACGTGCCTGAGTCGGTGGCCAAAGAATGGGACAGGTGTCGCCGGGATTATCACCTACATCTGGGCTAAGCTCCATACTCCTTATATTTTTCTTCGTGGTCAAATTAAACTAGGGTATGCTTATCTTCTATTTAGTTTAAGCATGGATTCTTTTAGTTTGAGCATTATCTCACTGATATATTATTATAATAATCGATTACTTTGCCCATGTATTTAACTATTGTAGGAAAACAAGTGACCCACGAAGTGGTTTTTCTACTGTCAAGAAAGAGGTTCCAAGAAGCTTGACTCCAATGCTTGGTGATAGGAAGGTTGGTAGCTTTGAACTCAATAGAATTTTCTTGTTCTTTATTTAGATAAAATTTATTTAACACAATTATCTAGTACATTACATGATGTCTCAGTATCATGTAGTGTTGCATATGTTTTGATACATTTGTTGTTCTCTTTTTATGTTGAGCATTTCTTCAAAATTAAGCATAAATCTGAAGTTGGGACCATGGGTCCCCCAAAAAAACCGAAGACACGATATCATTTGACTTGGCACTTTCCTGCATCAATATTATGATTTTTTGTGGGACATGAATACTATTGATTTTAAAGGTGTCTGCAATCCTCTCCTATGATGTTCTCCATAAGGTTTCTTAGCTTTGTTTCCAATAGCAAGATCAAAATTCAATAATAATATCATTCTTTGTGTTGAGCAGGACCAGATTTTTCCAATCAAGTGATAACCTATGAGTTTATGAGTGTGATAGATTGAGCAGGTGGGAAGTAAGATGTCAAAATGTTGATATTGTAGGCAGGTATTTTGTATAGAGAACATAAAAGAATTGTGCTTTTCCAAACTTGTCAATGGCATATGAATAGATGTTATGCATCAACTTTAGCTTGAGATTCTAGAGAGGTCTTTTTTGAAAGTTTGAACTTTGAGGACATTGTAATGGTGTAGACTATTTCTTCCCTTTCAGACATTTGTTGGATATTCTATGGCTGAAGAGAAGGAATAAAAATATGGGGATTCTACTTGACCGATGTTACCGAAATTTTAGAAAAGGTTTGCAACTTTTTACTCCATGTTGATGCTTCACCTTTTTAGGATGTTGTTTGGAATTACATTTATATAATACTTTTTTTACACAAGTTACGCTGCTAGTTTTATCTTTATCTTTCTCAACATTAGGTAGTTGTGGTTTGGTGGTGATATTCATTGTTGAAATTGTTCCACGGCCATGTTAGGTTCTATAGAAACTCTCCTACCTCTTTTTACAAGGTAGACGAAAGTGTTACCTGAATCTGAATGGTGGCATATTTCAAAGAACACACTACTCAAAGATGATTGTATTTTTCTTATATAACATTTCTTGATATCAGTTTTAGTTACATTGGTCTTTGATGTGGTGGTTGTATGAAAATCATAACGGAAATAAGCATATTAGAAATTTCTCATATCGTTCTCTATATAACCCCTACATTTCCTTACTGCAAATTTTGAAAACATTAGAGTCTAGTGGCTATAATTTTGGTTTCCATCACTTTTTGGTTTAGATAGTAAAGTTGTTTTTATCAGTAGTGGGTTTTTTTTGTCAATTTTGTCCTTTTCTAGTTAAGGAATAAGGTTGGGACTGAAACTGGAATTGTGGTTTTTGAATTGTTTTAGGGGAGTAGTAGCATCTCAGATTTTGATTTTGATAATTTGTGGTAGATTCATTAATATAATCGATGTCTCAAAAATTTTATTCCCATTGTTTCTAGACAGTTGTAACCTGAGCATTACTAATATTAGAAGAAATGCATCGACAAATGATAAATCCTTAGGTGGCTTTTCTAGTCATAGGCACAAGCCTCTTTATGGTAGAACCTTCGAGTTTTTTATTTTAGAAGTTGTATGTTATTAGTTGTATACTATGTTTTACTTTTACCCTTTTTTGATGAAGAACTTTAGTTAATTTTATGCCAATTACACTTGGGTGCATCATATTTTTATATCTTGAGGCTCTTATATCTAAAGCAATATTTTTGCTCATTGAAATACTTGTCTCATTGTCTTGATATGCAAATTTTTTGAGATATAAACTGATATCATTTATATGTATTGATGCACTAGTGTTTTTTGTCACATTTTTTAATGAAAATACATGCATGGACATTTGTGGCATCTTACACTGTGAACTAAAACCCTCCTATTTGGAGTGCATTTACCCTTTCTTCAACGTGGACTCTCTTGACTAAGGTTTAGTTTCTGTCCTATTCTCTTTCCATAGAAAAAATACAATTGGATGAAAGTTTTCTATGCACTTCCATGTACTTTTTGTTCATCATATAAATTAAGGTGTTCATTCTTGATGCCCACTTGGTCGTGGTTGTAGTCTGTGACTCTCAATTGTTAGCATTTGCATTCCAAATGTGCAGGCAATGATAATTCTAGCATTAGATGTGTCAAGACGTGTGGAAATCATGTATAATTGGACTGTAAGTTCTACTTATTCTTTTTCTTGGTTAACTTTATTGTTGAACTCTTCTGTAAACATGTCTTGTTATCATCGGAATATGTGCTAACATTTTTTGATTGGGTTCTCTTCTGATTGCTACCATTACAAAAGATAGAGTGTTTGTCAATATCTATGGCATATGCTACCAATCACACTGCTTTAATTGGATAATGACTGATTTAGTATAATATGCATCACATATGAATTACGTATTGATCGATAAAGGGTCAAGTCTCTGTAATAATTTAGTCAGTTCTATGTATCTGCTTCCACCAAACCAGATCAAGATGTGACTGTTGGGATTCAAAATGTTAGTGTTGGAATTTATTAATCATCCATACATGAGAACAAAACTTTCAACTCTCTTGGTTGGAGGAGAAAATAAACAGCTTAGAGGCCTTATTTTTTTCTTCAGAGTAGAGGCCTGTTGCGGATCCATGTAGGAAATAGGAAGAAGAATTTGTCTTCCATAGTTCCCATGCCATATTTTCCACTGAAGTGAACATCTCTGCAATTTGCCTTGTATTAGCTTACGACACAAGGAAACATATGGCACAGTGCACTTCCATGCAAGGTTTTTTCCAGATTAGGTTTCCCCTAATATAGTTTCTTCTGATATGTTTTCTTGTTTCTGTTGTTTGCTTGCAATTTCTCAATAAAATTGTTGCGAAATTGAAAAATTGGCACACCTTTAATTTATTTTTAAATGTAGACAACTAATGTTCAAAGATTTCAAAAATCATTTGTAAATTCTGCCAGTTAGGCAAGCTATATCTGATATCATGGACAAGTGAAACCAAGTGGTATACTAAATAGGGGTTCTCAGAACAAAAAACTTTTTATAGATAGGTTATGAGAAACATTTAGCTGATCATTACAGTCTAGTTAGAATCTTTTTAAAATAATTAGAAAAGTACTTCCATTTACAGACATTTTTTGAGAAATAGACATTTTTTGTGGATGTATTAAGCTCAGATATTTGGGCAGGGTTTTGTCAAGGTCTCAATTATGAGGTTTTTATGTGAATTATTACAATATTTCTATATATCTAAAGGAATATTAGTACATGATGTAATTGGCCCTAAATTCTCAAATATGAAAGGATTTCTATCAACAATAGTGATTCATGCTACTCACAACAATCTTTCTAGACCATATCCTTTTGTCTTTGATGAACAAAAAGTGGCTGATAAAGAGGATGATGTATACCATTTCATAATCTATTTACTAGTTGATGGCACTCTATATGAGTTGGATGGGTTGAAAGGAAGGCCCATTAGTCTTGGACAATATAATGGAGTTTGACATAGTTTGGAATGATTAAAGCAAACATGGGCATTGTGTCTTGTATAATCCTCATACAACAATCAAAATGAGTCCTAGGAACATTCCTAAGTGAGAGAAAGAGTTCATATCAAAGCGAGGAAAGAGTTCAGATCAAAGTAAAAAAAAATGGAGGGACAAATATCCAAGAGTTGGAATATCAATTAGAGACTTCGCTTGACAGAAGAAATGCTTGAAAAAGGAATATGAATTCCTTAGATGTTTGACAAATGTTGATGAAGAGTATGACCTAGATGTAGCGAGGGAATTCTTTCAATGTCATTTTTTTTAAAATTAACGGCTCTATCGCTCTATCGACGACCATTTGTGCCACTCTCTGATGGGCTTGTTATACTAGCAACGAAATTTTCGTCGTTAGTATAGCAAGTTCATCGGAACGTTAATGGAATTTTCATCGCTATAGCGAAGCCCGTTTGTGCAACTCACTGACGAGCTTGTTATACTAGCGATGACCCATTTGTGCAACTCTATGACGGGCTTGCTATACTAGCGATGGAATTTCCGTTGCTAGTATAGCAAGCCCATCGGTGAGTTGCACAAACAGGCGTCACTATAGCAACCGAGCCTCGTCGCTACAGCGACGACGCATTGCTGGTATAAATATATTTTAAACGTGTGCCTCTGTCGCTATAGCGACGATGGAAGTGTTTCTATAGAGATGGCACCTCATAGCTACAACGACAGTGCATCATTGGTATAAACATATTTTAAACATGTGCCTCCATTGCTATAGAGACAACCAAGTGCTTTTATAGCGACAATGGAAGTGTTGCTATAGCAATGGGGAAGTGTCACTATAGCGACAAAGTTTGATTTTTTAAACAACCCATGTTTCATGTGTTTTGTGTCGTTATAGAGACGAACTGTGGAAAGTGTTGCTACAACGACAAAAGTGTTGCCACAAAAAAAAGGGGTCGTGTTTGCCACTATAGAAATGCACAAGTGTTGCAATAGCAACGATTTTTTGTGGGAAAAATGTGCACATGTACTAGTGTCTTCCACCATGTTTTTCCAAACGCAGACAAACAACTGTTATATCCCAACTTCCCTGTTGAGATCAGATTTCTTTTCATAGAAGGAATATTCCTTACATCTTTTAACAACCATTCATTTCCATTATTTAACTTTATCTGTACCTTACCCATTCCAACAATTTTACATGGTTCATCATCCCCCAATAATACAGGTCCAAAATCACCTGGAACATAATCATGGAATAATTTCCTATGGGGTGTAGCATGACATGAAACCCCTCAAATATACTACCGAGTAATCACTAGTATTATGTAATGCAATAATCAAAGCATATCGTAACACATCACCTACTACATTTTCTTCCTGAGTAGTCTCATGTTAGCTATCTCCTTTCTTCTTTGGAGCTTTGTAGTCTTTCTTTATATGTCCTATCTTACCATAGTTCCAACACTCTATATTTCCAAGTCTGGACTTTGATCCACCTTTTCTAGACTTTAGTTGATAACCCATAATCTTTCCTCTCTCCCTTTGTCTTCCCCCACTCTCGATGGTTAACGCATTACCTGATGTCTCACGTGTGATTTTTCTTCGGATTTCCTCGCTAAGAATAACACCAAAAACATCATCAAATTTAAGAGTGTTTGAACTAAGGACAGAGTTACTTACAACGATGACCAAGCCATTCCAACATTCTAGAAATGAGCACAGGATTAGAAGAGCCATAACCTCATCATCAAAATTCAATTTTACGGAACTTAGTTGGATAGTAATCGTATTAAATTCATTTAAATGGTTAGCAACAGATCCACCTTCTGAAACCTTCATATTAAATAAACGCTTCATTAAAAATACTTTGTTGGAAGCCGATGGTTTTTCATAGAGCTTAGAGAATACGCTCATGACACCCTTCATTGTATTTTCTTTCGAAATATTGAAAGGAACCGATGAATCTAGGCACATCTATATTGTTCCCAGTATTTTTCTGTCAAGAACCTCCCATTCTTCAGCCTTCATAGTCGTTGGTTGTTTTGTTTTTCAACCCAACGGTAAGTATAGATGCTTCTAGTACAGATAGTCCTTTATTTGCATCTTCGATAACTAGTAGTTTTGGCCGTTAAATTTCTTGACCCTAAACTTTCCTTCTTCTGTTATTGCTCCTAATCGAACCAAGAACCCTTCTTTCCTACGAATTTACTGGCCAAATAGACCTTTTGGCTCTGATACCAATTGTTAGAAAAACATGATCGCATAGAAATAAAAATAAACAATCAATCAGATGCAAATATTAAAACACATTAAAAAATAGACACAGATATAACGTGGTTCACCCAATATGGGCTACATCCACATAGAAATTTTCAGTCCTTTATTTTATTCCATCCATCAAAATGAATGGATACAATCTGCAGCAAACCCGTTGCACTTCTTCTTCACTCTCTCACATAATCATATATATTTTTATTACATCTCTACAATACAATATGTTATAGTGTGATTTTCGACACCTAATACATCATGCTTTGATGGCCTATCCATGTCCCTATGCAGACTTAATTTATCCCATTTGCTCACCATTACCCTAATGATCCATTGGAACCCCTAAAAATACATTTTTGAATGTATATGCAGGTCCCAAGTGTTGGAGACATTTACCCACCATGCACACTTAATTTGGTAAATTTTCCCTTTTTAAACCACTATCCTAAGTTTTATTGAATTAATTGGAATCATAGGAGAATTGTATGACATCAGCATGAGCACACCCATGCCTACCTTCAGTTAAGGAAGCCAACTAAGCCGTATCCTTCATTTGGGGAGGCTAACTGGAGCACTCCAAGAGTGATCTGAGTGTCATAAATCACCTAATTTCTAACTAATGGTTACAATTAGTTAAGATGAGTGGTAAAGGTGCCTCCATTCACTATATTGACTATTTTATTAACATTTAATGAATTGGAGTCAACAGGGGCGCCTCCAACCACCTCTGATGGCCATTTTGACTTCAGTTAACCTCATCGAGGTTCATTGGAGTTAATGATGTGCTACCACTTGTTTTTTGGCATGCAGTCACATGTGTCTGAGCTACTTTCAGTTAGACTCAATCATTCATTGCACTCTGACTTCAGTTAGGACTCAGTTGAGTCAACAGGACTTGATCAGTTGGTTAACTAGTGTTTTTACTGTGGCTTACAGTCAGTTAAGCTACACCCACTCATTCAATTCAAATTACCTCCTTGGGAATTCGAATTTTCTTGGAATTCATGCACCTTGCATGATCATTGTATTGTATTATTCATTATTCATTGATTATATGGAGCTGCAACATTCTATTGCAGCACCATTTTGCCAATTTTATGCACATTTGTCTATATTCTTTGTGAGACTGTGTTTTCAGTTCCTAGACCACTGTGACAAATTGATATGGTATCAGAGCTCATGGTAGGACAAAGCTTGTATCTCTCAAAAATAGGGTTTTTGACAAATATTGCATGAAAAATTGAGCAAAAGCTCAAAATTCTAGCACTGCACCAGAAGCCAAGGCTTACCACTCAATACCCAAACTAAAGAAATTTTTGATCAAGCTTGCTTGATCAATTATGTTGGGTGTTATGAAAGCCTAAAATGTGTAGGATGTCTGACCTTACGGTGCCCCTTTTGTTGTGATTTGTAGGTTTTAACAGGTGAAAGCATTTGCTCCAGCAGTTTGAAATGGCTTCTTCCATAGAACTCTTGACTCCGTTTAATTTCCATTCATGGAAAGGAGATATGGAGATCCAACTACGTGGAAAAGGACTCTATAGGGTCACTATGGACACTAAAGAAGAGCCTACTCATGTGATAGACAAAGCTATATTCTTGAACAAGAAAGATGAAGCATTCGGATTCTTGTGCCTCTCTATTTCCTGAGATCTTCTTTTTCATCTGTCGGGATTGAAGACTCCAAAGGAAATTTGGGACAAATTGGAAACCCTGTATGGAAAGCGGGATTATTTGAGAGTATACCATCTTGAAAATGAGTTGATGTCTCTCCAACCTTCCAATTTATATACCTTGAATGATTTTTTCACAAAGTTCAAGCACATCGTCTTACTGTTGAAGCAGTGTAAGGTGGAGAAGGAGGATGATCAGCTCATCCTCGCCATTCTCTCCAAACGTGGAGCTGTTATTCAGTGTTTGTCTCTACATTCTGTGTGGGGAATCTCACAACCCCTGGATGGAAGATGCCTTCTCTCAATGCCTTCATTAAGTCCCTAACAAGTGAACATGATAAGCTTGTCCAGATGGGGATCATCAGATCCTCCTATGATCAAGCCCTCTATGTCTCAGGGCCCAAAATTCTGAAGGGTAAATGAAAGCACCAGAAGAACCCAAAAACCAAATTCGAAGCTCCTAAGTGTAAATTTGAAAACCAGTAGCATGAAGAGGCTTCCATCTTGAAGAAGAAAAAAGGCAAAGGGCATCATGGGAAGGAAAAATTCAAGTGTTCATACTGCGGGAAGGGCTTCCACCCTGAACATGCCTGCATGAAAAAAAAACTTGATGAAGCTACTTCTCTTCTTAAGAAAAATCACATCAATCTTTCGGAAAGCTTTCGGAGCCTGAGATCAGCAAGATCGGGAACCACAGCATGAAAGAGGTCATGCCCTCATGGAAAGCACTTCGAAGTCCAAAGCACTCTTGATAGATTCTGGAGCTTCGAACCACATGATGGCTGAAAGAGACTCCTTCTCATATTTGGAGACCGATAAATCCATTCCCATCCACATGGGATATGACTCCAAAATCATATCCGAAGGACAAGGTACTGTAGATCTTGAGCATGGTTATTTTTCCAATGTTCTGTATGTACCATCTCTTGCGTCAAACCTCCTAAGTGTTTATCAAATGACACATACAGGAGTTCCCAAGAGAGTCTCCTTTAGCCTAAATGATGTATAGATCACAGAACTTGCATTAGGAAAACTTGTAGCAAAAGGCCTTGCAAACCATCATGCAAAATCCTACGAGTTATCCCATTTTGTGGCGGATGCAAAGCCCACCGCATTGCTGACTCATGGAACTCATGGAAATGAAGTTAGTAGAATGTGGCATGGCCATCTCAACTTCAAATAATTACAGCAATGACATAATAATTCTATGGTTGAAGGCCTCCCGGTCATCAAAGTTACCACTGGAATTTGCAAGGGTTGTGTTGTTGGAAACCACCCTGAGCATAAGTTCGATCGAGGGAAGGCAAGTCAATCATCATGCATCTTGGGACTGATACATTCTGGTATCACTGGTCCCATTCCTATCACATATATGAATGGATCAAGGTACGTTCTGACTTTCATTAATGACTTTTCCAGATACACATGGGTCTTTTTTATCAAAAAGAAGTCGAAAGTCTTGGAACAATTCATTGAATTGAAGGCCTTGATTGAGAATGCATCTGGCCAAAATATCAAGATATTGAGATCTAATAATGGAAGGGAGTGTGTCAATAATGATTTACTACATATATGTTCCCAAAGTGGTATTCATATCCATCATTCAGTCCCCTACACTCCCTAGCAAAACGGTGTAGCGGAGAGGAAGAATCAGTCTCTCAAGGAGATGACCACCTGTATGTTGGAATCAAAGAAGTTGGCTGCAAATTTGTGGGCCGAAGCCATGCATGTTGCAGAATATATTCAGAATAGAGTGCCACAATCATCCATGAAATGGAAGACCCTTTCAAAGAATATTTTAGACACAAGCCAGATGTGTCGAATCTGAGAGTGTTTGGGTCCACTGCATGAGCCCGAACTCCGCTTGATAAAAGGAAGGCTTTGTAACCGCAAAGCATAGAATGTCTATTTATTGGATATCCTGATGAATCTAAAGATTTCAAGCTGCTGTATATCAAAACAAAACATATCATCATTGAAAGAAGTGTCAAGTTCGATGAGCCTCTTCAGGAGGTAGAACTAGTGAAGGAGAAAACTGTTGAATTTCCTTCCTATTCTACTGAATATCTAGATGATATAATTGGGGGTGATGACCCTGATTTGGATCCTCGAATTTCTAATATTAGTGAACAGAAAACATTAGATGCTGAATAAAAACCTGAAGTACAATATCATCTCCCAACTTGGGCCCGACAGACACTCTCCTCCACAGGTGATGACATTGGAAATCTGGATGATCCAAGGAGAATCCAATCTGATTTCCAAAGAGAAGGTATTGCACTCTCTTGTCTTGATTATTTACTATCCAAATCTTGTTATTTGATGATAATTTCAGACCCTAAGTCTTACTACCATTCTCAGAAGGATCTGAGATGGCAAGTTTCCATGGATGAAGAGATGAATTATCTTCAGAAAAACACCAGTTGGGAGCTAGTTTCTCTTCCTCCGGGCAGGAAATTGGTTCAATGCAAGTGGGTGTTTCAGACTAAGGTTGCTAGTGATGGAAGCACCTACAAATATAAGGCAATTCTGGTAGAAAAAGGTTTCTCCCAGGTCCAAGGTGTGGACTACCATGAGAATTTTGCACCGGTTGCAAAAATGGACTCCATCTGCCTAGTTTTGGCAATTTATGCATCTAAGCACTAGGAAGTGCATCATATGGATGTTAAGTCTGTCTTTATACATGGAGATATTCATGAGGAGATATACATGAAGCAGCTTGAGGGATGTATTTATGATCCATCTTTGGTTTGCAAGCTAAAGAAGTCACTATACAAGTTAAAATAGGCCCCAAGAGAGTGGTATTCCAAGATGGATGCCTTCCTTCTCTTGCAAAACTTCCAAAGTTGTAAATCAGATCCAAATGTGTATATACAGAAGTATGATGGTAATTTTATTATTATTGTTTTATATGTTGATGACTTACTGATTACATGTAGCACAGTTACTTCCATTTCAGTCATCAAAACTGCTCTCCACAATGCATTTGAAATGAGCAATTTGGGGCTCTTAAAGCAATTTCTGGGGCTCAAAATTGAGAAAAATTCTGATGGGATAATAGTCACTTAGTAAAAATACATATCAGACCTGTTATTCAAGTTTAACATGGCTGAATTTAGGGCTGCTCCATTCCCTTTCCTTTCAGGGATCAGCCTTGAAGAAGGAAAAAGCACACCTCCCATGGATTGCACTATTTATCGACAGTTGATAGTTAGATTGCCTTACTTGACTCATTATTGTCCTGATATCTATTATGCCATGAATGTTGTGTCAAGATACATGTAGAATCCTCATGATATTCATTGGAAGGTATCCAAGAGGATCCTCCAATATATTCAAGGAACCAAGACCTATGACATTCACTATGCTTCAGAATCTGAGCTAGAGTTGATTGGTTACACAGATTCCGATTGGGTGGGTGATTCTATTGATCGAAAGTATACTTCTAGATATGTATTCATGTTTGGTGGTGCCCCCATTTTCTGGTCTATAAAAAATTAGGCCACCATAGTATTGTCTTCAGCAGAGGCTGAGTACCGAGGAGCGGTGAATGCTTGCATCCAAGATGTTTGGTTGCAAGGCATTATTTCAGAGTTTGATCTTGGTAGTACTTTTTCCACTATCCTATTTTGTGACAATCAAATTGCTATTAAGAAATCCACAGATCTAGTTACCAGGCAGAGGACTAAGCATGTAGAGATACAATTGCACTATATCAGGGAATTAGTGCATGGCAGGACCATCATTCTGTAATACTTCTCGATTGATGAGCAGATTGCAGACATATTCACCAACAGATTTTTAGAAAATAAGTTCACTTACCTCCATTCAGTATTGAGGGTGAGTTCATCAGGGTGATCAGACTACTTTCAGTGTTCAGCTTGAGGGGGGGTTTTTCCCACTGGGGTTTCCCTCTTGTCCTCACTTAGATTTATTTGTTAGCATTGTTTGAGTTTCATTATTGTATATGGTGACCTATGGCCTTAGTTGTTGGGGATATAGCATTTCATGCACTTTATGTTTCTACTTCTTCTGAGTATAGCTTAAGAGGGGGTGTTGGAGACATTTACCCACCATGCACACTTAATTTGGTCAATTTGGCCTTGTTAAACCACTATCCTAAGTTTTATTGAATTAATTGGCATCAGAGGATCACTGTATGACATCAGCATGAGCAAACCCACACCTACCTTCAGTCAAGGAGGCCAACTAAGCCTTCTCCTTCATTTGGGGAGGCTAACTGGAGCACTCCAGGAGTGATCTAAGTGTCATAAATGCACCTAATTTCTAACTGATGGTTACAATCAGTTAAGCTAAGTGGTGAAGGCACCTCCATTCATTATATTGATAATTTTATTAATATTTAATGAACTGGAGTCAACAGGGGCACCTCCAACCACCTTTGATGGCCAGTTTGACTTTAGTTAACCTCATCGGGGTTCATTGGAGTTAATGATGTGCTACCACTTGTTGGTTGGCATGCAGTGACATGTGTCTAAGCTACTTTCAGTTAGACTTGGTCATTCATTGCACTACAACTTTAGTTAGGACTCAGTTGAGTCAACAGGATTTGATCAATTGGTTAACTAGTGTTTTTACTGTGGCTTACAGTCAGTTAAGCTACGCCCACTCATTCAATTGAATGGCCTCCTTGGGAATTCGAATTATCTTAGCATTCATGCACCTTGCATGATCATTGTATTGTATTATTCATTATTCATTGATTATACAGAGCTGCAACATTCTATTGCAACACCATTTTGCCAATTTTATGCATATTTGTCTGTATTCTTTGTGAGACTGTGTTTTCAGTTCCTAGACCACTGTGACAAATTAATACCAAGTCTACAACCTGCGTATTCGCAGCTTGCACCATTGTCACCCGCATACATACGGATTTATGCTAAAAAATTAGGAAAATTTGGAGTTTTCCCCATCAAGTAATGAATGACTTGATCCTTGGCCTTCCATATGCCGAGAAACTCTCTGATTCGACCCTTCACTTCCCATTGAGGATCTATATATTGAGCTACTATGAAGCATTGAAGGAGGAGAAATTTGGAGAGAAAATATATTATAGCGAAATTGTGCCCCATTATTATATGCTTGAGTCTGGATCCCTTTGTCCTTAAAGCAAACATTAGTGATCTTTCCCGAGATTGTTGTTGTCTTTGCGAGCTTGCCTTTTTATGGAGGATTGAAGTGGTGGAGGCCCGGGTGGAGGGACTCGGTTTCTCGATTTCGACGAAGTGCCGACAGAGGTTGTCATTTGTAGCTATGTTCATATTATAGAAATATCCATTTCTCATCCATCACATGTGCAATTATGAATATTTATATCCATAGATGCAATTACTTTATTTACATGCTAGATTAGACTCTAACACTTTACATATATCATGTTTGTATATCTTGTTGTTGTTGAGGACAATGTGTAGAGACAAGTTTGATTGAAATCTCAACGGGGATCTTCTTCAAACACCCGGCATAAGGTATGCTTCTCATCCTTTAGTGTTATTTTAATTTATATATTTAGCATGCTTTGAAATGGATTGATTTTTGTTGTCATCCTGTCTATTGTGGTCCACCCCAAGCCATAGCAACTTTTATCCGTAACAGAAATGGTGACTCCACTGGGGATATTTCTTTTTGGTGGGGTTGTGGGTACATTTTTCGCTCGATTTTCTCTCTGTTTATCCCCACTTATGTGTCTCATTTGGTAGTATGTTCATCCATTGGCAGTCCCCTATAGTAGTTTGACCCTTTGCTTTCTTTTTACCACCTTCTTCTCTATATATGTAGGTTAGAACATATAGCTATGTATATACGAGGGTTGTACTCTACCTAGTTGTGTACATCCTCCCTTTTGGTTGATTTATTTATGTGGGAAGTTGTTGGGTGAGTTGTGAGTGTGGTTGGGTCTTCCTGGGTACCAATGTTGTCTGTTGACTTCTCCTTTTGTGACTAGAAACCCCTTTTTTATGTTTTCTTTCTTTGAAAATTGTTCTTGTTAATTTATCTCCTTTTTGTTTTTCCATTAGTGCATTAGTATTCTGGTAATAGTGTCTTGCTTGGATTTTTTTTGCTACTTGCTGCAGAGACTGAGAATTTTAATTTCTTTTATTGCATTTTCATTCAGTGTATATTGAAAATAAAAAATAATTCTATAGTTGCATACTTACTTGCATCTCACATATGCATTTAAGGAGGTACTTGTATTGGTTTTCTTGGATGAGAGGAGTGTTTAGGATTTGATATAGGAAGGGTTGCATTAGCATTTGAAAAGGAAAATAATTTTGTGTATTACATATAGTGGCATACCATTTTTCATTTGAAAACAAAGTTACACTTGGCATTGTTGTTTAGGTGTGCATATTTACTTCATCAATGAGTCGTAACATCACTAGTTGCACGTCCATTACCCTTAAGTAATCGCAGCAACTAAATTAATGGTTATATTAAAATTGAATACACAATTTTATTTATAGAGGTGCACCAACAAGCTTAGGTTGTAGAGTCTTGGAATAGGGTGTCTTGAGTAAATTCTTCTAAGAGTGTGAAACAAAACAACTTGGTGTCTCTCCAAGTGAGAAGTGAAATCCTCGGTATAATTAGTGTTCTCAAGAGGCTCCTCTTACATGGGAGTTAAGCACAAGGAAGCACACACGTTAGTGGTGGGGATAGCACCCTGCTACTTTCTATTGAGAGTTGGATATATTTCCAGGATCTTATTCATATCTAGGGGCTTTTGAGGTACCTTTGGTGCTTTCGAGCTTCAATACTTGTTACCCTACCCATATAGTAGATCCCTCCTGCAATTTTCTGCCTAAGCATTGGTTGTATTAGGGTGACCTTAGTTTCCTTACCTAAGCATCACCAGGGTACTTGCAGAGGTTATTCTGTGAGTGTCCTAGATAGATAGGGGTCGAACAACACAGTCACTATATGTGTTGAAGCTGAGGGCCACTATAATTGGTTACACACCTCTTCTTGTAGTGTATGGGAGTATCAGGCCTCTCCTAAGAGATAAATACCTGCTTCATTTTGGATCTCACTTATCCTACCTCTCTGCTTGTTTGCATCTGACCTATTTTTACTCAGAGGTGTGCTCTTTGTGCACTAGTTGGCTTTAGGGATCATAACTAGTTGAGTCTTTGTTATTTTGTGGAGTCATTTTGGATTGATTTTCGGCACCTCATCGATCTCAACGCTTAGCAATATTATTTCCTTGTGACCCTCCACCTCTTCTTCGGAAGAGGATTAGGCATTCTAGGAAACCATTTTTCACACTGTGATTCACACACAGTTCTCACAATGATTACTACATCAGAAACCCCAGAGTTCCCTCCATCCCCATCATAGAGAATGGGGAGAGGATCCTTTGAGGTTCCTTCTCCTACTACCATATGGATACTTGGGACTCTGGTTTATGCCAACCCTCTTGGGGTTGGCACTTCCCATACTACATGACCCCAATTGTCAAACATTAAAGCTGTCCATAGGAGTTCTCCTCAGGAAGGTCTAGTATCGAGACTCATCCCACTCCCTCTAGCACAAGTCCTTTTATGTTTTGTATGTCTAACATCACTACAAGTATCCCATTACCTGCTCTAGGTTCTAGTGCAGACCCTCATGTTGGATTAAGGGGAATGACAACCCTTTACCTTGTGCATCAATTCGGAAGTGGTCATATTCCTCCTTCTACTCCGTTTGTTGGGGGATTCCCACTTCCTTCATCTAGTCTTCACACACTAGTGTTCATTTCCATGGGGGTGGTAGTGGATATGTGTGCATTGGGTCTACAACTTACATCCATTTTTCTGTCCCATCGGCCACTGCATTGTTTCCTTTGAATGCTTTTCTCATGACCAATCCTCCATATATTTTGTATTTTGTATTTCTTATTAACTATTTCTATTTGTTTGGGCTAATATTATTGTGTAGGAACTCCTTTTGGTGCACTTTTGCTGATACTTTGGCCCGTTCATTCCCATGGAAGGTATAACACTAAACTAGCATATAGGATAGGACCACTTTCTACATGCATTTTGCATTATCCTATGACTATATGACCTTAACCATAGGTACGGACCCACTTCATAATGTCACAAAACCATCATACTGCTACTAAAATTGGAATTACATAAGTGGTAGATCTTTACTAATCATGGGTTCCCTAGTTATATCCCTCTTTGTCATTTGGCACCCATGATGAGCATCCTCCCTTAGATCTAGGAGTCCCTTGTAGTCCCGCCATTCCTTTGAGCAATAAATTCATACTCTTTCTTAAACTTTATGTTGGCCATATCCTATAGGGACTTCTATCTTGCATCAATTCGTAATTGCATTTGCATCCGTCTACTTGCCATATTGAGCTTTACGTGGACTCCCTGCTTCAGTTTTATAAGCCATATATCTTGACCTTGTCTCAATTCTAGCCAAGCGGAGCTTCTCATATATCTTTTGCAGCTTGATTATCCCATACTCGGAGGAAACATCCCCCCGAGTGTCCTTATCCTGCATGTGCTTCCTTGCATTGAGCATAGGTATGTTCCACTGCTTAGAACTAGTTTGCTTTCCCACAACACTCGTTTCCTCCTTATTGTACTATAAGCAATTTTATTCTTTTTCAATATTTTCAATATGAAAAAGACAAAAAAAATCATAAAATGTAAACAGTCAGATGAGAAATGATATCACTTTCTATTGTTAGTTGTCATTTCACCTTTGAACAGAGTACATTCCATGAGTCCATTCATCCATTGGTTGGGTTACTAGTATGACTTTAGGATCTATACTAGTTATTCTAATTTTTATCCATCGACTGGTTATGCTTCCAGTCCCTATGGAGCATATGTTGATGCCTCCTATGTCACAGAGTTGTCCCAATTTGCATTTTGAGTATATGCTACCTATGAGTGTCCATCTTCCTTATGCCCTTGTTCAAAGGAATTTTTATATTGAGTCAGTCATTCTTCAGTTATCTTGTCTCTGCATGTCGACCATGCCCGCTATGTTTGTTACTATTTTGTGCACATCTTGTTCATTCGAGTTCTTCCAAACTATCCATTGTTGTTGTGTACCTCATGGTGGTTGATGGGGGATGCCTTAATTCCCTCCTTCAAGTGAATTCCATTGCATCAACTTCAGATCATTTATTCTGGAATAGGGATCTATAGTCCATTGAGTTCCTTGATACTTGCAGTAATCAGTTGAAGGTTCTCTCACCATCGACAGATTTGGGAATACATCAATGTCCCTTGATCGATGGATTATCTCAAGTGTTCAACCTCAACACATCTATTCACACCTTTTTTATTGCACTATGTTCCTTGAATCCCATTATCATTATCGATGGAATGTCTCACATATTTTAACAGTATACATCAATGATTGGTAATCAAATGATGGTCCATCATGTTCGAATTTGCCACCTTTATTTGTGTGATGGGACATGTACTAGTGGCGATTTGTGTAGAAGACCTCTGACTTTGGTGGCATTCCATATATTTTGCCTCCTTTATCATGCTAGTGTCTATGAGATTTCATCTCTCATGACTAGACTCCAGTGTACCCTTTGATGTCTTCATTCAGTATGGAGACCTTATTTCAATGTATATTATACATGGCGATGACCACTCATGACATATGTCTATCATTCATATTCATGGTCATTTTACTATTATGCATATGGGACTACTATGTATACTTCATATATGCAATCATATGTAGAGATCTACTATTTTTTTATACTTATGAGTAGCTAGGTTTTCCACCTGGGTCTTCATTACTCCACTCCTAGGACTATTATAATGTATTTCATCCATCGTGCACCCCTCTAACCTCACACATTAGGGGGAATCTGTTATAGCATGATTTTCCACACCCAATACATCATGCTTTGATAGCCTATCTTTGTCCCCTTGCAGACTCAGTTTATCCCATTTTCTCATCATTACCCTAATGCTCTATTGGAACTCCTAAAAATACATTTTTGAATATATATGTGGGTCACAAGTATACAACCCATGTAAACGTAGATTGCACCACTTTCACCTGCATACATTAGGATTTATGCTTAAAAAATTAAAATATTTCAGGTTTTTCCCATCAAGTAATGAATGACTTGATCATTTTCCTTCCATATGCCAGGAAACGCTCTAATTCAACCCTTTACTTCCCATTGAGGGGATATATATTGATCTACTATGAAACATTGAAGGAGGAGAACTTTGAAGAGCAAAGATATTATAGAAAAATTATGCCCCATTGTTATATTCTTGAGTCTGCATCCCTTTGTCCTTGAAGCAACAATTACTACTCTTTCCCAAGTTTTCCTTTGTCTTTGTGGGCTTTCCTTTGTATGGAGGATTGTAGTGGTGGAGGCCCAAGTGGAGGGACTCAGTTTCTCGATTTCAACGAGGTGCCAATAGAGTTTGTCATTTGTATCTCTGTTCATATTAGTAGAAATATCCATTTCTCTCCTATTACATGTGTAATTATGAATATTTATATCCATGGATGTAATTACTTTATTTACATGACGGAATTGAACATGCTATAAATCATGCTTGTATATATTTTTGTTGTTGAGGACAATGTGTAGAGGCAATTTCGATTGAAAGGTCAATTGGGATCTTCTTCGAACTTTTGGAATAAGATACGCTTCTCATCCCTTAGTGTTAGTTTCATTTATATATTTAGCATGCTTTGAAATGGATTGATTTCTAGTGTCATCATGTCTGTTGTGGTCCACCCCAAGCCATAGGAAATTTTATTCGTAAAAAAATACATAACCATATTACAATGCATTCCTTTTATAAAGTGAATACCATGGGAAAATACCACGGGATTCCCAAAACCATGGGCCCATAAATCACCCATTATTGACCAAGTCATGACTCTGAAATTACAACATTTTACCAGGCATATTTTCCTAATTTTTTGTTACAGGGGAGTTCCCCCCCCCCGCCCTCCTTGGACCCCCTTGACAACTATAGTGGGGGGTAAATCCCCCCCACCCGTCAAGTGTTGGGATCCAAACATGACTGAAATAACATCTTTGTATTAGGAAGATTGAGCTCCACAACCAACAATGAACATATCAAAATTACAAATACTAATTCAAGGAATCACATACCTTACCAAAGGCTTTCAATCCAACATCAAAGTTAGTAACAAGATAAACCTATCATTAATTTAAGAAATAAGAGTTAAACCATTCTCCATTATATATCTCAACAATCATACATAAACTACTGAAGCATCATAAATACTTATCTTGATAGGTGCAACTGGAAGCAACATGATAATTTTATTCCCAATCATAGATCTCTACTTGGTGTATGTTTTCCTGTCGAAATACCACCCCCAAGATGAGGTCCTAGAATATCACACAAGAAATTCTATAACTTTATCTATAAGGATAAAACTTAGGCCCGCAACCCAAGTGACAAAAACACGAGAATTTCTTCCATAGGGTTTTCCCCCTCTCCACCCCTTTACACCTCCACCCCACTACCAAGTGAAATGGTAATCCCTTCACCTCATAGGTCCCTTAGGACATCACCATCCTCACCATCAAGATTTATGTGCAGGATTAGGACATACACAAGTGGTGGACACCGCTAATCTATACCGTACTCAAGAAAATGTTTGTTCGAGAATCCACAACTCAATTCCTCACAACCTACTTAATCCTCCACTGCACTACCAAGTGAAATGGTAATATCTTCACCTCTTAGTTCCATTAGTATATCATCATCTTCACCATAATAGGATTTATGTCCAGGATCAAGACATAGATAAGTGGTGGCCACCAAGGAACTATTCATAGTTTATCAAGATTACTTTAAATATGACCAAAATCCTTATGCTCCAAGCACACATTTCACACAAATAGCAGAGAATACATGGGTTCTTAAGATCACAAGCTTACCCAACTCTTAGAAATCATGGCATGAACAACACGCCTTCCCTCCATGAATGAAGGAAAGAATCCTCTAGAATTATCCTCACATGATATTCATAACCTACAAGTCAAACTTGGTGTCCAAGTGTGCCAATTCGTATGCCAAATATCTCCTTGGCATTCACCCGAACCCTGGAAGATCTCCCTTGCATGCTCTCTAAAGTCCACAATGAATGAATGAATTCAACTTCAGATCAATTCAAAACCCCTTAGACCAATTCAAATTGCTTCCAATAGATTGACTCTAGATTGAGGAAGGACTCCCAATCACTGGGGCTTCCAACAACCCCTGACTGACTCATTCAAGTTCTCAATAGAAAATCATTAGAGGAAATTTCAACTCAAAATGGGCCTCCTAAGGAAAATTAATAAAATAATAGTTAAAATATTAAAATAATATTTACTAATTTTGGAAGGAAGAAAAGAAAAAACTACTTTTTTTCTTTGTATTTTTGACATATCTCCCTATGTTTTTACTCAAATTTTGATCGGGAGAGCTCTTTCAATGCAGAATTAAATTCCGCATCCAACGAGTACCCTCTCGGCATACTTTTGACGGGCCCCGCTAACCCAAAAACAAGAAATACCTGAAAAACATCATGACGATGTCATCGTGACATTTTTTCAAGTATTTGTTGTTTTGGGGGTAGCAAGTCCCATCAAAAGTTTGCAAAGTGGGTACTCGTTGGATGAGAAATTTAATTCCGCATCCAACGAGCTCTCCCGATCGAAATTTGAGTAAAAACACAAGGAGATATGTCGAAAATACGAACAAAAAAGTAGTTTTTTTATGATACTTATCCCCAAATTTATATTAAAAAATTGTTTAAGAGGTGCTCCCTTCTTTAATTTTAAAGCATTTTGATTGGCTAATACATGATGACATGGAATTTTTATTATTTTTGGAAGGCCCATTTTAATTTGAAATTTCCTCTAATGCTTGAATTCATTGATACTGACTCTATAACACTGATAATGAAACTCCCAGACACTAGCCAACTCCAATTTGCTAACACTGAATTAACCCCCCCTCATAACTAGCTCTAAGCTGCCCATAAATTACTCCCCAAACATGAGGTAACTTGAGTTCACAAGGACTAACTCCAATTCGCCCTGTATTACTCCCATGCATTTAGGATAACTCGAATTGACACATAATAACTCAATTTAACTAAAGATGACTTATTTCCATCTAATTGAAGACAACTAACTTTTAAACCATAATTTCACTAATTAACTAAGGATAACTAACTCTAACTGACTAATGGTTACTTCTATTAGCTGGAAATTACTCAAATTAACCACACTGACTCTAACTAACTAGTACTCTAGTTCATTGTTGTAACTAGATATTAACTCAATATTAACTGATAGTAACTCAATTAAACTCAATTAAACTCAATTTAACCGAAGTTAACTAACATTAACTCAATATTAACTCTAATTAACTAAATTAACTGACAGTAAATCAATTTAACTAGACAAAACACTCCAATTAGAGTGGAGTTACAAGCATTAGGTGCATGTCTGGCCAAACTTAGCCAAATATGTGCAATAGACAAAGTGATGTCAGAGTGGTCCCCACCAATATCTGGATAATGAATATTCTCTCCAGTGAGGTAACAAAAGTGCATGCAAACCATTATTTAGACAATTTAGGACCCCCATGGTCCAAAATTATTAAAATTAGGAAGACTAGAGTAATGCTAGGGGGATCCACAACTCCTAACCCCAACACCTTCACATGTGGAATCCCAAGACCCCTCAACAATGTTGTTGTCCATGTTGTGCCATATATATATTCAAGGCCTTTAAACTTCAACAAAGTTACATCCACGTAAAAATCATATTTTACTCACTCATATATATATATATATATTCAACAAGGATGCTTTCATCACATTCCAACAAACACACGATTAGTAACAAACATATATATACTATTCAACAAGATAAATACAATACATCTTTTATAAAAAAAATATAATTAATCGCATGAAATACTCCTTAGGTACATGAAATAAACTCCTTATTCCAATTGGCTGTACTTCACCTATGATACATGAAATACATCAAAGGTACATGAAATTAAACGCTTGGTCTACAACTATCCTAAACACATTCAAATTCATGCATTATGCACATGATCTAAGTTACATTAAATGCATGAAAGATTCATGATTTGCATGTATGCATACTTATACCAAGATACATGAGATGCATTAAACATGTTTTCCAATTAGTCATGCACACAAAATGCACAAGGTTCTTCAACAAATCTCATGAAGTGCATAGGGTATACCAACTAGTAACATCAACAAACATCAATTATACATAAACCGTCATGCACACATCAGTCATAATACATCACTCAGAATACACCAAATAATTCCTCATTAAATCACACCATACAAACCATAATATCTTATATACTAGTAATATATATATATATACACCACACCAACACTACTAATATTGTACTTACGTAAACACTCGATACATACACAATCATATGTCTCGCATGCATACATACTACATTAGTATCAATCTAATTTTAATATTTAATGTAAGAA